>JAUIMM010000659.1:2512500-2989358 GCA_031769625.1 Taudactylus pleione
ACCACAAGGGTCTCATCGCAACCCCGATGGTCGCGATGGTCTTGACCATCGCGACCATCTTCCTGGCCGCTCGCTATAGCTGTGGGTTGTCACCCACAGCTATGTGAGCGGCCATTTGGTCACTCTAAAAAAACATACATACATATACATGCGGTGCTCATCTGAACTCTAAATTGTATGCCGTATATAGATAAATGGTAAATGTCTATAGACATATGGTCGGAAAATTAATATTAAGATGGTTAGTCCTGCACAATTCTGTATTGCAATTCAGTCTCATACATCAAATGAATCAATTGACTCTAATCCTGTAGTGAGTCCCGTAGCAATCCAATAAGTCTCGTATATTTAGGATAACCAACAATCACTATAGTTATTCAATGTCCTTATGAAATTCCAAAAGATGTAAAAAATGTAGTTTTCATGCCACACTGTTCCTTCAAAGTATTATCCACACGGTCCACCTTATATACTCCTCCACAGATCCACTCCAAAATACAGCACCTTTAGTAACAAGGATGGGGACAGTATCACTTTCTTGTAGACACTATATGTGCAGAGAGGTGATAAGAATAAACTTACCCATGATGTCCTTTTCTGCTGGTCTTTTTCTGTCCAAATCAGCTGGTGGGTGAATGGGGGTATGTGGACCTCTGTGTGTGCATGCGTTGTTGACGCTGTCCGTGCCCTCAGAGGCCGCGCCGCCCGCAGCTCCCAGTGTCCCAGGCCCCGTCACATTCCGCCGCTCGCTACACTCACTTCCTCTCTAAAAAAACAGAAGGCCAGCCCTGAGTCAGAGCGAGCGCTCTGTCAGAGCGTCCAGCTCTGAATCAGGCCCTCAGTCCCTGCGAATCCCCTCCGCACACTAGTCACGGTATTTTCGCAAAAAATACAGTGACAAAGTGTCCGCCCAGGCGCCGACTGGCCACCGCTGCTACCCCCCCGGCGCTGAGCTTGGCCCCCCAGAGCTAAGCCCTGCCCCCTGTGATCGTGGATACCCGCACGACCCCCCCTCTCCCTTAATTAAACTTACCTGCATGATCCGGGCCTCCGGTGATGTCCTCCATGCCTCCGATCAGGTGATCTCCCATACTGCACTGGGATCCAATCACCTGATGACCGGGCCACAGTGCACTATGGGAGACCAGCTGACTGTAGGGGAGACATCACCGGAGGCCCGATCACCGGTCCCTGGAGTCAGGTAAGAAAAAATTTTGACAATTTTTTTTTTCTTTTTTTTACATTAATGAGCTTGCGACCTGTTTAGACCACACAGCTGATTACTGGGACCGGCTCCTGGCTCTGCCCGTTAGAGTAGAGTAGGAGCCCGGTAACCGGGGGAGACACCTCCAGGTGGCGTTATTATCACAGGGATTTCCCCGATATTTTTTTACAATTTATTTTTAGTAACTTTGGCCAGATCACATTTCCCATTACAATTATGGGAAATGCGATCTGATTACTAAAAATAAGTGATACTTAGGGGTTGGAGTAGAATTTTACGAATTCTACTCCACTTGCCCTGTAATAACTATAGGTGATACTAAAATAATGTGAAAAGGGTGTGAAAACACCCTTTTTCACTTTATTTTAGTCAAAATAATGTTAATAAATAGAGCCCTTAGACTTGTTTAATGTTGAGTTCTCTTCTCCAAGGAGCCCAGAGGAGAGATACAGCTGACTGGTGGGGGGCGTGGCTGGCACATTACATCATTAGACCCCGCCTCTTCATTGTGTAATGCTGCAAGTCATGGCTCCATCAAAAGGGGCGTGGCCAAATTATGCAATTCTCATAATCATGTCCTATGAACATAAGAGGATGGAAAACGCAAATTGGTCCTGACTTCAGTTCATTCCTGGCTCTAAGCACCACCTTGTGTGAGCGCCATCTGGTGGCCGACCACAGCAGCTTACATGTTTTGAACCTCTCAGGTATCCATCCTTCATAGAAAGGAGACGCTTCTGGGAATACAATTTCCATCTTTCCATCAAGTGCTAAAAACTGCAAGTGTTCTGTTTCGCCTCTTGTAACAGCATCGCTGGTGAGCTCACAGATGTATCTGTTATTAGTATCATAGTGACCAGCATCAGTTGCCTCTCTTTGGGCAGGTCGCACTAATGTTGAAAATGCGGTCAAACTCCCGAAAATTAAGGTTTGACTGTATTTCTCATATGCATCAAGCCACGCCACGCAATGCGATACACTCTGGGGCTTTAATGTGGTGGGCAACGCCATCTTCAGAAGCCTATGGGCTTCTATTCTCTTGCTCTCCACTGGGAGGGATCTAATCAAATCCCTCCCAGCACCCATGTGGCGCATGTCCTTCTGCGCAAAAGACCGCTAGAGGGGATTGTGGCTCATAGACCTGGACATCCTTCATTCACAAAGTACAGTTCCTATCGAGAGAGGTTAGGTTTAGGCATTAGGGGGGAGGTTGGGGTTAGGCACCAGGGAGGGAAGGTTTTGATAAATTGATCCATAAGACTCTACTTACCTAACTATAGCCTAAAAACTAGGTTACAGATGCCAAAATCAGCTTATTAAAAGAAGACACTAAAAAACTTAACCATACTGAATATTCCATTCTAACTATCTAGCAAAGAGAAACTAACTAGGCTTAGATATTTTTAAAGCACTTATACACAAAACCTTTTGCCCGAAAATTAGAGATGTGCGGGTCTGGTTCTCAGAGAACCGACAACAACCGAGTTTAGGGGTTCCGACTGGAACCGAGTCTGAGTTCGGAATAACTTTGGGGTACCGAGTGGAAATGAGTCCCAGTTCAGATCTTCCCACAGTCCAGATCTCAGATTTAAAAAACTAACTCGGGTGTTGGATTGCATGCTAAGCTAACAGGTCAAAATGATGTCATTTTAGCTGTTTTTTCTATTTTATGTTTTTTACAAATACAGATCCAAAACCAAAATACGAGGGTAAGCGTACATCTCTACTGAAATCTATGGTCGGGTGAAGAAAATAGGAAAGCCATAAAATGGAGAGTTTACAGCCCCAGCTTGCAGTCTCCATCCATCCACTATTAAATCTGGTGCACTATGTCACCCACCACCTCTCCGCAAGGGAGGACTTTTCTATGGATCGTAATTAAACTGTCGGCATTCCACACATGAAATATCTGACTACAACTGTAACAAAAAACAAAATCCATAAACTTCTTGAGCGCCCCCATAAACCCACTCAGGGTAACTCTCTGAAAGGATGCGGAAAGTCCAAAGCTCTTGAATTCTTTACATTAAAAGGACACCACAGTATATAATCAATGGTACCATCATCTCCACCGCCCGAAGATATTTCTCTCATCGGCAACCATGATCGTCTGCACTTCAATACTTCAGTTTTCCCCTAATATAAGGTCTTCTATGAACAGAGAGAAAGGCAATTTCTCTGAACCTCATTGGGAATTTACCAAAGCTAAACCCTGTGAGCAAATAATATCCATGCAGTCCTTCATGGACAGTGGCTCACAGATGTGAGAACACAAGACTCTCCTCTACAACTCCCTCCTAGACGAGCTCTTGACTTTCGCCATCTCCAGTTTCCATTGTTCTGTCACTTTTAATACCAGGGACACATAGGCCAGAAGGTACCCAAGCCAAACTCAAAACACTTCCTACTGCGCCCACCTCCATCTATGCAAGCTTTGAGGAAAGAATGAACTGAGACTCAAAAACCCTCTACCCACTGAGGAATAGTCTACGGCGATTAATTTTTAGAAGCCCAGGCATAAAGAAGAGCACTTAGTTCACCTTAGCTCATAAAGATTCTGGCAAAAGGCATATATAGCTGAAATACAAGAATAAATTTTGATCAGGTCAACTCTTCCAGTTTCCTTTGTTAGAGGAAACTTTTCCTAGTCTAAGCACCCAAATCCCCTGAATTTTTATGTCTTCACTCACCTGGGAGAGACTATCTGGAAGGACAAGAACATCACTAAAGTGCTATGGTCAGACACAGTGCAATGCTGAGAAAGGTAAAGCACTGTGGGGGAGATGTACTAAGCTCTGGAAAGTGATAAATTGGAGAGTGATAAACTGCCAGCCACTCAGCTCCTAACTGTCATGTTACAGGCCGTGTTTGAAAAATGACAGGAGCTGATTGGTTGGCAGTTTATCACTCTTCAATTTATCACTTTCCAAAGCTTACTACATCTGCCCCTGGGTCTGAAATACTAAAAAAACACCCTGTTAAAACGGTTTTCCAAAATTGTATGGTCACATTGAGAAGAATGATGGGGTGAAAATTCTCAATCTTGGACTGGTCCTTTCCTTTCGACAGTAATATCAGGGCAGATGTACTCATCAAAGGCAGGAGCAAACTTTCACTGAGGATACCCTGATCTTCATACAACTCTGGTAAATGTCAGATGAGTGGTATTTACCATAATCCTGCTCCAGCATAAAGGGTGAACACTGCCTATACTTACATTTCTTTGGGTGGGATGCACTAACATTGGAAATGCAGTTAAACCCCTGAAAATGCAGTTTTTGGGTGTTTAACCACATTTTTCATATGTATCAAGCCCCGGAATGTGATACATTCTGAGTCTTTGATGTGGTGGGCAATGCCATCTTCAGATGGCGTTGCCCAATAGTAGCCTATGGGTTTCCATTCATGGCCGCCTGACTGGGAAGGATGCAGCTGGATCTCTCCCAGCACCCCCTGCGGCACGCGTCCATCTGCGTCATTGCTGACAGAGTGGTCCTTTGCATTTGACTTCATGCATACCGGTGTAATTAACGACAGCATGCGATGTGTCATGCATCCGCCCTTTATATGATCTTTCTCCTAAAAGATTTTCCCATTATCTCCCCATTCAGAGATCAAGAACATGAGTCCATTTTTCAACATTCATTAGATATTATTCTTTATTAAGTTCTTACAAGCTAGAAATATGTAGAAGGCATTGTAAGTGTAACAATTCCTGTAGGGAATCGCCAAGGTTATGTAGAGTTACTGATGACAGCCTTGAGGGCTTCAATGTATAGTACTAGTCATGGCCAAGGGTTAAGGATTTGGGTGCAGCTGTTGGGCTGTGGATGCCGCCTTGGGGCTGGTTTGCTTTGACTAGTTGTGCCGAGGGCAGGAGGTGTGATGCAGCGTTTGGGCTGTTGGAGCAGCCTTGGGGCTGATTGCAGCCTTTCTAGTCGTGGCCAAGGGACTGATGGTGTGACACAGCCTTTGGACTGTTTGAGCAGCCTTGGGGCTGATTGTGGCCTTCATAGTTGTGGCCAAGGGACTAATGGAGTGAAGCAGCTCTTGGGCTGTTGCAGCAGCCTTGAGGGCTGATAGTGACCTGGGGCCCCAGGACCATTGCAACCTTTGGGCTGATGAGACTCAGGAGAGGTATGCAACAGAGAATGTTGGGCTGCTACCAGTGCCACCTAGATGACACTGGCGATGGTATGCTTAATAGTGTACCTGGAATGCTGAGTTGCTACCAGTGTTGCCAGGATGACACTGGCGACAGTGTGCTGTGCTGGAACGCACAGCTGTTACCAGTGTTGCTGGGATGACACTGGGGACTGTGTTCTAGATGGCACACCTGGAATGCAGAGCTGCTACCATTGTCACCAGGATGACACTGGCGACGGTGTGCAGGATTGTGCACCTGGACCACAGAACTGTGACTAGCGCCACCGGGTTGACACAAGCCGCTGGATGGTGAAAGGCGCTTCGGAGGTAGGCAGCACTCCCTGCCACCCAGATAGTGCAAGCAACATGTGTGTGCGGAATACAAATGACACACACGGTACATAGCAAGACAGACTCTGAACTCGATTGACAAACAGGATACTGGAAACTGGTAGTACGAAAAAACTCTATCACCGGCATGGAATGAAGGACTGCCTGGGTTTTAACAGGAACAGGCCCCAATCTGAGCAAGCCTCCCTTAACGATGCAGCTGTGCTGTGCACAAACAGGAGAATCAATTAGCGTGCACCTGACTTTGCTCACAGACAGGCAGTAATTAATGCAATGCCTCAGGCTGGAAGCTGCAAACAATAAGATCTACCTAACCACAGATCCTGACATTACCCCCCCCCCCCTAGACGAGGGGCTAAGGAATCCCTATCTCCAGGTTTTTCCAGAAAATCTTGAAAAATGTTTTTACTAAGGCAGGAGCATCCAAAGATCTTATAGGCACCCAGGAGCATTCTTCTGGCCCATACCCCTTCCAATGGACCAGGAACTGAAAGGCTCCTCGTGAGCGTCTGGAGTCCACAATTTTCTCCACCACAAACTCTCGATGTCCTTGGACTAGGATGGGTGGAGGGCTTGCTGGCAGTCTAGAGCTGTACCTGAAGGAAGAGGACACCGGCTTAAGTAAGGAGCAGTGAAATGTATTGTTAATCCTCAGGTTAGCAGATAGCTTCAGATGGAAGGCCACAGGATTGATTTGAGAGATAATCCTAACTGGCTCAATGAACCTGGGACCCAATTTCTGTGAACGCTGATGGATATTGATATTTTTTGAGGACAGCCACATCAAATCTCCCACTTTGAAGTTGCATGGTCATCGATGCTTATCTGCCCAAGTTTTGGCACAATAGGATGCTTTAATCAGACATTGGCAAACTTTTTTCCAAACTGACCATAATATTGCAACAGATGTGGAGGATGAGATACCAGGTGAAACTTCCTCTAAGGAGTTTGCTCTAGGGTGCAGCCTAGAGTTGCAGAAAAAAGGTGAAACAGATGATGAGGAGTGACACAAACTGCGTCCCTCGTTCAGAAACTATATCAGTCGATAAGCCATGGAGTCTGTAAATGTGGAGAACAAATAAGGAAGATAATTCTTTAGCAGAAGGCAGTTTGGTGAAAGGAACAAAATGGAAAATTTTGCTAAACCGGTCAACAATTGTCCAGATAACAGAGCAGCAGGAAGAAGATGGTAGGCCCACGATGAAGTCCATGGCAATATGGGTCCATGGCCTGGAAGGAGTAGGAAGAGGAAGCAGGAGCCTGGGAGGAGCTGTGTGAGGAGACTTCTTGTGAGTAGAGACATCACAAGCCAATACAAACTCCTGAACATCTTGACCCATAGACTGCCACCAAAAAGAATGAGATAGCAACTCGGTAGTTTTCGCAATGCCTGGATGCCTTGAATGGTTAGATGAATGAAAAAACAAAAGCACTGCTTTCCGAAACCTTTCTGGAACAAACAAGACCCCTGGAGACATTTCTGCAGGAGTTTCAGACTGGCAGGTACAAATGAGATCCGCAAGATCTCTAGTCACAGCAAAATGAATAGAAATATGTGCATCCAATTCTAAGTGCTACCCTTCATACAATATCTCCTTATTGTGACACTATGACAAAACATCCACTTGTGAAAGGTAACAAGTGTAAATTTAATGACGTTCAAAAACTTAAAGCAATGATAAAAGATAATTGGTAATCCACAACTGTGAAATTTAAATAGCAGCAAATGGTTTCATAATGATGTCAATGTATCAAACATAATTATTAGCTGAATATCCTTAGATAAATCAATAGTCAGATGGCTGCTTTACCAGATCCAAGAAGTAAGTGTGCAAGGTAAAACGGTATGAAGATTAATCCCGAATCCTCCTCCACCTTCCTGACATGTTCCTCTGTCTTGGCTGCAGTTGTCTAGCTCCTCCTCTCCTACCAATGCGTTTTGGGACTACCTGTCCCTTTATCAAGGCATGCCAGCAGCCATCTGACTATTGGTGTGGTACACCTCTTTTCTAATCTTGGGCTGCTCTCCCTGATCACGTTTGCAGCGCTTCCAGGTCACTCTCATATATATAATACAGCAAAATTAATGTTGGAGGTAGGGATGATGGTTTCTTCCAGAACCGTGAGCATTTGGACCAGTTGAAAACTGCGAGACAGTGCGTCTGCCTTTAAATTCTTGGAGCCAGGCCGAAACGAGATGACGTAATTAAAACGAGTGAAAAATAATGCCCACCGTGCCTGTCTGGCATTCAAATTTTTGGTGGTCTAAATATAGGAAAGATTTTTGTGATTGGTGAGCACCGTGACAACATGATTTGCTCCTTCCAGCCAGTGCCTCCAATCCTCAAATGCCCAATTGATGACCAAAAACTCACGATTCCCTACATCGAAATTCCTCACTGCAGAGGCGAATTTCCAGGAGAAATAAGTGCAGGGATGGAGTTTGCCAGTTTCAGGATCCCTCTTTGACAATACAGCCCCCATACTGATCTCTTAGGCGTCTACCTTGACAATAAATGGAAGGTCTGGATTAGGATGCCGAAGAACTGGAGCGGTGGTAAAGGCAGTTTTTAAGGAGTCAAAGGCTTGAAGAGCTTTGGCTGGCCAGTTCGCCACATCACCTCCTTTCTTGGTAAGCTCCACAATGGGAGCAACTATGGACGAGAAGGAATTAATAAATCTCCTTTAATAATTGGCAAACCAAGGAAGCGTTGTATTGCTTTAAGATTGGTGGGCTGAACCCAATCCAAGATGGCCTTAACTTTGCTCGGATCCATTGAGAATTCCTGAGAGGACATAATGTATCCCAGGAACGACACCTCTTGAATTTCGAAGTCACACTTCTCCGGTTTCGCATACAAGTTGTTTTCCAGGAGTTTGTGCAACACCAGTCTCACATGCTTGCGGTATTTCTCCAGGGACCTGGAATAAATTAGAATATCGTCGAGGTAGGCCACAGCAAATACCCCAAGATACTCCCTCAACACATCATTGATGAATTCCTGGAAGACAGCTGGGGCATTAGATAGGCCAAATGGCATCACCAGGTATTCATACTGACTGGAATGGGTATTAAAAGCTTTTTTCCACTCGTCACATTCTCTAATGCGGACCAGATTATATGCGCCTCTGAGATCTATCTTGGAGAAGCCCCCCGAAGCTGATCAAACAACACAGAAATCAAGGGCAATGGATAGTAATTCTTCACTGTGATGTTATTTAGTCCTCGAAAATCTATGCACGGTCGAAGAGAGCCATCCTTCTTCTGCACAAAAAAGAAGCCCGCTCCGACTGGCGATTTGGAAGGCCAAATGAAGCCTTTTAGAAAAAAACCTATGCCGAGTTCTGATAAGGAGCTGGAATCCTAGAAGCCGATTCAGGTTGGACGGCAGCAGCTAGATGGACAGGTAGCATGATGCAGGAAGAGGAACAAGTCTCACTCCACTGAAGAATTTCTCCAGTATGCCAATTAATGACAAGGTTATGTCTTCTGAGCCAGGGAAGATCTAGCACTGATGGGGCCAGTGGACACTGAAGCAACAAAACTGTGATCTCCTCAGAATGTAGAGCTCCAATGGATAACTGGATTGGAGATGTTTGAGAGACAACGATAACTCTGGAGTGCTCACCATTAACCCCACTACAGAGAGAGGTTGTATAAGAGGTTCATATGCCAGTCCCAATGAGTCGAAGAAGGAGATATCCATAAAATTTCCTGTTGCACCGCTGTCTAGAAATGCCAGAACTGAAACCTGACCATCTTTTCCATGAATTATTGTGGAAATTAGTACTGAGTTTGCGGGAGAGACAGATGCAAGGCCTAGTTGTAGCCATTCTAAAACACCTAGACCTCGTCTTTTCCTGACTTAACTGGACAATTAAGGGTCATATGCCCTTTCCCTCCACAATATAAGCAGAGGCCCTGGGAGCGTCTTCTATGTTTCTCCTCAGTGGAGAGGCAATAGGTACCCAACTGCATGGGTTCTCCTGAATCCGGAGGAGTTACCCAAATTGGAGACCGAGGAACAGGTGTTGGAAGCTCCTGCTCCATTCTTCGTTCTCGTATGTGGCAATCTATGCAAATAACAAGATGCATGAGGTCATCCAAAGTCTCTGGAATAGTATGCTGGACAATGATATCTTTTATCAGATCAGAAAGGCCAAGGTGGAATTGACTCCGTAGTGCAGGGTCATTCCATTGATGATATTAAAATTGAACCTCTATATACCCCTGCCTATACCTTCTAATATCCTACCTATAAACCTCCAAGGATGACGCCAATTTGCGTACGCAGTCATACAGTAAATAAAAGACTCCAGACTTGGAACGTGTGGTTCCGAAGCACAATGTATTATTCAAGTAAAAAGTACAGTCAGTTACACACTATTGATCCATACACAATTAGACGCAAAGGAATTATACAGACCCCAAGTACAGTATACATACGCATGCGCTCTGGACCAGATCCCGGCATTCAGAAAGAAAACCTCCGTCTATCAGCATTCAGCAAGAAGACTAAAGACCCAGTGTTTGAGCACTCATGTTTATACCCCCCCAGAATAGACAGGACAATAGAGAAGTTTCTTGCTTATGCCATTGGTTCCCATGGGGGAACCATCTGTTACAGAGCGTTTAACAGGCTGATTCAAATAGACTCAACCCAGCCTCCAACAACTGGGGGTCTCTGCCCACCCGCCCCCTAACAGTCATCCTAACAGTTGTTCATAAAATACACATTTTGTTGTTTGAAGTCTCTGCGATCCATAACTCGAGAATGCATGATGTGATCTCCCCACCGATTACACCGGAATACTGTGGAAAGAGTACGCATCAGTACAAAACCAAACACGGCTTGTTTAGCATGTATAATACCTTAGTTACCAAATATCTTTATTTCACAGCATTTATATTAACTGAACAAACTTAAATCTTATACCTTAACGCTAATGGAACCTTGTAAGTGAATATGTAATGTGTGAGAGTACGGGGTTTGATATGAAGACGCTAGTTAACTGGGGACAGATGCGTGCGCATTTAGCTACTAAATGGTGTTTTCATACAGGATCTTAAGCATAATGTGTGTATGTGAAATGGTGAAAGATGCAATCGCATGATGCTAATAATTGTGCATTCGCTACTGGGCGTCATGTTAGCAGCTCAATTGTGCGTAATGTGCTGTGTTTATGTATGAGATTCCATCTATGATGGACTTAACATATATATATATATAGAAAATACAAGGAGCTGGTATAGAGCGCCTACTGTGCTTATATAACTTATTATAAAGTGCTAACAATATAAAGTGATATTGTGCAATAAAAGTGCTAATGCCAGGATAGTAATATCAAATTATCATTATCCTCAAATATTTATGCAATTTATTATATATAAAGTATAACTTATAAAATAACAACGGTCTATATGACTAAAGTGCTATTGCAGAGATCCTTCAAGGATCATAAACTAAATTAACAATCATAACATTCCATAAACATGTGCAAAAAATGCATAAATAATTTAAAATGTGAATCAATAAAAGTGCAAAAATTCATTTAAAATAACATGAATTAGTTTTAATCAGACACAACAATAGATATCCTCCTACATGAAGGATAAATGACATAAAAACACATAAAACCATGGAAATTCTTACTCCCATCTTCGGATTTATAAATCAGAGAATTCTTCTTAGGTCGTATGTCTTGGGGGATTCATGCTTATATGTCACATAAAGATACTACCGTACCTGGTCTTCCATAGAGGTCTCCCATCCAAGTACTAACCAGGCCCAATGGTGCTTAGCTTCCAAGATCAGACGAGATTGGGCGCTCTAACCCAGGTATGACGGTAGGTTATATTAGGACCTAACATGAAATCCCTTTTATCTTTTTCATCTTCATTAAAGAAATGGTGCTATCTCATAATTATCGTTAAATCCTCTAGGAGTCATAGTGTCCAATTCGAAAATCCAGAACATCTCACGTTTGGATAATTTATTTGCAAGATCTCCTCCTCTCTCTCCCAATTCCACATGTTCTATAGCTTTGAACGTTAGGTCATCTGGATCCGATCTATGGTGTGAAATAAAGTGTCTTGACACCATATGAGTCTCCACCTTGTTCTTAATATTCCTTATATGTTCTTGTATACGAAGTTTTAAAGGTCGTTTGGTCTTTCCTACGTATTTTATTCCACATGAACATTCCAAGAGGTAAATGACTGTTTTAATAAAGGAAATGGCCTAATGTGATTCTAAGTGGTTACTCCACTTTAATAGAGAGGAACTGTTTAGAAAACCGGAAGTGATGTCACTAAGGAGCTCTGTCAATTCTTGTTTGTCATTATTAGAAGGGGTATAAATATTGGATACCCCACAGGAGCTAAAATATCCCTTGAAGAAGTCCAGGATACGGACGAAACGCGTTGGAGGCTGCTATTATCTTTCCATTCATGAACTTGCCATTTTTATCAGATAAGCTACGATTTTTATTCCTATTTATTCTGATAAATCTATAGTCCTTTTTTATATATACACATTTTTGTCCTTGGTTTTATGTGTTTTTATGTCATTTATCCTTCATGTAGGAGGATATCTATTGTTGTGTCTGATTAAAACTAATTCATGTTATTTTAAATGAATTTTTGCACTTTTATTGATTCACATTTTAAATTATTTATGCATTTTTTGCACATGTTTATGGAATGTTATGATTGTTAATTTAGTTTATGATCCTTGAAGGATCTCTGCAATAGCACTTTAGTCATATAGACCGTTGTTATTTTATAAGTTATACTTTACTTTATATATAATAAATTGCATAAATATTTGAGGATAATGATAATTTGATATTACTATCCTGGCATTAGCACTTTTATTGCACGATATCACTTTATATTGTTAGCACTTTATAATAAGTTATATAAGCACAGTAGGCGCTCTATACCAGCTCCTTGTATTTTCTATTTGTTTGTATATGTAATAGATCACCACTGTTAAATTATTTTGCTGGTTGAGCTGACACTCACACATTTTTGGGGGTGCATTTTAATAGTGTCACATTATTACAAATTTTAGTGTGAGACAATAGACACACAACTGATAAAAATACCACATTGAGGGATTTGCACCCAACTGGCGCTGTGATCTTCTGCTGCATATATATATATATATATATATATATATATATATACATACATATACATACATACACACATATCATTCCTTACTCACAGTTTCAGACTGCAATCCAAATGTGACCTCCAGCTGTGAAGCTAGGCCATTCTGTCTGGGTGTGAAACTAAAACCTGTTTAGGATTCAGACAAATCCAATTGTATAGAGCAATGCCTGGATTATATTACAATTGTCAACAGGGATTCCCAATTTGTATGTAAAACACTCACAGTTTCTGGTGCATTGTCTATTCTATTTAGATTATCAAAAACATTGCCATCTGTTCTTAGCTCGTGAGTTGTAACTTAAAGTGACGCTGGTCGCAAAATGGCGTCTTGCAGATTCTGGTTTCTAAAATGGACTCTAACTGCCATTCGCAAGATGGCGTTGCGCACGCTTCAATTTTAAACTGATCTTGTCTCAGCCAATTATCCAGCTTTGACACCATCCTGAGTCATTCGCCCACTTACGGAATTTCATACAATAGTCTTCTGCAGCTCTTTGATTCTGCGACAGAGCCCAAAGTTTTGACTCCGCTAATGCCGCCTTATCTGGGTCATCATAGAGAAGGCCTAGAGCAGCAATTAAAGCATCCACTGTCTGAAAAGCACTGTGAGCGGAGGCAGACGAAAGGCCCAGGTCTGAGGGTCACCTTGAAGCAAGGAATTAATAATGCCAACTCATTGAATCTCGGACCCAGGCTGAAGCCTAAAGTACAGTTTGCAACTTTCTCGAAAATGAAGAAAATCCTTATGGTAATCAGAAAATCGATCCAGCAGATTAAATTTATGCTCAGGGGGCTGAACTGGAGCAGAAACCAAAACTGAGGGTAGAGCTGCCCATGTTTCCTCCACCCGGAGGGATAGCTCTTGGAATTTTTGTGTCAGGACCTGTATTTGGGACGCCAGAATTTGAGCTGGATTCTGACCGGGATCCATGATTGCAACCTGTGGCTCTACAAATCTGTATGGCTGGTGATAATGTAACGATTCTAGGAAGGAATCACCAAGGTTATGTAGAGTTACTGATGACAGCCTTGAGGGCTGGAATGTATAGTACTAGTTGTGGCCAAGGGTTAAGGATTTGGTTGCAGCTGTTGGGCTGTTGATGCCACCTTGTGGCTGGTTTGCTTTGACTAGTTGTACCGAGGACAGGAGGTGTGATGCAGCCTTTGGGCTGTTGGAGCAGCCTTGGGGCTGATTGCAGCCTTTATAGTCATGGCCAAGGGACTGATGACACTGGCGACGGTGTGCTAGATTGTGCACCTGGAACGCAGAGCTGCTACCAGGGCTGCCGGGATGACACTGACGACGGTGTGCTAGATTGCAAACCTGGAATGCAGAGCTGCTTCCAGTGTCGCCGGGATGACACTGGCGACGGTGTGCAGGATTGCGCACCTGGACCGCAGAACTGTGACTAGCGCCGCTGGGTTGACACAAGCCGCTGGATGGTGACAGGTGCTTCGGAGGTAGGAAGCACTCCGTGCCGCTCAGATGGTACCAGCAACCCGCGTGGACGGAATACAAATGGCACACAGGGAACATAGCAAGACAGACTCTGAACTCGACTGACAAACAGGATACTGGAAACCGGAAGTACGAAGAAACTCTATCAACGGCATGGAATGAAAGACTGGCTGGGTTTTAACAGGAACAGGCCCCAGTTAGAACAAGCCTCCCTTAATGATGCAGCTGTGCTGTGCACACACATGAGAATTAATTAGCGTGCACCTGACATTGCTCACAGACAGGCAGTAATTAATACATTGCCTCAGGCTGGAAGCTGCAAACAATAAGATCCTCCTTACAACAGATCCTGACAGTAATGCTGGGCATACACTATACAATTATCTGTCTATCACTAATGCTGGGCATACACTATACAATTATCTGTCTATCACTAATGCTGGGCATACACTATACACTGATCTGTCTATCACTAATGCCGGGCATACACTATACAATTATCTGTCTATCACTAATGCTGGGCATACACTATACAATTATCTGTCTATCACTAATGCTGGGCATACACTATACAATTATCTGTCTATCACTAATGCTGGGCATACACTATACAATTATCTGTCTATCACTAATGCTGGGCATACACTATACAATTATCTGTCAGATATCTGTCCAATCTGGCTGGTTGGAATGAAAACCTGGTAATGTATGGGAGCAAATGACAGTCGATCATATGGTCTTAAACACTGGAAATCAGACCAAAACGATTGTTTAAATTGGTTAAATTTGTTTTATTTAACCAATTTGGCTGAACGTCCATTTTTGTCTGTTTTCCAGTGTTTGTGAACAAATGTTAGATTGTCATTTGCTCCCATACATTACCAGGTTTTCATTCAAACCAGCCAGATTGGACAGATATCTGACAGATAATTGTATAGTGTATGCCCAGCATAAGAAGCATGGATGATTGTTTCCAGCCTTCTCCTCAGTGCCAATCTAGCAGAAACTATATTCCCCATCCAGAGTCAAACAACCTCTGTCCTCCTGGAGCTCTGATCCTTAAACCTTCCCCATTGCCTCTTCATACTCTGATCTACTCCAACCTAATTCTCCTTAAGATCAAGATTTGGGTCAAATACTATCTCAAAGCCAGGTCTAGCTTTCCCTTTCCCTTTCTTTTTTACCATTCCTTGTTCCTGTTACTAATACAACTAAGACTCCAACTCATGCTGTAAAGCAGGGTTCTTCAACCTTGGCCCTCCAGCTGCTGTGGAACTGCACATCCCAGCATCCACTGCCACCTTTTTGATATAACAGCATGCTAAAACTATGGCAGTGCATGCTGGGATGTGTAGTTCCACAGCAGCTGGAGGGCCAAGGTTGAAGACCCCTGCTGTAAAGAGACATTTTCCACAGTTTTCCTAGCGTTGTTCCTTCGTGGATGCTTTGATTTAAACCTCAAAGACCCATCTTCCTCTCTAACTACCTCAACTTCTTCATTCTCCCCTCTGGATAAAGATAGAAGCTGTTTGTAACAAGTACTTCTCCCCCTTGTTAGCTGAAACTTGTCCCCTCTCCCATTTTGTTCTTTCCCAGTAGTTCTCTCTGACTTCCATTTCTGATTTATAGAACTTTGCCGTCTTCGGAGGGGCCTGGGATGGTTTTTTAGTTATGGAAGCAGCAGCCTGTTCCTCTGGTTTTTCCATCTCTTGAATATTTAATATGGAAGAAAGAGGATCAATATCTCCCAAAAATTGTATAATCTCCCCATTGTAGGCTTGTTGTGTTTGGCAGAGGGATATCGTCTATAAGGATTAGATACGGGTTGCCAACACACACATGACCGACTGGTTTGCCTAAACACACAACCTAACCCTAACCCTCTCCCCCTAACCCTAACCCTAATACTTACTGCAGGGATGTCGGCGGTCGGGATGAAAGCATCGGGATTCTAAGCACCAGCATCCTGAGCGTCGGGAAGCCAACTGCATCCCATCTATAAGGGTGAACTTCTTTTCTAGAAAGGCTGCACTGTATAACAGTGCATTTCTTTGAGGCATGCCCCCATTACCTGGCACAGAGGACACCTAACCTCTGCAGAATTGTCTGGCAGGTGCCAGAATAACTCACACCGATGGCAGAGCCAAAGCTGTCCAGGGCGGACGCACAGAATGTGGTCGCGACTGATATAAGATGCACATGGGATAGACATTTACATTTGGAAATAGTCTCCTAGTTAAAGATAAAAGTATATTTTTTAATAGTAATAATGACATAAAAATGTTAATAGTGCAACATCTGTAAATGGATTCACCAGCAGAAATCATGGATACTCATCACGTCTTGAATTATGCCGAGTTGCTTCATTCATCGCTTGCAGCGAGATATTCTCTTTACACATTTACAGCTACTTTACATTGTCTAAGCAACTATCTTGTGTATTCGCAGCTTATCGTATAGACAGAAGCAATTCAATGAACAAAGAGAGAATGAGACACGTTCTGTTCCACAGTACAGAGTACAGCAACGAGCAAGGACACTAATAGCCGTATAGAGATATCTCACAAAACGACGGTAAATCAGCCACAATCCAGTAACCACCTGATTCCTTAAGCCGAGTCTTAGGGGAGTCACTGTGAGGAGAACAGGAACCCAGGAGTCCAAGACTCAGATACTTAGCAGAAGGGGACTGATAAAAATACACTACAGTGAAATGTGACTTTAATTAACACACTTTACTGTCACCAGGATTTCTGTAATTAATTGTTCATTTGTGACGAAGCGAACGGTGGGAACACTGGGCCTGATTCAGACCCGGACGCTATTTGCGGCCGCTCGCTGGCTAAAATGGGCCTGCTTTTTAAATCATGTGCTCGCACTGCATCGCGTAAAGCGGCCCACTAAGTATTAGCGAGCGGCCGCACTATGCGCTCGCACCTGTATAAAGAAGCCCCTTTGCCACTCGCAACACACGTCATCTCCGGCAGTTGTAGGATTAATCGGGAACATCGAAGGCCATTGGAGCTGCTCACAGCGCTTGTGGAAACCTTTTCCCAGCAAAACATTGCGAGCAGTTCAGGCTAAAATACAACCCAGTCACGTGTGTAATGACGCTACTTTGCTAATAATGCACGCAATCTATGATGTCATGGGGTAATCTGCATATCTCCTTTTGTGTCTGGTGTGCTTGCCTATTCCTGCGACATGTATAGATTTGCCCATGGCTTGTGTATAACGAGATGCCTGTACCTTTGCGAGTACATTCTGTGCACGCTCCATGCACCCTGGGTTCTAGCGCTGTCTAATACCCCTTTTCTACTGCCCAAATAACCAAGGTTATTGCCGGGTCTACCTGGGTCGCAGCCTGGTGTAAATGGGCCATTTAGTGACCTGTATCTACCAGGGTCGAACCCGGGAAGGGCCCGGGTACCGGTGCGGTGTAAAACGCAAAAGAGCCGCTGATTGGAGCTTCGGTGAGCAGTCACCACCCTCACTCTTTTATGACCTCATCATTGTGAGCCTGAAAAAGGCCATTTCTAATGGCATACACAGAATTTTGCAAGGCAGACCCGAGTTCAGTGTAAAATGGGCCTGACCCAGCTCTGACACGGGTTGGACCCAGGTTTTTGGTAAAAAAGGGGATTAAGGACCTCATTCAGAGTCGGTCGAAGCGGCTGCACGGTCGTACGGGAAAAGGGGCCGGATATTCAAATGATTCCCTCGCAAGTTGCATCCCTAAGTTCGGATCGGTAGTTGGCCGACCAAGGGGAGGAAGCGGTCGGAAGACAAAAAAATACGCCCCCTTCTCGTACGCATTGCACGTCATCTCCGGGCATATAAGGATTAATCGAGACCATCGGCAACCATCGAAACTGGTCGTAGAGCTTAAGGTTGACCATACTGTCTCTTAAGTTCTACGATCATGTCAGTGTAAAAACCTCCCATGTCACATGTGC
Organism: Taudactylus pleione; assembly: GCA_031769625.1. Classification (NCBI taxonomy): domain Eukaryota; kingdom Metazoa; phylum Chordata; class Amphibia; order Anura; family Myobatrachidae; genus Taudactylus; species Taudactylus pleione. Next base: position 2,530,818 of record JAUIMM010000659.1, read on the forward strand.
CATGACGCTACTTTGTTAATTATGCACTCCCATAAACTGTATGCACTCCCATAAAACGCCGTTCGCATAATTAGGCACGCCAGTGTTCGGATCTCCACTCCCCCGTTTTCAAGCACCTTCCCCTGTTACCACCCACAAACGCCTCAATCTGTCACTCAAACTACCGACCTGGCTGTGTTCAAGGAGAGAGAAATTTCTGATCGTAGTGGCTAGTTTGCGCATGCGCATTGCGAACTTTACACATGCGCAGTATAGCGAACATTGGTGGCGTACGACCGTGCGGCCGCAACGACCGACTCTGAATGAGGTCCAAAGTGTGTCCTAACGACACATACCGTTCATTCAGTCACTGCTCATTGTTGTGTTAAAGGAAATTTACATCTGTTGCGTGGATAATTTTACAAACTGACCCTTGCTGCCTGATTTTACACTGGTGATTACCAAAACAACTCCACATGGCACTTTACCAATAAGACTTTGCCGGGGAATTGTGGAATTTCTCATACATGCGCAGACTTACAATAATAAAAAAAAAATAGCTTAATGTAAGAAAAATTAAAAAAAAATTAGAAAAACAAAAAACTTAGGGCCCAATTCTGAGTCGGACACTACTCTGGTGTTCACGGACTTGAGCAATGTTTTTCAACTGTGCATGTGTCTAAGTCACGAAAAATGCATCAAACAGTGTGTGCGTACAGAGTTGAAGGATTGATTGTGACACGTGGAGATGTGCTGTCTTGTTGGCGTGTTATGGGATTGTTGCAGGCGTGTTGTAGAAGTTGAAAGTTGTTGGTCACTCTTCCTGTAGGTCGGAGTTTACTGGGAGATGGGGTGTAGTGTTATGGTTGTGATGGTTGTGTGCGTGAGTGTAGAGAGAAATACGGTGTATTGTATCATATTGGATGACAGACAGCAAGTAGGGGGGGCAATTTGTTTATTGAGAGACACAATGCTAATCCGATAAGGTCCGATAAGTGTTTCAGCAGCCCACATCTCTAATAACAAGAGCTTCTAGCTCAGGGGTCTGGGAACTTTTTTACCTTTACCAAAATATATTTAGATATGCCGACGTTACCCCCTTGATTTGAAAGGAAATCATATAGTAGTGCCCCCATATAATGCCCCTGTAGTAGTGCCCCCATAGTTATGCCCCTGTAGTAGTGCCCCCATATAACGCCCCTGTAGTAGTGCCCCCTTAGTTATGCCCCTGTAGTAGTGCCCCCATATAGTGCCCCTGTAGTAGTGCCCCATATAGTGCCCTGTAGTAGTGCCCCCATATAATGCCCCTGTAGTAGTGCCCCCATATAATGCCCCTGTAGTAGTGCCCCATATAGTGCCCCTGTAGTAGTGCCCCCATATAATGCCCCTCTAGTAGTGCCGCCATATAATGCCCCTGTTGTGTCACTTGTATAAAAAACCCAAAAAAAACTTTACCCCCAGGAATTTCATTTTACCCCATGTGGGGTATTTTACCCCTGTTCCCTGACCACTGTTCTAGCTAGAAGAAAGCAACAGAGTAACGTTTCACTGCAAAGAAGTTATTTAATAGCTAACCTTATAGAACAGAAACATAGTATCTAAGATAACTGTTCATAACAGCAAGGGAAATAGTACATTGAAGCAGGCTTATAGCCTTGATCTTTGGCTTTTGCAGAAGTAACCCCACAGGGAAGTACTATTATTGTAACCTTTTGGACATTGTAGTGACTCGCAATAGAATTACTAGGAAAGCACTACTGTATATGTGAATGAACTTGTATGGCTGGACTTTGATGTCATATAGCAATGCACTGAGCTGTATGCAGTAAAGACACACAAGGATAGGAATGTGCATTCACTGATCTGCTGGGAGCTGATTACTGGATTATAGTCAGGAAACTTTCAGTGTGAGAGTAACTAAATTAGCAACTTTACCTTTGGGACTTGGACTAATTACACAGTGACTATCACATTTGCTGATATATACTATATGTTAAAATTTGCATATATGTATTTGTATAATATATGATGTAATGATATTCCTTAACCCTTTGTATACCAATTGAGATATATATATATATATATATATATATATATAACCTAAATGTGGACCTATATGCTATATTGTTTCTTCATTTACTAATATTCCTCATAAAGGAGTCGTTGAAATATAACCTTTGTGTGATTACTTACCTGAAGAGGGCATTGTGATAATCCTGAAACAACAAGAAACAGGTGGTAAATGTGTAACTTGTTAATAGTGTATTACATTATATATTTAATATACACATAGTAACTCATACACAATTAACTAGGTTTTCCCAGGTGAGCCTAACTGACATCTAAAATACTTAGCCTGGGTGGAGGCACTTGTAATTAACTCTAAAATAAGGGCTACAACAGTAAAACAGCAAAAGCCTGGAGGCTGATCATTCACTATAATGTGGCATAATATGAATCGGAGGCATTACAATGTGGCATAATATGAATCGGGAGCATTACAATGTGGCATAATATGAATCGGAGGCATTACAATGTGGCATAATATGAATCAGAGGCATTACAATGTCGCATAATATGAATCGGAGGCATTACAATGTGGCATAATATGAATCAGGGGCATTACAATGTGGCATAATATGAATCGGAGGCATTACAATGTGGCATAATATGAATTGGAGGCATTACAATGTGGCATAACATGAATCAGGGGCATTATAATGTGGCATAATATGAATCGGGGGCATTACAATGTGGCATAATATCAATCAGATGTACTGTGTGGCACAATGTGGAATGAGTGCCCGGTGTGATTAGTGGGAACTGGGGGCATTATGTGGCATAGTGTGAACTGGGGTCACTATATTGTGGCATATACAGATCACAAATCCCCATGTTGTTGTGCTAATAATACTTATCTCTCTGATACACCTATTGTACTGATGAAGTGAATTACTGCATGCGTTGAGATGCAGGAGTAATGATGTAACAAATAGGTCGCCTTGGTCCTAGCATCTCATTATTTGGATGGGAACTCTCTTATCATTCGTAGTTTGTTGAGAGAAAGATTTTAAGAACTGACAGCTAAGGAAGATACTAAAGCCAAAATGAAATACAGGAAATAAATGTTGAGTTCATAGATAGGGTGGTGTACAGAGCACATCTTCCGTCTCCTAGCTGGAGGCCATGATTCATCTCACTTCACATACAGGAATGACAGTGACTGACACAACCACAGTTCCCGTCTTACAGCTTATTCCCGGATAGGCTTCTGTTGTGTCAGATGCTGTCATTCCAAATGATTGATGATCCAAAGAGTTTTGTTTACCTTGAGAACAAACTTTGCTATATTTGTATGAAGCAGGTTAAACCCAATTTAAAATTTTTGAAATATGTTCTAATAATTTTAAATGTGGCTCTAGGGCAGAAGCCTCAGAAGTCTGGACACTATTCCTGCTCCACGCCAACCTATTCTCCTATCTGTTTATGGAACAAGTATAACAATCATAAAATGTTGTATAGTTCTCTTCTGGCCAGGTACAAACATAGGCTGTCTGGCAGATGTATCACACAACGTGCTTCTATGGCAGCAAATAAAGGCTACAGTAATCAGGTACAAAAATAATTTATAAATGCTGTAGAAGTCTAAATGCGTGGATTCTGCGTCCTAACAACATGTAATAATGAGTCATATAATAATCTTTGTTATTTATACTTTACACTCTTACATTTCACATTTTTTTAATTAGCCGTTTTTTGTTCATGTATTTTAATTGCTGAATGAACAGTTTTTGTTAAATCAGAAATTCTACATTTAAGGGATTTTTGTTTCTTTAGATTGCAAGTTAAGTACCTTTTAAGCATGCATCCCTTAGGTATCCCCTTGCAAATAATTATCTCTTTTCAAAATCTCTCGGGAGGTAAAACAAGAATGGCTGCCAAACACAAACACAATGTAAGTCTGCTCTAAAGACACAGGCTCACAGCTCATACCATGTCATATAATGGCAGAGGGTGAGAATTTCACAGTGCATGGGGCATTCCAAACTATCTGTGCTCACTACAGCATGTGCCATGCCATCGTAGTTGCCTCTCCATGAAAAGCCCAGAGAGGAGGTGCAGCTCGCTACTTCGGTGGGTCAGATTTGGGAGATCCGGCCACTCTCCGAGGGGTACTGGGGATTGCTCGAAAAACCGGGAGCCTCCCATATCTTCCGGGAGAGTAGGCAGTAGGCAAGTATGTGCCATGTTAGTCATTGACTGAAAAAAAATATAAAACATTAATAGCATCCTGAAGAAACAAACCAAGAAAAATACCAAACACACGCCTCATTTATCTCAAGCAGCTACTGTTTAAGGGAAGAGAAAGGTGTCACCTGAATTATTAACTCTGGCAGATGAATGACTGGGATCTAGTGAAAATAAAATGCCCTGGTCCAAAGACTAGCCAAGGGGTTTACTCACCACAGGGGTTACTGATCCCCAATCGGTGGTGCACATGCGCATTTCAATACCTTTCCTTGTGACACAGATGTCTTCAATGCACTCAGGAGACCTAAGGGAGTAGGAAAATAACAATGTTGGCATGTACAGAAATCTTATTAGTAATTGGAGATGTGAATAATAATTTTCAATAATTCCCAGGTGCACTGTCCTGGTGGATGGGCGCCACCTATGGCACAGTCCAGCAAGGTATAGAACAGTGCCACACCAACATGACCACTGAGCGTGACCATTATGCAATTCCAGTATCGCATGAATCATGAATTATACAGACTGCATTATGCGTCTTCTATACCTATTGAATTCACTACGGATCGCGGCTACGAGTACGCATGCAGTCTGGGTGCGATGATATGCTAATCCATTGCGATCCCTATGCTGTCACAGCACCACATAACACCGACCTTACCTTAAACAGATCCATAATGTTAAGCAAGACGCAAAACCACCGGTAACATGGAGTACCATCACAGCCTCACACACACTTACACAGCTCTGACCTTACTCAGGAATTACTAATCTCATCACACACAGTGATTACACAAGACTGAGAAACCATCAGTAACATGGAGTACCATCACATACTGACACACACTTACACAGTCTCTGACCTTACTCAGGAATTACTAACCTCATCACACACAGTGATTACACAAGACTGAGAAACCATCAGTAACATGGAGTACCATCACAGCCTCACACACACTTACACAGGCTCTGACCTTACTCAGGAATTACTAACCTCATCACACACAGTGATTACACAAGACTGAGAAACCATCAGTAACATGGAGTACCATCACAGCCTCACACACGCTTACACAGGCTCTGACCTTACTCAGGAATTACTAACCTCATCACATGCAGTGACTCCACAAGACTGAGAAACCATCAGTAACATGGAGTACCATCACATCCTCACACACACTTATACAGGCTCTGACCTTACTCAGGAATTACTAACCTCATTACAAGCAGTGACTACACAAGACTGAGAAACCATCAGTTACATGAAGTACCATCACACCCTCACACACACTTACACAGCTCTGACCTTACTCAGGAATTACTAAACTCATCACACACAGTGACTATACAAGACTGAGAAAACATCAGTAACATGGAGTACCATCACATCCTCACACACACTTACACATTCTCTGACCTTACTCAAGAATTACTAACCTCATCAAATGCAGTGATTACACAACACTGAGATTCCATCAGTAACATGGAGTACCATCACAGCCTCACACACACACAGGCACTGACCTTACTCAGGAATTAATAACCTCATGACACACAGTGATTACACAATACTGAGAAACCATCAGTAACATGGATTACCATCACATCCTCACACACACTTACACAGGGTCTGACCTTACTCAGGAGTTACTAACCTCATCATAAGCAGTGACTACACAAGATTGAGGAACCATCAGTAACATGGAGTACCTTCATAGCCTCACACACACTTATACAGGATTTGAAATAACTCAGGAATCACTAACCTAATAACAAGCAGTGACTACACAAGACTGAGAAACCATCAGTAACATGGATTACCATAGCATACTCACACACATTACACAGGCTCTGACTTTACTTAAGAATTACTAACCTCATCACACACAGTGACTACACAAGAGTGAGACACCATCAGTAACATGGAGTACCATCACATCCTCATACACACTTACACAGGCTCAGACCTTACTCAGGAATTACTAACCTCATCACATGCATTGATTACACAAGACTGAGATACCATCAGTAACATGGAGTACCATCACATCCTCACACACACTTACATAGGCTCTGAACTTACTCAGGAATTATTAAACATATGACACAGAGTGATTACACAAAACTGAGATACCATCAGCAACATGTAGTACCATCAGAAACACACACAATTACACAGGCTCTGACCTAACTCAGGAATTACTAACCTCATCACACACAGTGATTAAACAAGACTGAGATACCATCAGTAACATGGAGAACCATCACATCCTCACACACACTTACACATTCTCTGACCTTACTCAAGAATTACTAACCTCATCAAATGCAGTGATTACACAACACTGAGATTCCATCAGTAACATGGAGTACCATCACAGCCTCACACACACACAGGCACTGACCTTACTCGGGAATTATTAACCTCATCACATAAAGTGATTACACAAGACTGAGATACCATCAGCAACATGTAGTACCATCAAAAACTCACACTCATTTACACAGGCTCTGACCTAACTCAGGAATTACTAACCTCATCACACACAGTGATTAAACAAGACTGAGATACCATCAGTAACATGGAGAACCATCACATCCTTACACACACTTACACAGGCTCTGACCTTACTCAGGAATCACTAACCTCATCACACACATTGACTACACAAGACTGAGATACCATCAGTAACATGGAGAACCATCGCATTCTCACACACACTTACACAGGCTCTGACCTTACTCAGGAATTACTAACCTCATCACACACAGTGATTACACAAGACTGAGATACCATCAGTAACATGGAGTACCATCACATCCTCACACACACTTACACAGGCTCTGGCCTTACTCAGGAATTACTAACCTCATCACACACAGAGATTATACAAGACTGCGAAACCATCGGTAACATGGAGTACCATCACAGCCTCACACACACTTACACAGGCTCTGACCTTACTCAGGAATTTTTTTCCTCATCACACACAGTTATTACAGAAGACTGAGAAACCATCTGTAACATGGAGTACCATCACAGCCTCACACACACTTACACAGGCTCTGACCTTACTCAGGAATTTCTAACCTCATCACACGCAGTGATTACACAAAACAGAGAAACAATTAGTTACATGGAGTACCATCACAGCCACACACACAGTTTCTCAGGCTCTGACCTTACTCAGGAATTACTAAGCTCATCACACACAGTGATTACACAAGACTGCAAAACCATCGGTAACATGGAGTACCATCACAGCCTCACACACACTTACACAGGCTCTGACCTTACTCAAGATTTTTTTTCCTCATCACACACAGTTACTACACAAGACTGAGAAACCATCAGTAACATGGAGTACCATCACAGCCTCACACACACACTTACACATTCTCTGACCTTACTCAGGAATTACTAACCTCATCATATGCAGTGATTACACAAGACTGGGAAACTGTCAGTAACATGGAGTACCATCACATACTCACACATACTTACACAGGGTCTGACATTACTCAGAAATTACTAACCTCATCACACGCAGTGATTACACAAGAGTGAGACACTATCAGTAACATGGAGTACCATCACATCCTCACACACACTTACACAGGCTCAGACCTTACTCAGGAATTACTAACCTCATCACATGCAGTGATTACACAAGTCTGAGATACCATCACTAACAGGGAGTACCATCACATCTTCACACACACTTACACAGGCTCTGCCCTTACTCAGGAATTATTAAACTCATCACACACAGTGATTACACAACACTGAGATACCATCAGCAACATGTAGTACCATCAGAAAAACACACAATTACACAGGCTCTGAACTTACTCAGGAATTACTAACCTCATCATACGCAGTGATTATACAAGACTGCGAACCATCTGTAACATGGAGTACCATCACAGCCTCACACACACTTACACAGGCTCTGACCTTACTCAGGAATTACTATCCTCATCACACGCAGAGATTACACAAGACAGAGAAACCATCTGTAACATGGAGTACCATCACAGCCTCACACACACTTACACAGGCTCTGACCTTACTCAGGAATTTTTTACCTCATCACACACAGTGATTACACAAGACAGAGAAACCATCAGTAACATGGAGTACCATCACAGACTCACACACACTTACACAGGCTCTGACCTTACTCAGGAATTATTAACCTCATGACACACCGTGATTACACAATACTGAGAAACCATCAGTAACATGGATTACCATCACATCCTCACACACACTTACACAGGGTCTGACCTTACTCAGGAGTTACTAACCTCATCATAAGCAGTGACTACACAAGATTGAGGAACCATCAGTAACATGGAGTACCTTCATAGCCTCACACACACTTATACAGGATTTGAAATAACTCAGGAATCACTAACCTAATAACAAGCAGTGACTACACAAGACTGAGAAACCATCAGTAACATGGATTACCATAGCATACTCACACACACTTACACAGGCTCTGACTTTACTTAAGAATTACTAACCTCATCACACACAGTGACTACACAAGAGTGAGACACCATCAGTAACATGGAGTACCATCACATCCTCATACACACTTACACAGGCTCAGACCTTACTCAGGAATTACTAACCTCATCACAGAAAGTGATTACACAAGACTGAGATACCATCAGCAACATGTAGTACCATCAAAAACTCACACTCATTTACACAGGCTCTGACCTAACTCAGGAATTACTAACCTCATCACACACAGTGATTAAACAAGACTGAGATACCATCAGTAACATGGAGAACCATCACATCCTTACACACACTTACACAGGCTCTGACCTTACTCAGGAATCACTAACCTCATCACACACATTGACTACACAAGACTGAGATACCATCAGTAACATGGAGAACCATCGCATCCTCACACACACAAACACAGGCTCTGACCTTACTCAGGAATTACTAACCTCATCACACACAGTGATTACACAAGACTGAGATACCATCAGTAACATGGAGTACCATCACATCCTCACACACACTTACACAGGCTCTGACCTTACTCAGGAATTACTAACCTCATCACACACAGAGATTATACAAGACTGCGAAACCATCGGTAACATGGAGTACCATCACAGCCTCACACACACTTACACAGGCTCTGACCTTACTCAGGAATTTTTTTCCTCATCACACACAGTTATTACACAAGACTGAGAAACCATCTGTAACATGGAGTACCATCACAGCCTCACACACACTTACACAGGCTCTGACCTTACTCAGGAATTACTAACCTCATCACACGCAGTGATTACACAAAACAGAGAAACAATTAGTTACATGGAGTACCATCACAGCCACACACACAGTTTCTCAGGCTCTGACCTTACTCAGGAATTACTAAGCTCATCACACACAGTGATTACACAAGACTGCAAAACCATCGGTAACATGGAGTACCATCACAGCCTCACACACACTTACACAGGCTCTGACCTTACTCAGGAATTTTTTTCCTCATCACACACAGTTATTACAGAAGACTGAGAAACCATCTGTAACATGGAGTACCATCACAGCCTCACACACACTTACACAGGCTCTGACCTTACTCAGGAATTTCTAACCTCATCACACGCAGTGATTACACAAAACAGAGAAACAATTAGTTACATGGAGTACCATCACAGCCACACACACAGTTTCTCAGGCTCTGACCTTACTCAGGAATTACTAAGCTCATCACACACAGTGATTACACAAGACTGCAAAACCATCGGTAACATGGAGTACCATCACAGCCTCACACACACTTACACAGGCTCTGACCTTACTCAGGAATTTTTTTCCTCATCACACACAGTTACTACACAAGACTGAGAAACCATCAGTAACATGGAGTACCATCACAGCCTCACACACACACTTACACATTCTCTGACCTTACTCAGGAATTACTAACCTCATCATATGCAGTGATTACACAAGACTGGGAAACTGTCAGTAACATGGAGTACCATCACATACTCACACAAACTTACACAGGGTCTGACATTACTCAGAAATTACTAACCTCATCACACGCAATGATTACACAAGAGTGAGACACTATCAGTAACATGGAGTACCATCACATCCTCACACACACTTACACAGGCTCAGACCTTACTCAGGAATTACTAACCTCATCACATGCAGTGATTACACAAGTCTGAGATACCATCACTAACAGGGAGTACCATCACATCTTCACACACACTTACACAGGCTCTGCCCTTACTCAGGAATTATTAAACTCATCACACACAGTGATTACACAACACTGAGATACCATCAGCAACATGTAGTACCATCAGAAAAACACACAATTACACAGGCTCTGAACTTACTCAGGAATTACTAACCTCATCATACGCAGTGATTATACAAGACTGCGAACCATCTGTAACATGGAGTACCATCACAGCCTCACACACACTTACACAGGCTCTGACCTTACTCAGGAATTACTATCCTCATCACACGCAGAGATTACACAAGACAGAGAAACCATCTGTAACATGGAGTACCATCACAGCCTCACACACACTTACACAGGCTCTGACCTTACTCAGGATTTTTCTACCTCATCACACACAGTTATTACACAAGACTGAGAAACCATAAGTAACACGGAGTAACATCACAGCCTCACACACACTTACACAGGCTCGGACCTTACTCAGGAATTACTATCCTCATCACACGCAGAGATTACACAAGACAGAGAAACCATCAGTAACATGGAGTAGCATCACAGCCTCACACACACTTACACAGGCTCTGACCTTACTCAGGAATTTTTTACCTCATCACACACAGTGATTACACAAGACAGAGAAACCATCAGTAACATGGAGTACCATCACAGACTCACACACACTTACACAGGCTCTGACCTTACTCAGGAATTATTAACCTCATGAAACACCGTGATTACACAATACTGAGAAACCATCAGTAACATGGATTACCATCACATCCTCACACACACTTACACAGGGTCTGACCTTACTCAGGAGTTACTAACCTCATCATAAGCAGTGACTACACAAGATTGAGGAACCATCAGTAACATGGAGTACCTTCATAGCCTCACACACACTTATACAGGATTTGAAATAACTCAGGAATCACTAACCTAATAACAAGCAGTGACTACACAAGACTGAGAAACCATCAGTAACATGGATTACCATAGCATACTCACACACACTTACACAGGCTCTGACTTTACTTAAGAAATACTAACCTCATCACACACAGTGACTACACAAGAGTGAGACACCATCAGTAACATGGAGTACCATCACATCCTCATACACACTTACACAGGCTCAGACCTTACTCAGGAATTACTAACCTCATCACAGAAAGTGATTACACAAGACTGAGATACCATCAGCAACATGTAGTACCATCAAAAACTCACACTCATTTACACAGGCTCTGACCTAACTCAGGAATTACTAACCTCATCACACACAGTGATTAAACAAGACTGAGATACCATCAGTAACATGGAGAACCATCACATCCTTACACACACTTACACAGGCTCTGACCTTACTCAGGAATCACTAACCTCATCACACACATTGACTACACAAGACTGAGATACCATCAGTAACATGGAGAACCATCGCATCCTCACACACACAAACACAGGCTCTGACCTTACTCAGGAATTACTAACCTCATCACACACAGTGATTACACAAGACTGAGATACCATCAGTAACATGGAGTACCATCACATCCTCACACACACTTACACAGGCTCTGACCTTACTCAGGAATTACTAACCTCATCACACACAGAGATTATACAAGACTGCGAAACCATCGGTAACATGGAGTACCATCACAGCCTCACACACACTTACACAGGCTCTGACTTTACTCAGGAACTTTTTCCTCATCACACACAGTTATTACACAAGACTGAGAAACCATCTGTAACATGGAGTACCATCACAGCCTCACACACACTTACACAGGCTCTGACCTTACTCAGGAATTACTAACCTCATCACACGCAGTGATTACACAAAACAGAGAAACAATTAGTTACATGGAGTACCATCACAGCCACACACACAGTTTCTCAGGCTCTGACCTTACTCAGGAATAACTAAGCTCATCACACACAGTGATTACACAAGACTGCAAAACCATCGGTAACATGGAGTACCATCACAGCCTCACACACACTTACACAGGCTCTGACCTTACTCAGGAATTTTTTTCCTCATCACACACAGTTACTACACAAGACTGAGAAACCATCAGTAACATGGAGTACCATCACAGCCTCACACACACACTTACACATTCTCTGACCTTACTCAGGAATTTCTAACCTCATCATATGCAGTGATTACACAAGACTGGGAAACTATCAGTAACATGGAGTACCATCACATATTCACACAAACGTACACAGGGTCTGACATTACTCAGACATTACTAACCACATCACACGCAGTGATTACACAAGACTTAGTTACCATCAGTAACATGGAGTATCATCACATCCTCACACACACTTACACAGGCTTTGACCTTACTCAGGAATTATTAAACTCATCACACACAGTGATTACACAAGACTGAGAAACCATCAGTAACATGGAGTACCATCACAGCCTCACACACACACTTACACATTCTCTGACCTTACTCAGGAATTACTAACCTCATCATATGCAGTGATTACACAAGACTGGGAAACTATCAGTAACATGGAGGACCATCACATACTCACACAAACTTACACAGGGTCTGACATTACTCAGAAATTACTAACCTCATCACATGCAGTGATTACACAAGAGTGAGACACTATCAGTAACATGGAGTACCATCACATCCTCACACACACTTACACAGGCTCAGACCTTACTCAGGAATTACTAACCTCATCACATGCAGTGATTACACAAGTCTGAGATACCATCACTAACAGGGAGTACCATCACATCTTCACACACACTTACACAGGCTCTGCCCTTACTCAGGAATTATTAAACTCATCACACACAGTGATTACACAACACTGAGATACCATCAGCAACATGTAGTACCATCAGAAAAACACACAATTACACAGGCTCTGAACTTACTCAGGAATTACTAACCTCATCATACGCAGTGATTATACAAGACTGCGAACCATCTGTAACATGGAGTACCATCACAGCCTCACACACACTTACACAGGCTCTGACCTTACTCAGGAATTACTATCCTCATCACACGCAGAGATTACACAAGACAGAGAAACCATCTGTAACATGGAGTACCATCACAGCCTCACACACACTTACACAGGCTCTGACCTTACTCAGGATTTTTCTACCTCATCACACACAGTTATTACACAAGACTGAGAAACCATAAGTAACACGGAGTAACATCACAGCCTCACACACACTTACACAGGCTCGGACCTTACTCAGGAATTACTATCCTCATCACACGCAGAGATTACACAAGACAGAGAAACCATCAGTAACATGGAGTAGCATCACAGCCTCACACACACTTACACAGGCTCTGACCTTACTCAGGAATTTTTTACCTCATCACACACAGTGATTACACAAGACAGAGAAACCATCAGTAACATGGAGTACCATCACAGACTCACACACACTTACACAGGCTCTGACCTTACTCAGGAATTATTAACCTCATGACACACCGTGATTACACAATACTGAGAAACCATCAGTAACATGGATTACCATCACATCCTCACACACACTTACACAGGGTCTGACCTTACTCAGGAGTTACTAACCTCATCATATGCAGTGACTACACAAGATTGAGGAACCATCAGTAACATGGAGTACCTTCATAGCCTCACACACACTTATACAGGATTTGAAATAACTCAGGAATCACTAACCTAATAACAAGCAGTGACTACACAAGACTGAGAAACCATCAGTAACATGGATTACCATAGCATACTCACACACACTTACACAGGCTCTGACTTTACTTAAGAATTACTAACCTCATCACACACAGTGACTACACAAGAGTGAGACACCATCAGTAACATGGAGTACCATCACATCCTCATACACACTTACACAGGCTCAGACCTTACTCAGGAATTACTATCCTCATCACAGAAAGTGATTACACAAGACTGAGATACCATCAGCAACAAGTAGTACCATCAAAAACTCACACTCATTTACACAGGCTCTGACCTAACTCAGGAATTACTAACCTCATCACACACAGTGATTAAACAAGACTGAGATACCATCAGTAACATGGAGAACCATCACATCCTTACACACACTTACACAGGCTCTGACCTTACTCAGGAATCACTAACCTCATCACACACATTGACTACACAAGACTGAGATACCATCAGTAACATGGAGAACCATCGCATCCTCACACACACAAACACAGGCTCTGACCTTACTCAGGAATTACTAACCTCATCACACACAGTGATTACACAAGACTGAGATACCATCAGTAACATGGAGTACCATCACATCCTCACACACACTTACACAGGCTCTGACCTTACTCAGGAATTACTAACCTCATCACACACAGAGATTATACAAGACTGCGAAACCATCGGGAACATGGAGTACCATCACAGCTTCACACACACATACACAGGCTCTGACCTTACTCAGGAATTTTTTTCCTCATCACACACAGTTATTACACAAGACTGAGAAACCATCTGTAACATGGAGTACCATCACAGCCTCACACACACTTACACAGGCTCTGACCTTACTCAGGAATTACTAACCTCATCACACGCAGTGATTACACAAAACAGAGAAACAATTAGTTACATGGAGTACCATCACAGCCACACACACAGTTTCTCAGGCTTTGACCTTACTCAGGAATTACTAAGCTCATCACACACAGTGATTACACAAGACTGCAAAACCATCGGTAACATGGAGTACCATCACAGCCTCACACACACTTACACAGGCTCTGACCTTACTCAGGAATTTTTTTCCTCATCACACACAGTTACTACACAAGACTGAGAAACCATCAGTAACATGGAGTACCATAGCAGCCTCACACACACACTTACACATTCTCTGACCTTACTCAGGAATTTCTAACCTCATCATATGCAGTGATTACACAAGACTGGGAAACTATCAGTAACATGGAGTACCATCACATATTCACACAAACGTACACAGTGTCTGACATTACTCAGAAATTACTAACCACATCACATGCAGTGATTACACAAGAGCGAGACACTATCAGTAACATGGAGTACCATCACATCCTCACACACACTTACACAGGCTATGAACTTACTCAGGAATTATAAAACTCATGACACAGAGTGATTACACAAAACTGAGATACCATCAGCAACATGTAGTACCATCAGAAAAACACACAATTACACAGGCTCTGAACTTACTCAGGAATTACTAACCTCATCATACGCAGTGATTATACAAGACTGCGAACCATCTGTAACATGGAGTACCATCACAGCCTCACACACACTTACACAGGCTCTGACCTTACTCAGGAATTACTATCCTCATCACACGCAGAGATTACACAAGACAGAGAAACCATCTGTAACATGGAGTACCATCACAGCCTCACACACACTTACACAGGCTCTGACCTTACTCAGGATTTTTCTACCTCATCACACACAGTTATTACACAAGACTGAGAAACCATAAGTAACACGGAGTAACATCACAGCCTCACACACACTTACACAGGCTCGGACCTTACTCAGGAATCACTAACCTCATCACACACATTGATTACACAAGACTGAGATACCATCAGTAACATGGAGTACCATCACATCCTCACACACACTTACACAGGCTCTGACCTTACTCAGGAATTACTAACCTCATCACACACAGTGATTATACAAGACTGCGAAACCATCGGTAACATGGAGTACCATCACAGCCTCACACTCACTTACACAGGCTATGACCTTACTCAGGAATTTTTTTCCTCATCACACACAGTTATTACACAAGACTGAGAAACCATCTGTAACATGGAGTACCATCACAGCCTCACACACACTTACACAGGCTCTGATCTTACTCAGGAATTACTAAACTCATCACACGCAGTGATTACACAAGACAGAGAAACAATTAGTAACATTGAGTACCATCACAGCCACACACACAGTTTCTCAGGCTCTGACCTTACTCAGGAATTACTAAGCTCATCACACACAGTGATTACACAAGACTGCAAAACCATCGGTAACATGGAGTACCATCACAGCCTCACACACACTTACACATTCTCTGACCTTACTCAGGAATTACTAACCTCATCATATGCAGTGATTACTCAAGACTGGGAAACTATCAGTAACATGGAGTACCATCACATCCTCACACACACTTACACAGGCTCAGACCTTACTCAGGAATTACTAACCTCATCACACACAGTGATTACACAACACTGAGATACCATCAGCAACATGTAATACCATCAGAAAAACACACAATTACACAGGCTCTGAACTTACTCAGGAATTACTAACCTCATCATACGCAGTGATTATGCAAGACTGCGAACCATCTGTAACATGGAGTACCATCACAGCCTCACACACACTTACACAGGCTCTGACCTTACTCAGGATTTTTCTACCTCATCACACACAGTTATTACACAAGACTGAGAAACCATAAGTAACACGGAGTAACATCACAGCCTCACACACACTTACACAGGCTCGGACCTTACTCAGGAATTACTATCCTCATCACACGCAGAGATTACACAAGACAGAGAAACCATCAGTAACATGGAGTAGCATCACAGACTCACACACAGTTACACAGGGTCTGACCTTACTCAGGAGTTACTAACCTCATCATAAGCAGTGACTACACAAGATTGAGGAACCATCAGTAACATGGAGTACCTTCATAGCCTCACACACACTTATACAGGATTTGAAATAACTCAGGAATCACTAACCTAATAACAAGTAGTGACTACACAAGACTGAGAAACCATCAGTAACATGGATTACCATAGCCTCACACACACTTACACAGGCTCTTACTTTACTTAGGAATTACCAACTTCATCACACACAGTGACTACACAAGAGTGAGACACCATCAGTAACATGGAGTACCATCACATCCTCATACACACTTACACAGGCTCAGACCTTACTCAGGAATTACTAACCTCATCACATGCATTGATTTCACAAGACTGAGATACCATCAGTAACATGGAGTACCATCACATCCTCACACACACTTACACAGGCTCTGAACTTACTCAGGAATTATAAAACTCATGACACAGAGTGATTACACAAAACTGAGATACCATCAGCAACATGTAGTACCATCAGAAACACACACAATTACACAGGCTCTGACCTAACTTAGGAATTACTAACCTCATCACACACAGAGATTAAACAAAACTGAGATACCATCGGTAACATGGAGTACCATCACATCCTTACACACACTTACAAAGGCTCTGACCTTACTCAGGAATCACTAACCTCATCACACACATTGATTACACAAGACTGAGATACCATCAGTAACATGGAGTACCATCACATCCTCACACACACTTACACAGGCTCTGACCTTACTCAGGAATTACTAACCTCATCACACACAGTGATTATACAAGACTGCAAAACCATCGGTAACATGGAGTACCATCACAGCCTCACACTCACTTACACAGGCTATGACCTTACTCAGGAATTTTTTTCCTCATCACACACAGTTATTACACAAGACTGAGAAACCATCTGTAACACGGAGTACCATCACAGCCTCACACACACTTACACAGGCTCTGACCTTACTCAGGAATTAATAATCTCATCACACGCAGTGATTACACAAGACAGAGAAACAATTAGTAACATGGAGTACCATCACAGCCACACACACAGTTTCTCAGGCTCTGACCTTACTCAGGAATTACTAAGCTCATCACACACAGTGATTACACAAGACTGCAAAACCATCGGTAACATGGAGTACCATCACAGCCTCACACACACTTACACAGGCTCTGACCATACTCAGGAATTTTTTTCCTCATCACACACTGTTACTACACAAGACTGAGAAACCATCAGTAACATGGAGTACCATCACAGCCTCACACACACTTACACATTCTCTGACCTTACTCAGGAATTACTAACCTCATCATATGCAGTGATTACACAAGACTGGGAAACTATCAGTAACATGGAGTACCATCACATATTCACACAAACTTACACAGGGTCTGACATTACTCAGAAATTACTAACCTCATCACACGCAGTGATTACACAAGAGTGAGGCACTATCAGTAACATGGTGTACCATCACATCCTCACACACACTTACTCAGGCTCAGACCTTACTCAGGAATTATTAACCTCATCACATGCAGTGATTACACAAGACTGAGATACCATCACTAACAGGGAGTACCATCACATCCTCACACACACTTACACAGGCTCTGCCCTTACTCAGGAATTATTAAACTCATCACACACAGTGATTACACAACACTGAGATACCATCAGCAACATGTAGTACCATCAGAAAAACATACAATTACACAGGCTCTGAACTTACTCTGGAATTACTAACCTCATCATATGCAGTGATTATACAAGACTGCGAACCATCTGTAACATGGAGTACCATCACAGCCTCACACACACTTACACAGGCTCTGACCTTACTCAGGATTTTTCTACCTCATCACACACAGTTATTACACAAGACTGAGAAACCATAAGTAACACGGAGTAACATCACAGCCTCACACACACTTACACAGGCTCGGACCTTACTCAGGAATTACTATCCTCATCACACGCAGAGATTACACAAGACAGAGAAACCATCAGTACCATGGAGTAGCATCACAGACTCACACACACTTACACAGGCTCTGACCTTACTCAGGAATTTTTTACCTCATCACACACAGTGATTACACAAGACAGAGAAACCATCAGTAACATGGAGTACCATCGCAGACTCACACACACTTACACAGGCTCTGACCTTACTCAGGAATTATTAACCTCATCACACACAGTGATTACACAAGACTGAGAAACCATCGGTAACATGGATTACCATCACATCCTCACACACACTTACACAGGGTCTGACCTTACTCAGGAGTTACTAACCTCATCATAAGCAGTGACTACACAAGATTGAGGAACCATCAGTAACATGGAGTACCTTCATAGCCTCACACACACTTATACAGGAGTTGAAATAACTCAGGAATCACTAACCTAATAACAAGCAGTGACTACACAAGACTGAGAAACCATCAGTAACATGGATTACCATAGCCTAACACACACACTTACACAGGCTCTGACTTTACTTAGGAATTACTAACCTCATCACACACAGTGACTACACAAGAGTGAGACACCATCAGTAACATGGAGTACCATCACATCCTCATACACACTTACACAGGCTCAGACCTTACACAGGAATTACTAACCTCATCACACACATTGATTACACAAGACTGAGATACCATCAGTAACATGGAGAACCATCACATCCTCACACACACTTACACAGGCTCTGACCTTACTCAGGAATTACTAACCTCATCACACGCAGTGATTACACAAGACTGAGAAACCATCAGTAACATGGAGTACCATCACAGCCTCACACACACTTACACAGGCTCTGACCTTACTCAGGAATTATTAACCTCAATACACGCAGTGATTACACAAGACTGAGAAACCATCAGTAACATGGAGTACCATCACAGCCTCTCTCACACTTACACAGGCTCTGACCTTACTCAGGAATTATTAACCTCAATACACGCAGTGACTACACAAGACTGATAAACCATCAGTAACATGGAGTACCATAACAGCCTCACACACACTAACATAGGCTCCGACCTTACTCAGGAATTACTAACCTCATCACACGCAGTGATTACACAAGACTTAGTTACCATCAGTAACATGGAGTATCATCACATCCTCAAACACACTTACACAGGCTTTGACCTTACTCAGGAATTATTAAACTCATCACACACAGTGATTACACAAGACTGAGATACAATCAGCAACATGGTGTACCATCACAAACACACAAAATTACACAGGCTCTGACCTTACTCTGGAATTACTAACCTCATCACAAACAGTGATTACACAAGACAGAGAAACCGTCATTATCATGGAGTACCATCACAGCCTCACACACACTTACACAGGCTCTGACCTTACTCAGGAATTTTTTACCTCATCACACACAGTGATTACACAAGACTGAGAAACCATCAGTAACATGGAGAACCATCACAGACTCACACACACTTACACAGGCTCTGACCTTACTCAGGAATTACTAACCTCATCACACACAGTGATTATACAAGACTGTGAAACTAACGGTAACATGGAGTACCATCACAGCCTCACACACACTTACACAGGCGCTGATCTTACTCAGGAATTACTAACCTCATCATACGCAGTGATAACACAAGACTGAGATACCATCAGAAACATGGAGTACCATCACATCCTCACACACACTTATACAGGAGTTGAAATAACTCAGGAATCACTAACCTAATAACAAGCAGTGACTACACAAGACTGAGAAACCATCAGTAACATGGATTACCATAGCCTAACACACACACTTACACAGGCTCTGACTTTACTTAGGAATTACTAACCTCATCACACACAGTGACTACACAAGAGTGAGACACCATCAGTAACATGGAGTACCATCACATCCTCATACACACTTACACAGGCTCAGACCTTACACAGGAATTACTAACCTCATCACACACATTGATTACACAAGACTGAGATACCATCAGTAACATGGAGAACCATCACATCCTCACACACACTTACACAGGCTCTGACCTTACTCAGGAATTACTAACCTCATCACACGCAGTGATTACACAAGACTGAGAAACCATCAGTAACATGGAGTACCATCACAGCCTCACACACACTTACACAGGCTCTGACCTTACTCAGGAATTATTAACCTCAATACACGCAGTGATTACACAAGACTGAGAAACCATCAGTAACATGGAGTACCATCACAGCCTCTCTCACACTTACACAGGCTCTGACCTTACTCAGGAATCACTAACTTCATCACACACAGAGATTGCACAATGCTGAGAAACTATCAGTAACATGGAGTACCATCACAGCCTCTCTCACACTTACACAGGCTCTGACCTTACTCAGGAATTATTAACCTCAATACACGCAGTGACTACACAAGACTGATAAACCATCAGTAACATGGAGTACCATAACAGCCTCACACACACTAACATAGGCTCCGACCTTACTCAGGAATTACTAACCTCATCACACGCAGTGATTACACAAGACTTAGTTACCATCAGTAACATGGAGTATCATCACATCCTCAAACACACTTACACAGGCTTTGACCTTACTCAGGAATTATTAAACTCATCACACACAGTGATTACACAAGACTGAGATACAATCAGCAACATGGTGTACCATCACAAACACACAAAATTACACAGGCTCTGACCTTACTCTGGAATTACTAACCTCATCACAAACAGTGATTACACAAGACAGAGAAACCGTCATTATCATGGAGTACCATCACAGCCTCACACACACTTACACAGGCTCTGACCTTACTCAGGAATTTTTTACCTCATCACACACAGTGATTACACAAGACTGAGAAACCATCAGTAACATGGAGTACCATCACAGACTCACACACACTTACACAGGCTCTGACCTTACTCAGGAATTACTAACCTCATCACACACAGTGATTATACAAGACTGTGAAACTAACGGTAACATGGAGTACCATCACAGCCTCACACACACTTACACAGGCTCTGATCTTACTCAGGAATTACTAACCTCATCATACGCAGTGATAACACAAGACTGAGATACCATCAGAAACATGGAGTACCATCACATCCTCACACACACTTACACAGGCTCTGACCTTACTCAGGAATTATTAACCTCATCACACACAGTGATTACACAAGACTGAGATACCATCAGCAACATGTAGTACCATCACAAACTCACACACAATTACGCAGGCCCTGACCTAAATAAGGAATTACTAACCTCATCACACACAGTGATTTCACAAGACTGAGAAACCATCAGTAACATGGAGTACCATCACAGACTCACACACACTTACAGAGGCTCTGACCTTACTCAGGAATAACTAACCTCATCACACACAGTGATTACACAAGACTGAGAAACCATCAGTAACATGGAGTACCATCACAGCCTCACACACACTTACACAGGCTCTGACCTTACTTAGGAATTACAAACCTCATCACACACAGTGATTGCACAAGACTGAGAAATCATAAGTAACATGGAGTACCATCACAGCCTCACACACACTTAAACAGGTCTGACCTTACTCAGGAATAACTAACCTCCTCACACGCAGTGATTACACAAGACTGAGAAACCATCAGTAACATGGATTACCATCACATCCTCACACACACTTACACAGGATCTGCCCTTACTCAGGAATTACTAACCTCATCACACGCAGTGACTACACAAGATTGAGATACCATCAGTAACATGGAGTACCTTCACAGCCTCACACAGACTTATACAGGCTTTGACCTAACTCAGGAATGACTAACCTAATCACAAGCAGTGACTACACAAGACTGAGAAACCATCAGTAAAATGGAGTAACATCACATCCTCACACACACTTACACAGGCTCTTGCCTTACTCAGGAATTACTAACCTCATCACACACAGTGATTTCACCAGACTGAGACACCATCAGTAACATGGAGTACCATCAGAAACACACACAATTAAAAAGGCTCTGACCTTACTCAGGAATTACTAACCTCATCACAAACAGTGATTACACAAGACTGAGATACCATCAGTAACATGGAGTACCATCACATCCTCACACACACTTACACAGGCTCTGACCTTACTCAGGAATTACTAACCTCATTACACACAGTGAATACACAAGACTGAGACACCATCAGTAACATGGATTACCACCACAGCCTCACAAACACTTACACAGGCTCTGACCTTACTCAGGAATTACTAACCTCATCATACGCAGTGATTATACAAGACTATGAAACTACCGGTAACATGGAGGACCATCACAGCCTCACACACACTTCGCAGGCTCTGACCTTACTCAGGAATTACTAACCTCATCATACGCAGTGATTACACAAGACTGGGGAACTATCGGTAACATGGAGTACCATCACATCCTCACACAGACTTACACAGGCTCTGACCTTACTCAGGAATTTTTTACCTCATCACACACAGTTACTACACAAGACTGAGAAACCATCAGTAACATGGAGTACCTTCACAGCCTCACACACACTTACACAGGCTCTGACCTTACTCAGGAATTACTAACCTCATCACACTTATTGATTACACAAGACTGAAAAACCATCAGTAACATCGAGTACCATCACAGCCTCACACACACTTACACATTCTCTGACCTTACTCAGGAATTACTAACCTCATCATACGCAGTGATTACACAAGACTGGGAAACTATCGGTAACATGGAGTACCATCACATCTTCACACAAACTTACACAGGGTCTGACAATACTCTGAAATTACAAACCTCATCACACGCAGTGATTACACAAGAGTGAGACACTATCTGTAACATGGAGTACCATCACATCCTCACACACACTTACACAGGCTCAGACCTTACTCAGGAATTACTAACCTCATCACATGCAGTGATTACACAAGACTGAGATACCATCACTAACAGGGAGTACCATCACATCCTCACACACACTTACACAGGCTCTGCCCTTACTCAGGAATTATTAAACTCATCACACACAGTGATTACACAACACTGAGATACCATCAGCAACATGTAGTACCATCAGAAAAACACACAATTACACAGTCTCTGAACTTACTCAGGAATTACTAACCTCATCATACGCAGTGATTATACAAGACTGCGAACAATCTGTAACATGGAGTACCATCACAACCTCACACACACATACACAGGCTCTGACCTTACTCAGGTTTTTCTACCTCATCACACACAGTTATTACGCAAGACTGAGAAACCATAAGTAACACCGAGTAACATCACAGCCTCACACACATTTACACAGGCTCGTACCTTACTCAGGAATTACTATCCTCATCACACACAGTGATTACACAAGATTGAGAAACCATCAGTAACATGAAGTACCATCACAGCCTCACACACACTTACACAGGCTCTGACCTTACTCAGGAATTTTTTACCTCATCACACACAGTGATTACACAAGACTGAGAAACCATCAGTAACATGGAGTACCATCACAGACTCACACACACTTACACAGGCTCTGACCTTACTCAGGAATTACTAACCTCATCACACACAGTGATTATACAAGACTGTGAAACTAACGGTAACATGGAGTACCATCACAGCCTCACACACACTTACACAGGCTCTGATCTTACTCAGGAATTACTAACCTCATCATACGCAGTGATAACACAAGACTGAGATACCATCAGAAACATGGAGTACCATCACATCCTCACACACACTTACACAGGCTCTGACCTTACTCAGGAATTATTAACCTCATCACACACAGTGATTACACAAGACTGAGATACCATCAGCAACATGTAGTACCATCACAAACTCACACACAATTACGCAGGCCCTGACCTAAATAAGGAATTACTAACCTCATCACACACAGTGATTTCACAAGACTGAGAAACCATCAGTAACATGGAGTACCATCACAGACTCACACACACTTACACAGGCTCTGACCTTACTCAGGAATAACTAACCTCATCACACACAGTGATTACACAAGACTGAGAAACCATCAGTAACATGGAGTACCATCACAGCCTCACACACACTTACACAGGCTCTGACCTTACTTAGGAATTACAAACCTCATCACGCACAGTGATTGCACAAGACTGAGAAACCATAAGTAACATGGAGTACCATCACAGCCTCACACACACTTAAACAGGTCTGACCTTACTCAGGAATAACTAACCTCCTCACACGCAGTGATTACACAAGACTGAGAAACCATCAGTAACATGGATTACCATCACATCCTCACACACACTTACACAGGATCTGCCCTTACTCAGGAATTACTAACCTCATCACACGCAGTGACTACACAAGATTGAGATACCATCAGTAACATGGAGTACCTTCACAGCCTCACACAGACTTATACAGGCTTTGACCTAACTCAGGAATGACTAACCTAATCACAAGCAGTGACTACACAAGACTGAGAAACCATCAGTAAAATGGAGTAACATCACATCCTCACACACACTTACACAGGCTCTTGCCTTACTCAGGAATTACTAACCTCATCACACACAGTGATTTCACCAGACTGAGACACCATCAGTAACATGGAGTACCATCAGAAACACACACAATTAAAAAGGCTCTGACCTTACTCAGGAATTACTAACCTCATCACAAACAGTGATTACACAAGACTGAGATACCATCAGTAACATGGAGTACCATCACATCCTCACACACACTTACACAGGCTCTGACCTTACTCAGGAATTACTAACCTCATTACACACAGTGAATACACAAGACTGAGACACCATCAGTAACATGGATTACCACCACAGCCTCACAAACACTTACACAGGCTCTGACCTTACTCAGGAATTACTAACCTCATCATACGCAGTGATTATACAAGACTATGAAACTACCGGTAACATGGAGGACCATCACAGCCTCACACACACTTATACAGCTCTGATCTTACTCAGCAATCACTAACCTTATCACAAACAGTGATTACACAAGACTGAGATACCATCAATAACATGGAGTACCATCACATCCTCACACACACTTACACAGGCTCTGACCTTACTAAGGAATTACTAACCTCATTACACACAGTGAATACACAAGACTGAGACACCATCAGTAACATAGATTACCACCACAGCCTCACAAACACTTCGCAGGCTCTGACCTTACTCAGGAATTACTAACCTCATCATACGCAGTGATTACACAAGACTGGGGAACTATCGGTAACATGGAGTACCATCACATCCTCACACAGACTTACACAGGCTCTGACCTTACTCAGGAATTTTTTACCTCATCACACACAGTTACTACACAAGACTGAGAAACCATCAGTAACATGGAGTACCTTCACAGCCTCACACACACTTACACAGGCTCTGACCTTACTCAGGAATTACTAACCTCATCACACTTATTGATTACACAAGACTGAAAAACCATCAGTAACATCGAGTACCATCACAGCCTCACACACACTTACACATTCTCTGACCTTACTCAGGAATTACTAACCTCATCATACGCAGTGATTACACAAGACTGGGAAACTATCGGTAACATGGAGTACCATCACATCTTCACACAAACTTACACAGGGTCTGACAATACTCTGAAATTACAAACCTCATCACACGCAGTGATTACACAAGAGTGAGACACTATCAGTAACATGGAGTACCATCACATCCTCACACACACTTACACAGGCTCAGACCTTACTCAGGAATTACTAACCTCATCACATGCAGTGATTACACAAGACTGAGATACCATCACTAACAGGGAGTACCATCACATCCTCACACACACTTACACAGGCTCTGCCCTTACTCAGGAATTATTAAACTCATCACACACAGTGATTACACAACACTGAGATACCATCAGCAACATGTAGTACCATCAGAAAAACACACAATTACACAGTCTCTGAACTTACTCAGGAATTACTAACCTCATCATACGCAGTGATTATACAAGACTGCGAACAATCTGTAACATGGAGTACCATCACAACCTCACACACACATACACAGGCTCTGACCTTACTCAGGTTTTTTCTACCTCATCACACACAGTTATTACGCAAGACTGAGAAACCATAAGTAACACCGAGTAACATCACAGCCTCACACACACTTACACAGGCTCGTACCTTACTCAGGAATTACTATCCTCATCACACACAGTGATTACACAAGATTGAGAAACCATCAGTAACATGAAGTACCATCACAGCCTCACACACACTTACACAGGCTCTGACCTTACTCAGGAATTTTTTACCTCATCACACACAGTGATTACACAAGACTGAGAAACCATCAGTAACATGGAGTACCATCACAGACTCACACACACTTACACAGGCTCTGACCTTACTCAGGAATTACTAACCTCATCACACACAGTGATTATACAAGACTGTGAAACTAACGGTAACATGGAGTACCATCACAGCCTCACACACACTTACACAGGCTCTGATCTTACTCAGGAATTACTAACCTCATCATACGCAGTGATAACACAAGACTGAGATACCATCAGAAACATGGAGTACCATCACATCCTCACACACACTTACACAGGCTCTGACCTTACTCAGGAATTATTAACCTCATCACACACAGTGATTACACAAGACTGAGATACCATCAGCAACATGTAGTACCATCACAAACTCACACACAATTACGCAGGCCCTGACCTAAATAAGGAATTACTAACCTCATCACACACAGTGATTTCACAAGACTGAGAAACCATCAGTAACATGGAGTACCATCACAGACTCACACACACTTACACAGGCTCTGACCTTACTCAGGAATAACTAACCTCATCACACACAGTGATTACACAAGACTGAGAAACCATCAGTAACATGGAGTACCATCACAGCCTCACACACACTTACACAGGCTCTGACCTTACTTAGGAATTACAAACCTCATCACGCACAGTGATTGCACAAGACTGAGAAACCATAAGTAACATGGAGTACCATCACAGCCTCACACACACTTAAACAGGCTCTGACCTTACTCAGGAATAACTAACCTCCTCACACGCAGTGATTACACAAGACTGAGAAACCATCAGTAACATGGATTACCATCACATCCTCACACACACTTACACAGGATCTGCCCTTACTCAGGAATTACTAACCTCATCACACGCAGTGACTACACAAGATTGAGATACCATCAGTAACATGGAGTACCTTCACAGCCTCACACAGACTTATACAGGCTTTGACCTAACTCAGGAATGACTAACCTAATCACAAGCAGTGACTACACAAGACTGAGAAACCATCAGTAAAATGGAGTAACATCACATCCTCACACACACTTACACAGGCTCTTGCCTTACTCAGGAATTACTAACCTCATCACACACAGTGATTTCACCAGACTGAGACACCATCAGTAACATGGAGTACCATCAGAAACACACACAATTAAAAAGGCTCTGACCTTACTCAGGAATTACTAACCTCATCACAAACAGTGATTACACAAGACTGAGATACCATCAGTAACATGGAGTACCATCACATCCTCACACACACTTACACAGGCTCTGACCTTACTCAGGAATTACTAACCTCATTACACACAGTGAATACACAAGACTGAGACACCATCAGTAACATGGATTACCACCACAGCCTCACAAACACTTACACAGGCTCTGACCTTACTCAGGAATTACTAACCTCATCATACGCAGTGATTATACAAGACTATGAAACTACCGGTAACATGGAGGACCATCACAGCCTCACACACACTTATACAGCTCTGATCTTACTCAGCAATCACTAACCTTATCACAAACAGTGATTACACAAGACTGAGATACCATCAATAACATGGAGTACCATCACATCCTCACACACACTTACACAGGCTCTGACCTTACTAAGGAATTACTAACCTCATTACACACAGTGAATACACAAGACTGAGACACCATCAGTAACATGGATTACCACCACAGCCTCACAAACACTTCGCAGGCTCTGACCTTACTCAGGAATTACTAACCTCATCATACGCAGTGATTACACAAGACTGGGGAACTATCGGTAACATGGAGTACCATCACATCCTCACACAGACTTACACAGGCTCTGACCTTACTCAGGAATTTTTTACCTCATCACACACAGTTACTACACAAGACTGAGAAACCATCAGTAACATGGAGTACCTTCACAGCCTCACACACACTTACACAGGCTCTGACCTTACTCAGGAATTACTAACCTCATCACACTTATTGATTACACAAGACTGAAAAACCATCAGTAACATCGAGTACCATCACAGCCTCACACACACTTACACATTCTCTGACCTTACTCAGGAATTACTAACCTCATCATACGCAGTGATTACACAAGACTGGGAAACTATCGGTAACATGGAGTACCATCACATCTTCACACAAACTTACACAGGGTCTGACAATACTCTGAAATTACAAACCTCATCACACGCAGTGATTACACAAGAGTGAGACACTATCAGTAACATGGAGTACCATCACATCCTCACACACACTTACACAGGCTCAGACCTTACTCAGGAATTACTAACCTCATCACATGCAGTGATTACACAAGACTGAGATACCATCACTAACAGGGAGTACCATCACATCCTCACACACACTTACACAGGCTCTGCCCTTACTCAGGAATTATTAAACTCATCACACACAGTGATTACACAACACTGAGATACCATCAGCAACATGTAGTACCATCAGAAAAACACACAATTACACAGTCTCTGAACTTACTCAGGAATTACTAACCTCATCATACGCAGTGATTATACAAGACTGCGAACAATCTGTAACATGGAGTACCATCACAACCTCACACACACATACACAGGCTCTGACCTTACTCAGGTTTTTTCTACCTCATCACACACAGTTATTACGCAAGACTGAGAAACCATAAGTAACACCGAGTAACATCACAGCCTCACACACACTTACACAGGCTCGTACCTTACTCAGGAATTACTATCCTCATCACACACAGTGATTACACAAGATTGAGAAACCA
The DNA here is from genome assembly GCA_031769625.1 of Taudactylus pleione. NCBI lineage: Eukaryota > Metazoa > Chordata > Amphibia > Anura > Myobatrachidae > Taudactylus > Taudactylus pleione. The sequence goes on from JAUIMM010000659.1 coordinate 2,561,222, forward strand.
TCAGTAACATGAAGTACCATCACAGCCTCACACACACTTACACAGGCTCTGACCTTACTCAGGAATTTTTTACCTCATCACACACAGTGATTACACAAGACTGAGAAACCATCAGTAACATGGAGTACCATCACAGACTCACACACACTTACACAGGCTCTGACCTTACTCAGGAATTACTAACCTCATCACACACAGTGATTATACAAGACTGTGAAACTAACGGTAACATGGAGTACCATCACAGCCTCACACACACTTACACAGGCTCTGATCTTACTCAGGAATTACTAACCTCATCATACGCAGTGATAACACAAGACTGAGATACCATCAGAAACATGGAGTACCATCACATCCTCACACACACTTACACAGGCTCTGACCTTACTCAGGAATTATTAACCTCATCACACACAGTGATTACACAAGACTGAGATACCATCAGCAACATGTAGTACCATCACAAACTCACACACAATTACGCAGGCCCTGACCTAAATAAGGAATTACTAACCTCATCACACACAGTGATTTCACAAGACTGAGAAACCATCAGTAACATGGAGTACCATCACAGACTCACACACACTTACACAGGCTCTGACCTTACTCAGGAATAACTAACCTCATCACACACAGTGATTACACAAGACTGAGAAACCATCAGTAACATGGAGTACCATCACAGCCTCACACACACTTACACAGGCTCTGACCTTACTTAGGAATTACAAACCTCATCACGCACAGTGATTGCACAAGACTGAGAAACCATAAGTAACATGGAGTACCATCACAGCCTCACACACACTTAACCAGGTCTGACCTTACTCAGGAATAACTAACCTCCTCACACGCAGTGATTACACAAGACTGAGAAACCATCAGTAACATGGATTACCATCACATCCTCACACACACTTACACAGGATCTGCCCTTACTCAGGAATTACTAACCTCATCACACGCAGTGACTACACAAGATTGAGATACCATCAGTAACATGGAGTACCTTCACAGCCTCACACAGACTTATACAGGCTTTGACCTAACTCAGGAATGACTAACCTAATCACAAGCAGTGACTACACAAGACTGAGAAACCATCAGTAAAATGGAGTAACATCACATCCTCACACACACTTACACAGGCTCTTGCCTTACTCAGGAATTACTAACCTCATCACACACAGTGATTTCACCAGACTGAGACACCATCAGTAACATGGAGTACCATCAGAAACACACACAATTAAAAAGGCTCTGACCTTACTCAGGAATTACTAACCTCATCACAAACAGTGATTACACAAGACTGAGATACCATCAGTAACATGGAGTACCATCACATCCTCACACACACTTACACAGGCTCTGACCTTACTCAGGAATTACTAACCTCATTACACACAGTGAATACACAAGACTGAGACACCATCAGTAACATGGATTACCACCACAGCCTCACAAACACTTACACAGGCTCTGACCTTACTCAGGAATTACTAACCTCATCATACGCAGTGATTATACAAGACTATGAAACTACCGGTAACATGGAGGACCATCACAGCCTCACACACACTTATACAGCTCTGATCTTACTCAGCAATCACTAACCTTATCACAAACAGTGATTACACAAGACTGAGATACCATCAATAACATGGAGTACCATCACATCCTCACACACACTTACACAGGCTCTGACCTTACTAAGGAATTACTAACCTCATTACACTCAGTGAATACACAAGACTGAGACACCATCAGTAACATAGATTACCACCACAGCCTCACAAACACTTCGCAGGCTCTGACCTTACTCAGGAATTACTAACCTCATCATACGCAGTGATTACACAAGACTGGGGAACTATCGGTAACATGGAGTACCATCACATCCTCACACAGACTTACACAGGCTCTGACCTTACTCAGGAATTTTTTACCTCATCACACACAGTTACTACACAAGACTGAGAAACCATCAGTAACATGGAGTACCTTCACAGCCTCACACACACTTACACAGGCTCTGACCTTACTCAGGAATTACTAACCTCATCACACTTATTGATTACACAAGACTGAAAAACCATCAGTAACATCGAGTACCATCACAGCCTCACACACACTTACACATTCTCTGACCTTACTCAGGAATTACTAACCTCATCATACGCAGTGATTACACAAGACTGGGAAACTATCGGTAACATGGAGTACCATCACATCTTCACACAAACTTACACAGGGTCTGACAATACTCTGAAATTACAAACCTCATCACACGCAGTGATTACACAAGAGTGAGACACTATCAGTAACATGGAGTACCATCACATCCTCACACACACTTACACAGGCTCAGACCTTACTCAGGAATTACTAACCTCATCACATGCAGTGATTACACAAGACTGAGATACCATCACTAACAGGGAGTACCATCACATCCTCACACACACTTACACAGGCTCTGCCCTTACTCAGGAATTATTAAACTCATCACACACAGTGATTACACAACACTGAGATACCATCAGCAACATGTAGTACCATCAGAAAAACACACAATTACACAGTCTCTGAACTTACTCAGGAATTACTAACCTCATCATACGCAGTGATTATACAAGACTGCGAACAATCTGTAACATGGAGTACCATCACAACCTCACACACACATACACAGGCTCTGACCTTACTCAGGTTTTTTCTACCTCATCACACACAGTTATTACGCAAGACTGAGAAACCATAAGTAACACCGAGTAACATCACAGCCTCACACACACTTACACAGGCTCGTACCTTACTCAGGAATTACTATCCTCATCACACACAGTGATTACACAAGATTGAGAAACCATCAGTAACATGAAGTACCATCACAGCCTCACACACACTTACACAGGCTCTGACCTTACTCAGGAATTTTTTACCTCATCACACACAGTGATTACACAAGACTGAGAAACCATCAGTAACATGGAGTACCATCACAGACTCACACACACTTACACAGGCTCTGACCTTACTCAGGAATTACTAACCTCATCACACACAGTGATTATACAAGACTGTGAAACTAACGGTAACATGGAGTACCATCACAGCCTCACACACACTTACACAGGCTCTGATCTTACTCAGGAATTACTAACCTCATCATACGCAGTGATAACACAAGACTGAGATACCATCAGAAACATGGAGTACCATCACATCCTCACACACACTTACACAGGCTCTGACCTTACTCAGGAATTATTAACCTCATCACACACAGTGATTACACAAGACTGAGATACCATCAGCAACATGTAGTACCATCACAAACTCACACACAATTACGCAGGCCCTGACCTAAATAAGGAATTACTAACCTCATCACACACAGTGATTTCACAAGACTGAGAAACCATCAGTAACATGGAGTACCATCACAGACTCACACACACTTACACAGGCTCTGACCTTACTCAGGAATAACTAACCTCATCACACACAGTGATTACACAAGACTGAGAAACCATCAGTAACATGGAGTACCATCACAGCCTCACACACACTTACACAGGCTCTGACCTTACTTAGGAATTACAAACCTCATCACGCACAGTGATTGCACAAGACTGAGAAACCATAAGTAACATGGAGTACCATCACAGCCTCACACACACTTAAACAGGCTCTGACCTTACTCAGGAATAACTAACCTCCTCACACGCAGTGATTACACAAGACTGAGAAACCATCAGTAACATGGATTACCATCACATCCTCACACACACTTACACAGGATCTGCCCTTACTCAGGAATTACTAACCTCATCACACGCAGTGACTACACAAGATTGAGATACCATCAGTAACATGGAGTACCTTCACAGCCTCACACAGACTTATACAGGCTTTGACCTAACTCAGGAATGACTAACCTAATCACAAGCAGTGACTACACAAGACTGAGAAACCATCAGTAAAATGGAGTAACATCACATCCTCACACACACTTACACAGGCTCTTGCCTTACTCAGGAATTACTAACCTCATCACACACAGTGATTTCACCAGACTGAGACACCATCAGTAACATGGAGTACCATCAGAAACACACACAATTAAAAAGGCTCTGACCTTACTCAGGAATTACTAACCTCATCACAAACAGTGATTACACAAGACTGAGATACCATCAGTAACATGGAGTACCATCACATCCTCACACACACTTACACAGGCTCTGACCTTACTCAGGAATTACTAACCTCATTACACACAGTGAATACACAAGACTGAGACACCATCAGTAACATGGATTACCACCACAGCCTCACAAACACTTACACAGGCTCTGACCTTACTCAGGAATTACTAACCTCATCATACGCAGTGATTATACAAGACTATGAAACTACCGGTAACATGGAGGACCATCACAGCCTCACACACACTTATACAGCTCTGATCTTACTCAGCAATCACTAACCTTATCACAAACAGTGATTACACAAGACTGAGATACCATCAATAACATGGAGTACCATCACATCCTCACACACACTTACACAGGCTCTGACCTTACTAAGGAATTACTAACCTCATTACACACAGTGAATACACAAGACTGAGACACCATCAGTAACATGGATTACCACCACAGCCTCACAAACACTTCGCAGGCTCTGACCTTACTCAGGAATTACTAACCTTATCATACGCAGTGATTACACAAGACTGGGGAACTATCGGTAACATGGAGTACCATCACATCCTCACACAGACTTACACAGGCTCTGACCTTACTCAGGAATTTTTTACCTCATCACACACAGTTACTACACAAGACTGAAAAACCATCAGTAACATGGAGTACCTTCACAGCCTCACACACACTTACACAGGCTCTGACCTTACTCAGGAATTACTAACCTCATCACACTTATTGATTACACAAGACTGAAAAACCATCAGTAACATCGAGTACCATCACAGCCTCACACACACTTACACATTCTCTGACCTTACTCAGGAATTACTAACCTCATCATACGCAGTGATTACACAAGACTGGGAAACTATCGGTAACATGGAGTACCATCACATCTTCACACAAACTTACACAGGGTCTGACAATACTCTGAAATTACAAACCTCATCACACGCAGTGATTACACAAGAGTGAGACACTATCAGTAACATGGAGTACCATCACATCCTCACACACACTTACACAGGCTCAGACCTTACTCAGGAATTACTAACCTCATCACATGCAGTGATTACACAAGACTGAGATACCATCACTAACAGGGAGTACCATCACATCCTCACACACACTTACACAGGCTCTGCCCTTACTCAGGAATTATTAAACTCATCACACACAGTGATTACACAACACTGAGATACCATCAGCAACATGTAGTACCATCAGAAAAACACACAATTACACAGTCTCTGAACTTACTCAGGAATTACTAACCTCATCATACGCAGTGATTATACAAGACTGCGAACAATCTGTAACATGGAGTACCATCACAACCTCACACACACATACACAGGCTCTGACCTTACTCAGGTTTTTTCTACCTCATCACACACAGTTATTACGCAAGACTGAGAAACCATAAGTAACACCGAGTAACATCACAGCCTCACACACACTTACACAGGCTCGTACCTTACTCAGGAATTACTATCCTCATCACACACAGTGATTACACAAGATTGAGAAACCATCAGTAACATGAAGTACCATCACAGCCTCACACACACTTACACAGGCTCTGACCTTACTCAGGAATTTTTTACCTCATCACACACAGTGATTACACAAGACTGAGAAACCATCAGTAACATGGAGTACCATCACAGACTCACACACACTTACACAGGCTCTGACCTTACTCAGGAATTACTAACCTCATCACACACAGTGATTATACAAGACTGTGAAACTAACGGTAACATGGAGTACCATCACAGCCTCACACACACTTACACAGGCTCTGATCTTACTCAGGAATTACTAACCTCATCATACGCAGTGATAACACAAGACTGAGATACCATCAGAAACATGGAGTACCATCACATCCTCACACACACTTACACAGGCTCTGACCTTACTCAGGAATTATTAACCTCATCACACACAGTGATTACACAAGACTGAGATACCATCAGCAACATGTAGTACCATCACAAACTCACACACAATTACGCAGGCCCTGACCTAAATAAGGAATTACTAACCTCATCACACACAGTGATTTCACAAGACTGAGAAACCATCAGTAACATGGAGTACCATCACAGACTCACACACACTTACACAGGCTCTGACCTTACTCAGGAATAACTAACCTCATCACACACAGTGATTACACAAGACTGAGAAACCATCAGTAACATGGAGTACCATCACAGCCTCACACACACTTACACAGGCTCTGACCTTACTTAGGAATTACAAACCTCATCACGCACAGTGATTGCACAAGACTGAGAAACCATAAGTAACATGGAGTACCATCACAGCCTCACACACACTTAAACAGGCTCTGACCTTACTCAGGAATAACTAACCTCCTCACACGCAGTGATTACACAAGACTGAGAAACCATCAGTAACATGGATTACCATCACATCCTCACACACACTTACACAGGATCTGCCCTTACTCAGGAATTACTAACCTCATCACACGCAGTGACTACACAAGATTGAGATACCATCAGTAACATGGAGTACCTTCACAGCCTCACACAGACTTATACAGGCTTTGACCTAATTCAGGAATGACTAACCTAATCACAAGCAGTGACTACACAAGACTGAGAAACCATCAGTAAAATGGAGTAACATCACATCCTCACACACACTTACACAGGCTCTTGCCTTACTCAGGAATTACTAACCTCATCACACACAGTGATTTCACCAGACTGAGACACCATCAGTAACATGGAGTACCATCAGAAACACACACAATTAAAAAGGCTCTGACCTTACTCAGGAATTACTAACCTCATCACAAACAGTGATTACACAAGACTGAGATACCATCAGTAACATGGAGTACCATCACATCCTCACACACACTTACACAGGCTCTGACCTTACTCAGGAATTACTAACCTCATTACACACAGTGAATACACAAGACTGAGACACCATCAGTAACATGGATTACCACCACAGCCTCACAAACACTTACACAGGCTCTGACCTTACTCAGGAATTACTAACCTCATCATACGCAGTGATTATACAAGACTATGAAACTACCGGTAACATGGAGGACCATCACAGCCTCACACACACTTATACAGCTCTGATCTTACTCAGCAATCACTAACCTTATCACAAACAGTGATTACACAAGACTGAGATACCATCAATAACATGGAGTACCATCACATCCTCACACACACTTACACAGGCTCTGACCTTACTAAGGAATTACTAACCTCATTACACACAGTGAATACACAAGACTGAGACACCATCAGTAACATGGATTACCACCACAGCCTCACAAACACTTCGCAGGCTCTGACCTTACTCAGGAATTACTAACCTCATCATACGCAGTGATTACACAAGACTGGGGAACTATCGGTAACATGGAGTACCATCACATCCTCACACAGACTTACACAGGCTCTGACCTTACTCAGGAATTTTTTACCTCATCACACACAGTTACTACACAAGACTGAGAAACCATCAGTAACATGGAGTACCTTCACAGCCTCACACACACTTACACAGGCTCTGACCTTACTCAGGAATTACTAACCTCATCACACTTATTGATTACACAAGACTGAAAAACCATCAGTAACATCGAGTACCATCACAGCCTCACACACACTTACACATTCTCTGACCTTACTCAGGAATTACTAACCTCATCATACGCAGTGATTACACAAGACTGGGAAACTATCGGTAACATGGAGTACCATCACATCTTCACACAAACTTACACAGGGTCTGACAATACTCTGAAATTACAAACCTCATCACACGCAGTGATTACACAAGAGTGAGACACTATCAGTAACATGGAGTACCATCACATCCTCACACACACTTACACAGGCTCAGACCTTACTCAGGAATTACTAACCTCATCACATGCAGTGATTACACAAGACTGAGATACCATCACTAACAGGGAGTACCATCACATCCTCACACACACTTACACAGGCTCTGCCCTTACTCAGGAATTATTAAACTCATCACACACAGTGATTACACAACACTGAGATACCATCAGCAACATGTAGTACCATCAGAAAAACACACAATTACACAGTCTCTGAACTTACTCAGGAATTACTAATCTCATCATACGCAGTGATTATACAAGACTGCGAACAATCTGTAACATGGAGTACCATCACAACCTCACACACACATACACAGGCTCTGACCTTACTCAGGTTTTTTCTACCTCATCACACACAGTTATTACGCAAGACTGAGAAACCATAAGTAACACCGAGTAACATCACAGCCTCACACACACTTACACAGGCTCGTACCTTACTCAGGAATTACTATCCTCATCACACACAGTGATTACACAAGATTGAGAAACCATCAGTAACATGAAGTACCATCACAGCCTCACACACACTTACACAGGCTCTGACCTTACTCAGGAATTACTAACCTCATCACACGCAGAGATTACACAAGACAGAGAAACCATCAGTAACATGGCATAGCATCACAGCCTCACACACACTTACATAGGCTCTGACCTTACTCAGGATTTTTTTACCTCATCACACACAGTGATTACACAAGACAGAGAAACCATCAGTAACATGGAGTACCATCACAGACTCACACACACTTACACAGGCCCTGACCTTACTCAGGAATTAATAACCTCATCACACACAGTGATTATACAAGACTGTGAAACTAACGGTAACATGGAGTACCATCACAGTCTCACAAACACTTACACAGGCTCTGATCTTACTCAGGAATTACTAACCTCATCACACGCAGTGATTACACAAGACTGAGATACCATCAGTAACATGGAGTACCATCACATCCTCACACACACTTACACTGGCTCTGACCTTACTAAGGAATTATTAAACTCATCACACACAGTGATTACACAAGACTGAGAAACCATCAGTAACATGGATTACCATCACATCCTCACACACACTTACACAGGGTCTGACCTTACTCAGGAATTACTATCCTCATCATAAGCAGTGACTACACAAGATTGAGGACCCATCAGTAACATGGAGTACCTTCATAGCCTCACACACACTTATACAGGATTTGACCTAACTCAGGAATCGCTAACCTAATCACAAGCAGTGACTACACAAGACTGAGAAACCATCAGTAACATGGATTACCATGGCATACTCACACACACTTACACAGGCTCTGACTTTACTCAGGAATTACTAACCTCATCACACACAGTGACTACACAAGAGTGAGACACCATCAGTAACATGGAGTACCATCACATCCTCACACACACTTACACAGGCTCTGACCTTACTCAGGAATTATTAACCTCATCACACACAGTGATAACACAAGACTGAGACACCATCAGTAACATGGCTTACAATCACACACTCACACACACTTACACAGGATCTGCCCTTACTCAGGAATTACTAACCTCATCACACGCAGTGACTACACAAGATTGAGAAACCATCAGTAACATGGAGTACCTTCACAGCCTCACACAGTCTTATACAGGCTTTGACCTAACTCAGGAATCACTAACCTAATCACAAGCAGTGAGTACACAAGACTGAGATACCATCAGTAAAATGGAGTAACATCACATCCTCACACACACTTACACAGGGTCTTGCCTTACTCAGGAATTACTAACCTCATCACACACAGTGATTTCACAAGACTGAGACACCATCAGTAACATGGAGTACCATCAGAAACACAAACAATTACACAGGCTCTGACCTTACTCAGGAATTACTAACCTCATCACAAACAGTGATTACACAAGACTGAGATACCATCAGTAACATGGATTACCATCACATCCTCACACACACTTACACAGGCTCTGCCCTTACTCAGGAATTACTAACCTCATCACACACAGTGATTTCACAAGACTGAGACACCATCAGTAACATGGAGTACCATCACAGCCTCACAAACACTTACACAGGCTCTGACCTTACTCAGGAATTAATAACCTCATCAGACGCAGTGATTGTATAAGACTGAGAAACCATCTGTAACATGGAGTACCATCACAGCCTCACACACTCTTACGCAGGCTCTGAACTTACTCAGGAATTATTAACCTCAAAACACGCAGTGATTACACAAGACTGAGAAACCATCAGTAACATGTAGTACCATCACAGCCTCACACACACTTACACAGGCTCTGACCTTACTCTGGAATTACAAACCTCATCACACACAGTGATTGCACAAGGCTGAGAAACCATCAGTAACATGGAGTACCATCACAGCCTCACACACACTTACACAGGTTCTGACCTTACTCAAGAATTACTAACATCATCAAACTCAGTGACTACACAAGAGTGAGAAACCATGAGTAACATGGAGTACCATCACACACTTACACAGGCTCTGACCTTACTCAGGAATTACAAACCTCATCACACGCAGTGACTACACAAGACTGATAAACCATCAGTAACATGGAGCACCATCATAGCCTCAATCACACTTATACAGGCTCTGACCTTACTCAGGAATCACTAATCTAATCATACACAGTGACTACACAAGAGTGAGAAACCATGAGTAACATGGAGTACCATCACATACTTACACAGCTCTGACCTAACTCAGGAATTACTAACCTCATCACACGCAGTGATTACACAAGACTGAGAAACCATCAGTAACATGGAGTACCATCACAGCCTCACACACACTTACACAGGCTCTGACCTTACTCAGGAATAACTAACCTCAAAACACGCAGTAATTACACAAGACTGAGAAACCATCAGAAACATGGATTACTGTCACATCCTCTCACACACTTACACAGGCTCTGACCTTACTCAGGAATTATTAACCTCATCACACACAGTGATTACACAAGACTGAGACACCATAAGTAACATGGCTTACCATCACATCCTCACACACACTTACACAGGATCTGCCCTTACTCAGGAATTACTAACCTCATCACACGCAGTGACTACACAAGATTGAGAAACCATCAGTAACATGGAGTACCTTCACAGCCTCACACAGTCTTATACAGGCTTTGACCTAACTCAGGAATCACTAACCTAATCACAAGCAGTGACTACACAAGACTGAGATACCATCAGTAAAATGGAGTAACATCACATCCTCACACACACTTACACAGGGTCTTGCCTTTCTCAGGAATTACTAACCTCATCACACACAGTGATTTCACAAGACTGAGACACCATCAGTAACATGGAGTACCATCAGAAACACAAACAATTACACAGGCTCTGACCTTACTCAAGAATTACTAACCTCATCACAAACAGTGATTACACAAGACTGAGATACCATCAGTAACATGGATTACCATCACATCCTCACACACACTTACACAGGCTCTGCCCTTACTCAGGAATTACTAACCTCATCACACACAGTGATTTCACAAGACTGAGACACCATCAGTAACATGGAGTACCATCACAGCCTCACAAACACTTACACAGGCTCTGACCTTACTCAGGAATTACTAACCTCATCAGACGCAGTGATTGCATAAGACTGAGAAACCATCAGTAACATGGAGTACCATCACAGCCTCACACACTCTTACGCAGGCTCTGAACTTACTCAGGAATTATTAACCTCAAAACACGCAGTGATTACACAAGACTGAGAAACCATCAGTAACATGTAGTACCATCACAGCCTCACACACACTTACACAGGCTCTGACCTTACTCAGGAATTACAAATCTCATCACACACAGTGATAGTACAAGGCTGAGAAACCATCAGTAACATGGAGTACCATCACAGCCTCACACACACTTACACAGGCTCTGACCTTACTCAAGAATTACTAACATCATCAAACTCAGTGACTACACAAGAGTGAGAAACCATGAGTAACATGGAGTACCATCACACACTTACACAGGCTCTGACCTTACTCAGGAATTACAAACCTCATCACACGCAGTGACTACACAAGACTGATAAACCATCAGTAACATGGAGCACCATCATAGCCTCAATCACACTTATACAGGCTCTGACCTTACTCAGGAATCACTAATCTAATCATACACAGTGACTACACAAGAGTGAGAAACCATGAGTAACATGGAGTACCATCACATACTTACACAGCTCTGACCTTACTCAGGAATTACTAACCTCATCACACGTAGTGATTACACAAGACTGAGATACCATCAGTAATATGGAGTACCATCACAGCCTCACACACACTTACACAGGCTCTGACCTTACTCAGGAATAACTAACCTCAAAACACGCAGTAATTACACAAGACTGAGAAACCATCAGAAGCATGGAGTACTGTCACATCCTCTCACACACTTACACAGGCTCTGACCTTACTCAGGAATTATAAAACTCATCACACACAGTGATTACACAAGACTGATATACCATCAGCAACATGTAGTACCATCACAAACACAAACAATTACACAGGCTCTGACCTAACTCAGGAATTACTAACCTCATCACAAACAATGATTACACAAGACTGAGGTACTATCAGTAATATGGAGTACCATCACATCCTCACACACACTTATACAGGCTCTGATATTACACAGGAATTAATAACCTCATCACACGCAGTGATTACACAAGACTGAGAAACCATCAGTAATATGGAGTACCATCACAGCCTCACACACACTTACACATGCTCTGACCTTACTCGGGAATTACTAACCTCATCACACGCAGTAATTACACAAGACTGAGAAACCATCAGTAACATGGAGTACCATCACAGCCTCACACACACTTACACAGGCTCTGTCCTTACTCAGGAATTACTAACCTCATCACACGCAGTGTTTGTACAATACTGAGAAACCATCAGTAACATGGAGAACCATCACATCCTCACACACACTTACACAGGGTCTGACCTTACTCAGGAATCACTAACCTCATCACACAAAGTGATTACACAAGACTGAGAAACCATCAGTAATATGGATTACCACCACAGCCTCACAAACACTTACACAGGCTCTGACCTTACTCAGGAATTACTAACCTCATCATACGCAGTGATTACACAAGACTGGGGAAATATCGGTAACATGGAGTACCATCACATCCTCACACAGACTTACACAGGCTCTGACCTTACTCAGGAATTTTTTCCCTCATCACACACAGTTACTACACAAGACTGAGAAACCATCAGTAACATGGAGTACCATCACAGCCTCACACACACTTACACAGGCTCTGACCTTACTAAGGAATTACTAACCTCATCACACTTAGTGATTACACAAGACTGAAAAACCATCAGTAACTTCGAGTACCATCACAGCCTCACACACACTTACACATTCTCTGACCTTACTCAGGAATTACTAACCTCATCATACGCAGTGATTACACAAGACTGGGAAACTATCGGTAACATGGAGTACCATCACATCTTCACACAAACTTACACAGGGTCTGACATTACTCTGAAATTACTAACCTCATCACATGCAGTGATTACACAAGAGTGAGACACTATCAGTAACATGGAGTACCATCACATCCTCACACACTTACACAGGCTCAGACCTTACTCAGGAATTACTAACCTCATCACATGCAGTGATTACACAAGACTGAGATACCATCACTAACAGGGAGTACCATCACATCCTCACACACACTTACACAGGCTCTGCCCTTACTCAGGAATTATTAAACTCATCACACACAGTGATTACACAACACTGAGATACCATCAGCAACATGTAGTACCATCAGAAAAACACACAATTACACAGGCTCTGAACTTACTCAGGAATTACTAACCTCATCATACGCAGTGATTATACAAGACTGCGAACCATCTGTAACATGGAGTACCATCACAACCTCACACACACATACACAGGCTCTGACCTTACTCAGGATTTTTCTACCTCATCACACACAGTTATTACGCAAGACTGAGAAACCATAAGTAACACGGAGTAACATCACAGCCTCACACATACTTACACAGGCTCGGACCTTACTCAGGAATTACTATCCTCATCACACACAGTGATTACACAAGATTGAGAAACCATCAGTAACATGAAGTACCATCACAGCCTCACACACACTTACACAGGCTCTGACCTTACTCAGGAATTACTAACCTCATCACACGCAGAGATTACACAAGACAGAGAAACCATCAGTAACATGGAGTACCATCACATCCTCACACACACTTACACTGGCTCTGACCTTACTCAAGAATTATTAACCTCATCACACACAGTGATTACACAAGACTGAGAAACCATCAGTAACATGGATTACCATCACATCCTCACACACACTTACACAGGGTCTGACCTTACTCTGGAATTACTAACCTCATCATAAGCAGTGACTACACAAGATTGAGGAACCATCAGTAACATGGAGTACCTTCATAGCCTCACACACACTTATACAGGATTTGACCTAACTCAGGAATCGCTAACCTAATCACAAGCAGTGTCTACACAAGACAGAGAAACCATCAGTAACATGGAATAACATGGCATACTCACACACACTTACACAGGCTCTGACTTTACTCAGGAATTACTAACCTCATCACACACAGTGACTACACAAGAGTGAGACACCATCAGTAACATGGAGTACCATCACATCCTCACACACACTTACACAGGCTCTGACCTTACTCAGGAATTATTAACCTCATCACACACAGTGATTACACAAGACTGAGACACTATCAGTAACATGGCTTACCATCACATCCTCACACACACTTACACAGGATCTGCCCTTACTCAGGAATTACTAACCTCATCACACGCAGTGACTACACAAGATTGAGAAACCATTAGTAACATGGAGTACCTTCACAGCCTCACACAGACTTATACAGGCTTTGACCTAACTCAGGAATCAATAACCTAATCACAAGCAGTGACTACACAAGACTGAGATACCATTAGTAAAATGGAGTAACATCACATCCTCACACACACTTACACAGGGTCTTGCCTTACTCAGGAATTACTAACCTCATCACACACAGTGATTTCACAAGACTGAGACACCATCAGTAACATGGAGTACCATCAGAAACACAAACAATTACACAGTTTCTGACCTTACTCAGGAATTACTAACCTCATCACAAACAGTGATTACACAAGACTGAGATACCATCAGTAACATGGATTACCATCACATCCTCACACACACTTACACAGGCTCTGCCCTTACTCAGGAATTACTAACCTCATCACACACAGTGATTTCACAAGACTGAGACACCATCAGTAACATGGAGTACCATCACAGCCTCACAAACACTTACACAGGCTCTGACCTTACTCAGGAATTTCTAACCTCATCAGACGCAGTGATTGCATAAGACTGAGAAACCATCAGTAACATGGAGTACCATCACAGCCTCACACACTCTTACGCAGGCTCTGAACTTACTCAGGAATTATTAACCTCATAACACGCAGTGATTACACAAGACTGAAAAACCATCAGTAACATGTAGTACCATCACAGCCTCACACACACTTCCACAGGCTCTGACCTTACTCAGGAATTACAAACCTCATCACACACACTGATTGCACAAGGCTGAGAAACCATCAGTAACATGGAGTACCATCACAGCCTCACACACACTTACACAGGCTCTGACCTTACTCAAGAATTACTAACATCATCAAACGCAGTGATTACACAAGACTGATAAACCATCAGTAACATGGAGCACCATCATAGCCTCAATCACACTTATACAGGCTCTGACCTTACTCAGGAATCACTAATCTAATCATACACAGTGACTACACAAGAGTGAGAAACCATGAGTAACATGGAGTACCATCACATACTTACACACACTTACACAGGGTCTGAACTTACTCAGGAATTTCTATCCTCATCACACGCAGTGACTACACAAGATTGAGAAACCATCAGTAACATGGAGTACCTTCACAGCCTCACAAACACTTACACAGGCTCTGACCTTACTCAGGAATTTCTAACCTCATCAGACGCAGTGATTGCATAAGACTGAGAAACCATCAGTAACATGGAGTACCATCACAGCCTCACACACTCTTACGCAGGCTCTGAACTTACTCAGGAATTATTAACCTCATAACACGCAGTGATTACACAAGACTGAGAAACCATCAGTAACATGTAGTACCATCACAGCCTCACACACACTTCCACAGGCTCTGACCTTACTCAGGAATTACAAACCTCATCACACACACTGATTGCACAAGACTGAGGTACAATCAGTAATATGGAGTACCATCACATCCTCACACACACTTACACAGGGTCTGATATTACACAGGAATAAATACCCTCATCACACGCAGTGATTACACAAGACTGAGAAACCATCAGTAATATGGAGTACCATCACAGCCTCACACACACTTACACATGCTCTGACCTTACTCGGGAATTACTAACCTCAACACACACAGTAATTACACAAGACTGAGAAACCATCAGTAACATGGAGTACCATCGCAGCCTCACACACACTTACACAGGCTCTGTCCTTACTCAGGAATTACTAACCTCATCACACGCAGTGACTACACAAGATTGAGAAACCATTAGTAACATGGAGTACCTTCACAGCCTCACACAGACTTATACAGGCTTTGACCTAACTCAGGAATCAATAACCTAATCACAAGCAGTGACTACACAAGACTGAGATACCATCAGTAAAATGGAGTAACATCACATCCTCACACACACTTACACAGGGTCTTGCCTTACTCAGGAATTACTAACCTCATCACACACAGTGATTTCACAAGACTGAGACACCATCAGTAACATGGAGTACCATCAGAAACACAAACAATTACACAGTTTCTGACCTTACTCAGGAATTACTAACCTCATCACAAACAGTGATTACACAAGACTGAGACACCATCAGTAACATGGAGTACCATCACAGCCTCACAAACACTTACACAGGCTCTGACCTTACTCAGGAATTTCTAACCTCATCAGACGCAGTGATTGCATAAGACTGAGAAACCATCAGTAACATGGAGTACCATCACAGCCTCACACACTCTTACGCAGGCTCTGAACTTACTCAGGAATTATTAACCTCATAACACGCAGTGATTACACAAGACTGAGAAACCATCAGTAACATGTAGTACCATCACAGCCTCACACACACTTACACAGGCTCTGACCTTACTCAGGAATTACAAACCTCATCACACACAGTGATTGCACAAGGCTGAGAAACCATCAGTAACATGGAGTACCATCACAGCCTCACACACACTTACACAGGCTCTGACCTTACTCAAGAATTACTAACATCATCAAACGCAGTGATTACACAAGACTGATAAACCATCAGTAACATGGAGCACCATCATAGCCTCAATCACACTTATACAGGCTCTGACCTTACTCAGGAATCACTAATCTAATCATACACAGTGACTACACAAGAGTGAGAAACCATGAGTAACATGGAGTACCATCACATACTTACACACACTTACACAGGGTCTGAACTTACTCAGGAATTTCTATCCTCATCACACGCAGTGACTACACAAGATTGAGAAACCATCAGTAACATGGAGTACCTTCACAGCCCCACACTCAGTTATACAGGCTTTGACCTTACTCAGGAATTACTAACCTCATCACACGCAGTGATTACACAAGACTGAGACACCATCAGTAACATGGAGTACTGTCACATCCTCTCACACACTTACACAGGCTCTGACCTTACTCAGGAATTATTAAACTTATCACACACAGTGATTACACAAGACTGATATACCATCAGCAACATGTAGTACCATCACAAACACAAACAATTACACAGGCTCTGACCTAACTCACGAATTACTAACCTCATCACAAACAATGATTACACAAGACTGAGGTACAATCAGTAATATGGAGTACCATCACATCCTCACACACACTTACACAGGGTCTGATATTACACAGGAATAAATAACCTCATCACACGCAGTGATTACACAAAACTGAGAAACCATCAGTAATATGGAGTACCATCACAGCCTCACATACACTTACACATGCTCTGACCTTACTCGGGAATTACTAACCTCAACACACGCAGTAATTACACAAGACTGAGAAACCATCAGTAACATGGAGTACCATCGCAGCCTCACACACACTTACACAGGCTCTGTCCTTACTCAGGAATTACTAACCTCATCACACGCAGTGATTACACAAGACTGAGAAACCATCAGTAACATGTAGTACCATCACAGCCTCACACACACTTACACAGGCTCTGACCTTACTCAGGAATTACAAATCTCATCACACACAGTGATTGCACAAGGCTGAGAAACTATCAGTAACATGGAGTACCATCACAGCCTCACACACACTTACACAGGCTCTGACCTTACTCAAGAATTACTAACATCATCAAACTCAGTGACTACACAAGAGTGAGAAACCATGAGTAACATGGAGTACCATCACACACTTACACAGGCTCTGACCTTACTCAGGAATTACAAACCTCATCACACGCAGTGACTACACAAGACTGATAAACCATCAGTAACATGGAGCACCATCACAGCCTCAATCACACTTATACAGGCTCTGACCTTACTCAGGAATCACTAATCTAATCATACACAGTGACTACACAAGAGTGAGAAACCATGAGTAACATGGAGTACCATCACATACTTACACAGCTCTGACCTTACTCAGGAATTACTAACCTCATCACACGTAGTGATTACACAAGACTGAGATACCATCAGTAATATGGAGTACCATCACAGCCTCACACACACTTACATAGGCTCTGACCTTACTCAGGAATTACTAACCTCATCATACACAGTGATTGCACAAGACTGAGAAACCATCAGTAACATGGAGTACCATCACAGCCTCACACACACTTGCACAGGCTCTGACCTTACTCAGGAATAACTAACCTCAAAACACGCAGTAATTACACAAGACTGAGAAACCATCAGAAACATGGAGTACTGTCACATCCTCTCACACACTTACACAGGCTCTGACCTTACTCAGGAATTATAAAACTCATCACACACAGTGATTACACAAGACTGATATACCATCAGCAACATGTAGTACCATCACAAACACAAACAATTACACAGGCTCTGACCTAACTCAGGAATTACTAACCTCATCACAAACAATGATTACACAAGACTGAGGTACTATCAGTAATATGGAGTACCATCACATCCTCACACACACTTACACAGGCTCTGATATTACACAGGAATTAATAACCTCATCACACGCAGTGATTACACAAGACTGAGAAACCATCAGTAATATGGAGTACCATCACAGCCTCACACACACTTACACATGCTCTGACCTTACTCGGGAATTACTAACCTCATCACACGCAGTAATTACACAAGACTGAGAAACCATCAGTAACATGGAGTACCATCACAGCCTCACACACACTTACACAGGCTCTGTCCTTACTCAGGAATTACTAACCTCATCACACGCAGTGTTTGTACAATACTGAGAAACCATCAGTAACATGGAGAACCATCACATCCTCACACACACTTACACAGGGTCTGACCTTATTCAGAAATCACTAACCTCATCACACAAAGTGATTACACAAGACTGAGAAACCATCAGTAACATGGATTACCACCACAGCCTCACAAACACTTACACAGGCTCTGACCTTACTCAGGAATTACTAACCTCATCATACGCAGTGATTACACAAGACTGGGGAACTATCGGTAACATGGAGTACCATCACATCCTCACACAGACTTACAGAGGCTCTGACCTTACTCAGGAATTTTTTACCTCATCACACACAGTTACTACACAAGACTGAGAAACCATCAGTAACATGGAGTACCATCACAGCCTCACACACACTTACACAGGCTCTGACCTTACTCAGGAATTACTAACCTCATCACACTTAGTGATTACACAAGACTGAAAAACCATCAGTAACATCGAGTACCATCACAGCCTCACACACACTTACACGTTCTCTGACCTTACTCAGGAATTACTAACCTCATCATACGCAGTGATTACACAAGACTGGGAAACTATCGGTAACATGGAGTACCATCACATCTTCACACAAACTTACACAGGGTCTGACATTACTCTGAAATTACTAACCTCATCACACGCAGTGATTGCAGAAGAGTGAGACACTATCAGTAACATGGAGTACCATCACATCCTCACACAGACTTACACAGGCTCAGACCTTACTCAGGAATTACTAACCTCATCACATGCAGTGATTACACAAGACTGAGAAACCATCACTAACAGGGAGTACCATCACATCCTCACACACACTTACACAGGCTCTGCCCTTACTCAGGAATTATTAAACTCATCACACACAGTGATTACACAACACTGAGATACCATCAGAAACATGTAGTACCATCAGAAAAACACACAATTACACAGGCTCTGAACTTACTCAGGAATTACTAACCTCATCATACGCAGTGATTATACAAGACTGCGAACCATCTGTAACATGGAGTACCATCACAACCTCACACACACATACACAGGCTCTGACCTTACTCAGGATTTTTCTACCTCATCACACACAGTTATTACGCAAGACTGAGAAACCATAAGTAACACGGAGTAACATCACAGCCTCACACATACTTACACAGGCTCGGACCTTACTCAGGAATTACTATCCTCATCACACACAGTGATTACACAAGATTGAGAAACCATCAGTAACATGAAGTACCATCACAGCCTCACACACACTTACACAGGCTCTGACCTTACTCAGGAATTACTAACCTCATCACACGCAGAGATTACACAAGACAGAGAAACCATCAGTAACATGGCATAGCATCACAGCCTCACACACACTTACACAGGCTCTGACCTTCCTCAGGATTTTTTTACCTCATCACACACAGTGATTACACAAGACAGAGAAACCATCAGTAACATGGAGTACCATCACAGACTCACACACACTTACACAGGTTCTGACCTTACTCAGGAAATAATAACCTCATCACACACAGTGATTATACAAGACTGTGAAACTAACGGTAACATGGAGTACCATCACAGTCTCACAAACACTTACACAGGCTCTGATCTTACTCAGGAATTACTAACCTCATCACACGCAGTGATTACACAAGACTGAGATACCATCAGTAACATGGAGTACCATCACATCCTCACACACACTTACACTGGCTCTGACCTTACTCAAGAATTATTAACCTCATCACACACAGTGATTACACAAGATTGAGGAACCATCAGTAACATGGATTACCATCACATCCTCACACACACTTACACAGGGTCTGACCTTACTCAGGAATTACTAACCTCATCATAAGCAGTGACTACACAAGATTGAGGAACCATCAGTAACATGGAGTACCTTCATAGCCTCACACACACTTATACAGGATTTGACCTAACTCAGGAATCGCTAACCTAATCACAAGCAGTGTCTACACAAGACAGAGAAACCATCAGTAACATGGATTACCATGGCATACTCACACACACTTACACAGGCTCTGACTTTACTCAGGAATTACTAACCTCATCACACACAGTGACTACACAAGAGTGAGACACCATCAGTAACATTGAGTACCATCACATCCTCACACACACTTACACAGGCTCTGACCTTACTCAGGAATTATTAACCTCATCACACACAGTGATTACACAAGACTGAGACACTATCAGTAACATGGCTTACCATCACATCCTCACACACACTTACACAGGATCTGCCCTTACTCAGGAATTACTAACCTCATCAAACGCAGTGACTACACAAGATTGAGAAACCATTAGTAACATTCAGTACCTTCACAGCCTCACACAGACTTATACAGGCTTTGACCTAACTCAGGAATCATTAACCTAATCACAAGCAGTGACTACACAAGACTGAGATACCATCAGTAAAATGGAGTAACATCACATCCTCACACACACTTACACAGGGTCTTGCCTTACTCAGGAATTACTAACCTCATCACACACAGTGATTTCACAAGACTGAGACACCATCAGTAACATGGAGTACCATCAGAAACACAAACAATTACACAGTTTCTGACCTTACTCAGGAATTACTAACCTCATCACAAACAGTGATTACACAAGACTGAGATACCATCAGTAACATGGATTACCATCACATCCTCACACACACTTACACAGGCTTTGCCCTTACTCAGGAATTACTAACCTCATCACACACAGTGATTTCACAAGACTGAGACACCATCAGTAACATGGAGTACCATCACAGCCTCACAAACACTTACACAGGCTCTGACCTTACTCAGGAATTTCTAACCTCATCAGACGCAGTGATTGCATAAGACTGAGAAACCATCAGTAACATGGAGTACCATCACAGCCTCACACACTCTTACGCAGGCTCTGAACTTACTCAGGAATTATTAACCTCATAACACGCAGTGATTACACAAGACTGAGAAACCATCAGTAACATGTAGTACCATCACAGCCTCACACACACTTACACAGGCTCTGACCTTACTCAGGAATTACAAATCTCATCACACACAGTGATTGCACAAGGCTGAGAAACCATCAGTAACATGGAGTACCATCACAGCCTCACACACACTTACACAGGCTCTGACCTTACTCAAGAATTACTAACATCATCAAACGCAGTGATTACACAAGACTGATAAACCATCAGTAACATGGAGCACCATCATAGCCTCAATCACACTTATACAGGCTCTGACCTTACTCAGGAATCACTAATCTAATCATACACAGTGACTACACAAGAGTGAGAAACCATGAGTAACATGGAGTACCATCACATACTTACACAGCTCTGACCTTACTCAGGAATTACTAACCTCATCACACGCAGTGATTACACAAGACTGAGATACCATCAGTAATATGGAGTACCATCACAGCCTCACACACACTTACATAGGCTCTGACCTTACTCAGGAATTACTAACCTCATCACACACAGTGATTGCACAAGACTGTGAAACCATCAGTAACATGGAGTACCATCGCAGCCTCACACACACTTACACAGGCTCTGACCTTACTCAGGAATAACTAACCTCATCACACGCAGTAATTACACAAGACTGAGAAACCATCAGAAACATGTATTACCATCACATCCTCACACACACTTACACAGGGTCTGAACTTACTCAGGAATTTCTATCCTCATCACACGCAGTGACTACACAAGATTGAGAAACCATCAGTAACATGGAGTACCTTCACAGCCCCACACTCAGTTATACAGGCTGTGACCTTACTCAGGAATTACTAACCTCATCACACGCAGTGATTACACAAGACTGAGACACCATCAGTAACATGGAGTACTGTCACATCCTCTCACACACTTACACAGGCTCTGACCTTACTCAGGAATTATTAAACTTATCACACACAGTGATTACACAAGACTGATATACCATCAGCAACATGTAGTACCATCACAAACACAAACAATTACACAGGCTCTGACCTAACTCACGAATTACTAACCTCATCACAAACAATGATTACACAAGACTGAGGTACAATCAGTAATATGGAGTACCATCACATCCTCACACACACTTACACAGGGTCTGATATTACACAGGAATAAATAACCTCATCACACGCAGTGATTACACAAGACTGAGAAACCATCAGTAATATGGAGTACCATCACAGCCTCACACACACTTACACATGCTCTGACCTTACTCGGGAATTACTAACCTCAACACACGCAGTAATTACACAAGACTGAGAAACCATCAGTAACATGGAGTACCATCGCAGCCTCACACACACTTACACAGGCTCTGTCCTTACTCAGGAATTACTAACCTCATCACACGCAGTGATTACACAAGACTGAGAAACCATCAGTAACATGTAGTACCATCACAGCCTCACACACACTTACACAGGCTCTGACCTTACTCAGGAATTACAAACCTCATTACACACAGTGATTGCACAAGGCTGAGAAACCATCAGTAACATGGAGTACCCTCACAGCCTCACACACACTTACACAGGCTCTGACCTTACTCAAGAATTACTAACATCATCAAACACAGTGATTACACAAGACTGGGAAACCATCGGTAACATGGAGTATGATCACAGCCTCACACTCATTTACACAGGCTCTGACCTTACTCAGGAATTACTAACCTCATCACACGCAGTGACTACACAAGACTGATAAACCATCAGTAACATGGAGCACCATCATAGCCTCAATCACACTTATACAGGCTCTGACCTTACTCAGGAATCACTAATCTAATCATACACAGTGACTACACAAGAGTGAGAAACCATGAGTAACATGGAGTACCATCACATACTTACACAGCTCTGACCTTACTCAGGAATTACTAACCTCATCACACGCAGTGATTACACAAGACTGAGATACCATCAGTAATATGGAGTACCATCACAGCCTCACACACACTTACATAGGCTCTGACCTTACTCAGGAATTACTAACCTCATCACACACAGTGATTGCACAAGACAGAGAAACCATCAGTAACATGGAGTACCATCACAGCCTCACACACACTTACACAGGCTCTGACCTTACTCAGGAATAACTAACCTCATCACACGCAGTAATTACACAAGACTGAGAAACCATCAGAAACATGTATTACCATCACATCCTCACACACACTTACACAGGGTCTGAACTTACTCAGGAATTTCTATCCTCATCACACGCAGTGACTACACAAGATTGAGAAACCATCAGTAACATGGAGTACCTTCACAGCCCCACACTCAGTTATACAGGCTTTGACCTTACTCAGGAATTACTAACCTCATCACACGCAGTGATTACACAAGACTGAGTGACCATCAGTAATATGGAGTACCATCACAGCCTCACACACACTTACACAGGCTCTGACCTTACTCAGGAATTATTAAACTCATCACACACAGTGATTACACAAGACTGATATACCATCAGCAACATGTAGTACCATCACAAACACAAACAATTACACAGGCTCTGACCTAACTCAGGAATTACTAACCTCATCACAAACAATGATTACACAAGACTGAGGTACAATCAGTAATATGGAGTACCATCACATCCTCACACACACTTACACAGGGTCTGATATTACACAGGAATTAATAACCTCATCACACGCAGTGATTACACAAGACTGAGAAACCATCAGTAATATGGAGTACCATCACAGCCTCACACACACTTACACATGCTCTGACCTTACTCGGGAATTACTAACCTCATCACACGCAGTAATTACACAAGACTGAGAAACCATCAGTAACATGGAGTACCATCACAGCCTCACACACACTTACACAGGCTCTGTCCATACTCCGGAATTAATAACCTCATCACACGCAGTGTTTGTACAATACTGAGAAACCATCAGTAACATGGAGAACCATCACATCCTCACACACACTTACACAGGGTCTGACCTCACTCAGGAATCACTAACCTCATCACACAAAGTGATTACACAAGACTGAGAAACCATCAGTAACATGGAGTACCATCACAGCCTCACACACACCTACACAGCTCTGACCTTACTCAGGAATCACTAACCTCATCACACGCAGTGACTACACAAGACTGAGTGACCATCAGTAATATGGAGTACCATCACAGCCTCACACACACTTACACAGGCTCTGACCTTACTCAGGAATTATTAAACTCATCACACACAGTGATTACACAAGACTGATATACCATCAGCAACATGTAGTACCATCACAAACACAAACAATTACACAGGCTCTGACCTAACTCAGGAATTACTAACCTCATCACACACAGTGATTACACAAGACTGAGAAACCATCAGTAACATGGAGTACCATCACAGCCTCACACACACTTACACATCTCTGACCTTAATCAGGAATCACTAACCTCATCACACACACTTACACATCTCTGACCTTACTCATGAATTACTAACCTCTTCACACGCAGTGACTACACAAGACTTAGAAACCATCAGTAACATGGAGTACCATCACATCCTCACACACACTTACACAGGCTCTGACTTTACTCAGAAATTACTAACCTCATCACACACTGTGATTACACAAGACTGAGAAACCATTGGTAACATGGAGTACCATCAAATCCTCACACACACTTACACAGGCTCTGATTTTACTCAGAGATTACTAACCTCATCACACACAGTGATTACACAAGACTGATAAACCATCAGTAACATGGAGTACCATCACAGCCTCACACACACTTACACAGGCTCTGCCTTTACTCAGAAATTACTAACCTCATCATACACAGTGATTACACAAGACTGAGAAACCATTGGTAACATGGAGTACCATCACAGCATCACACACACTTACACAGGTTCTGACCTTACTCAGGAATTACTAACCTCATCACTCACAGTGATTACACAAGACTGAGAAACCATCAGTAACATGGAGTACCATCACATCCTCACACACACTTACACAGCTCTGACCTTAATCAGGAATCACTAACCTCATCACACACAGTGATTACACAAGACTGAGAAACCACCGGTAACATGAAGTACCATCACATCCTCACACACACTTACACAGGCTCTGACCTTACTCAGGAATTACTAACCTCATCACACACAGTGATTACACAAGACTGAGAAACCATCAGTAACATGGAGTACCATCACATCCTCACACACACTTACACAGCTCTGACCTTAATCAGGAATCACTTACCTCATCACACACAGTGATTACACAAGACTGAGAAACCATCAGTAACATGGAGTACCATCACAGCCTCACACACACTTACACAATCTCTGACTTTACTCAGAAATTACTAACCTCATCACACACAGTGATTACACAAGACTGAGAAACCACCGGTAACATGGAGTACCATCACATCCTCACACACACTTACACAGGCTCTGACCTTACTCAGGAATTACTAACCTCATCACACACAGTGATTACACAAGACTGAGAAACCATCAGTAACATGGAGTACCATCACATCCTCACACACACTTACACAGGCTCTGACTTTACTCAGGAATTACTAACCTCATCACATGCAGTGATTACACAAGACTGAGAAACCATCAGTAACATGGAGTACCATCACATCCTCACACACACTTACACAGGCTCTGACTTTACTCAGAAATTACTAACCTCATCACACACAGTGATAACACAAGACTGAGAAACCATCAGTAACATGGAGTACCATCACAGCATCACACACACTTACACAATCTCTGACTTTACTCAGAAATTACTAACCTCATCACACACAGTGATTACACAAGACTGAGAAACCACCGGTAACATGGAGTACCATCACATACTCACACACACTTACACAGGCTCTGACCTTACTCAGGAATTACTAACCTCATCACACACAGTGACTACACAAGACTGAGAAACCATCAGTAACATGGAGTACCATCACATCCTCACACACACTTACACAGCTCTGACCTTAATCAGGAATCACTTACCTCATCACACACAGTGATTACACAAGACTGAGAAACCACCGGTAACATGGAGTACCATCACATCCTCACACACACTTACACAGGCTCTGACCTTACTCAGGAATTACTAACCTCATCACACACAGTGATTACACAAGACTGAGAAACCATCAGTAACATGGAGTACCATCACATCCTCACACACACTTACACAGGCTCTGACTTTACTCAGGAATTACTAACCTCATCACATGCAGTGATTACACAAGACTGAGAAACCATCAGTAACATGGAGTACCATCACATCCTCACACACACTTACACAGGCTCTGACTTTACTCAGAAATTACTAACCTCATCACACACAGTGATTACACAAGACTGAGAAACCATCAGTAACATGGAGTACCATCACAGCCTCACACACACTTACACAATCTCTGACTTTACTCAGAAATTACTAACCTCATCACACACAGTGATTACACAAGACTGAGAAACCACCGGTAACATGGAGTACCATCACATCCTCACACACACTTACACAGGCTCTGACCTTACTCAGGAATTACTAACCTCATCACACACAGTGATTACACAAGACTGAGAAACCATCAGTAACATGGAGTACCATCACATCCTCACACACACTTACACAGCTCTGACCTTAATCAGGAATCACTAACCTCATCACACACAGTGATTACACAAGACTGAGAAACCACCGGTAACATGGAGTACCATCACATCCTCACACACACTTACACAGGCTCTGACCTTACTCAGGAATTACTAACCTCATCACACACAGTGATTACACAAGACTGAGAAACCATCAGTAACATGGAGTACCATCACATCCTCACACACACTTACACAGGCTCTGACCTTACTCAGGAATTACTAACCTCATCACATGCAGTGATTACACAAGACTGAGAAACCATCAGTAACATGGAGTACCATCACATCCTCACACACACTTACACAGGCTCTGACTTTACTCAGAAATTACTAACCTCATCACACACAGTGATTACACAAGACTGAGAAACCATCAGTAACATGGAGTACCATCACAGCCTCACACACACTTACACAATCTCTGACTTTACTCAGAAATTACTAACCTCATCACACACAGTGATTACACAAGACTGAGAAACCATCGGTAACATGGAGTACCATCACATCCTCACACACACTTACACAGGCTCTGACCTTAATCAGGAATCACTAACCTCATCACACACAGTGATTACACAAGACTGAGAAACCACCGGTAACATGGAGTACCATCACATCCTCACACACACTTACACAGGCTCTGACCTTACTCAGGAATTACTAACCTCATCACACACAGTGATTACACAAGACTGAGAAACCATCAGTAACATGGAGTACCATCACATCCTCACACACACTTACACAGCTCTGACCTTAATCAGGAATCACTAACCTCATCACACACAGTGATTACACAAGACTGAGAAACCACCGGTAACATGGAGTACCATCACATCCTCACACACACTTACACAGGCTCTGACCTTACTCAGGAATTACTAACCTCATCACACACAGTGATTACACAAGACTGAGAAACCATCAGTAACATTGAGTACCATCACATCCTCACACACACTTACACAGGCTCTGACCTTACTCAGGAATTACTAACCTCATCACATGCAGTGATTACACAAGACTGAGAAACCATCAGTAACATGGAGTACCATCACATCCTCACACACACTTACACAGGCTCTGACTTTACTCAGAAATTACTAACCTCATCACACACAGTGATTACACAAGACTGAGAAACCATCAGTAACATGGAGTACCATCACAGCCTCACACACACTTACACAATCTCTGACTTTACTCAGAAATTTCTAACCTCATCACACACAGTGATAACACAAGACTGAGAAACCATCGGTAACATGGAGTACCATCACATCCTCACACACACTTACACAGGCTCTGACTTTACTCAGAAATTACTAACCTCATCACACACAGTGATTACACAAGACTGAGAAACCATCAGTAACATGGAGTACCATCACATCCTCACACACACTTACACAGGCTCTGACCTTACTCAGGAATTACTAACCTCATCACATGCAGTGATTACACAAGACTGAGAAACCATCAGTAACATGGAGTACCATCACATCCTCACACACACTTACACAGGCTCTGACTTTACTCAGAAATTACTAACCTCATCACACACAGTGATTACACAAGACTGAGAAACCATCAGTAACATGGAGTACCATCACAGCCTCACACACACTTACACAATCTCTGACTTTACTCAGAAATTTCTAACCTCATCACACACAGTGATAACACAAGACTGAGAAACCATCAGTAACATGGAGTACCATCACAGTCTCACACACACTTACACAGCTCTGACTTTAGGCCCTGATTCAGACCCACTCGCAAGCGGCTGTCCACTCGCAAGTGGGTCGATGGTCTGCACTTAGCATGCGCACGACGGAGGGAGCTCCGTCGTGCGCATGCGCCAGACGCGACGAGCGAAGGAAAGTCCTTTGCTCGTTGTGTCTGATCAAAGGGGGCGTGCTGTCGATGTTGATTGACTGCACGCCCCCTTTGGTGGGCGTGCCGGGGGCGTGTCTCCCTGACGGGGGCGTTCCCAAGGGAACGCCTCCCGTCAGAAGCCTGCCCACTGACATCACTAGTGATGTCAGTGGGAGTGATTTTGGCTCTGATAGAGCCAAAATCACTCCGGGCCTTGCGGTTGAAAACCTCAACTGCAGGCTTTGGCTCGCAGTTTCGATGGTCGCGATAGTCAAGACCATCGCGTCCATCAAACTGCATGCTCGTATAGGCTGTGGGTGGTGACCCACAGCTATACGAGCGTCCAGGAGGACGCTCCATTTTTATGGAGGGCGGCCCTCATTCAGAGAGTGCTCTCTGCTCAGAGCGTACGGCTCTGAATGAGGGCCTTACTCAGGAATTACTAACCTCATCACACGCAGTGATTACACAAGACTGAGAAACCATCAGTAACATGGAGTACCATCACAGCCTCACACACACTTACACAGGCTCTGACCTTACTCAGGAATTACTAACCTCATCACACACACACAGTGATTACACAAGACTGAGACACCATCAGTAACATGGAGTACCATCACAGCCTCACACGCACTCACACAGGCTCTAACCTTACTCAGGAATTGCTATCTTCATCGCACACTGTGAGTACACAAGCTGAGTATGGCGTCACAGTGGATAATTTTTGCACACCCTGTAACGGCCTTTGAGCGCACTGGCACACCTGCACTTCGCTGACCCCATCACCTCACCCAAACTGCACTTCCTGTCAATCATTCTGCGGTGGGTCTGCATGATCATTGCGATCGCAGAGGCCGGTTCACGCACGCACACTGCGATACATACACATGTGCAAAACACAACAATCTGCCGATTGTGTGCGCAATCGCAGTTGCGATTGGTAGTGAATAAGGCCCACTGTACAAAATATAATAACGTGACACACATAACTCAGACAGTCCTTATGTTCCCTCACTCATGATACAATACAGAATAACGTGTAAAGTTTATGAGACACTCGCCTATTCTCCTGGATCATCCTGAAAAGCACTTCCTGGAAGAAGTGGGCGGTCCGTGGGCAGCCAATAACACGTTTCATGCTGAATCGCGTTATTGTGGCCCCTCCTCCCGCTTCAAAATATCGATAATCGCGGCATAATATAATGGAGGGGGTGTCAGGACGATGTGATCATGCTGTCATGTCCACCACACCGCCACTTCTTACGCATCGCGCCTTCCACAGTGCCATCCTGGCTGCAGCCCAAAGGTCGGTAGATTTGGCTTACGCACCCGCAGGGGGGGGCCTTACAGCGTGAGAACAGTGATCTGTATGGAGTTGCTTTTGCTGGTGCCACCCACATGTTTCATACGTCAACCTGCAAAACTTTCCGTTGGTTCTATGTTATGTTTCCACAGATCATGAATGAAGCACGCACTGTGAAATGCGCTAACGAACAGTCGTTTGTTGGCTAATAAGAAAGCAGCACAGGACGCAGATTTTACCGCTATAAAACGCTCTGTACAGTGTTTATTGTTTGATTTTTGTTCTGACTAATGTTAGGACTGGGTACAGTATGTTGCTATTTCATACTTACTATATCCCCCGGCACCAGCAATACCTCTCTCGCTATCTTTCACACAGAGAAGTCACAGCAGACACTGAACCTAATAATATGTAATGCAGTTACCATTGATTTTTATTAAATGAAGGATTGCAACTTGTCACCGAAATTAATTTCTTTCTCCATCGTCTTTCTATTCTCATAACTGTGCTAAATCTCCATTACTGTCATCCAGCGCCATTTAAAGAGGAGCCAAAATGAATCCAACTCTGTTTCAATCCACCTTACAAGTGACCTACTCAGAGGTGCTGCCGAATGACCATTTCTGACCCACTGCACAGCTGGAAACATGTGGACAAAGGTCCTGATTCAGCACTGGCCGGAATTGCAAAGCTCCAGGCAAGCAGCTTAGTGATTCCGTTCTTGCAATTATGATAATGCAGCAGGAGGCATCATGCCCCATGCATGCATTACTTCTCCAAGCTGTGCCCAAGGACGCAGCCAGTGGTGGAACTGCCGGAGACAATGGAGTCAGTTGCCGCCGGGCGCCAGCCCTGAAGGGGGCAACTCCTCCATTGTCATCCGTTCCGTGTCCTGCTCTACCTGCAGTGCTGTGTGTGCCTGTGCTGAAAAAACATAGGAGCCGCCGAGCTGAGCCCCGATCAGCATCAGCGGCGCTCCTCCTTCTGACCTGTCTGGACTGCTCTGTATGGAGGACGTCACCTAAAATGTGATCGTGACCCTGCCTGCCTGTCTGAGGAGCCGGGCGTGTAAGGGCTGCGCGCAGGGCAGCTGTAACTATAGGGACACTGGAGAGAAGACGGGAGTCAGCGCGGCCGGCGGCTGTCACTGGTGAGCGGTCGGGAGTCGGGATAGGCAGAACAGTGGCTGAAAAACATAGTACGGTAAGCGCAAGCCCTGTTAAACTCATGATAAATTTAAAGAGCAAGAAGCTGTGTGGGGGAATCTGAGTGAATAGGGAGAGTGTGTGTGGGGTTTGTATGAGATGGGGGATGTGTGTGTCCGTGGTCTGTGTGAGATAGGGGATATGTGTGTGTGGGGTTTGTATGAGATGGGGGATGTGTGTGTGTGTGGTCTGTGTGAGATGGGGGATATGTGTGTGTGGGATCTGTGTGAGATGGGGGATATGTGTGTGTGGGATCTGTGTGAGATGGGGGATATGTGTGTGTGGGATCT
Organism: Taudactylus pleione; assembly: GCA_031769625.1. NCBI lineage: Eukaryota > Metazoa > Chordata > Amphibia > Anura > Myobatrachidae > Taudactylus > Taudactylus pleione. Next base: position 2,594,519 of record JAUIMM010000659.1, read on the forward strand.
GTGTGAGATGGGGGATATGTGTGTGTGGGATCTGTGTGAGATGGGGATGTGTGTGTGTGGGGCTGTGTGAGATGGGGATGTGTGTGTGTGGGATCTGTGTGAGATGGGGATGTGTGTGTGTGTGGTCTATGTGAGATAGGGGATGTGTGTGTGTGGGATCTGTGTGAGATGGGGATGTGTGTGTGTGGGATCTGTGTGAGATGGGGATGTGTGTGTGTGGGATCTGTGTGAGATGGGGATGTGTGTGTGTGGGATCTGTGTGAGATGGGGGATATGTGTGTGTGGGATCTGTGTGAGATGGGGGATATGTGTGTGTGGGATCTGTGTGAGATGGGGATATGTGTGTGTGGGATCTGTGTGAGATGGGGGATATGTGTGTGTGGGATCTGTGTGAGATGGGGGATATGTGTGTGTGGGATCTGTGTGAGATGGGGGATATGTGTGTGTGGGATCTGTGTGAGATGGGGATGTGTGTGGGGGGGGCTGTGTGAAATGGTGTATGTGTGGGGGGGGGCTTTGTGAAATGGTGTATGTGTGGGGGGGGCTGTGTGAAATGGTGTATGTGTGGGGGGGCTGTGTGAAATGGTGTATGTGTGCAGTAATGTATGTGTGTGGGGGGGGGCTGTGTGAAATGGTGTATGTGTGTGTGTGAGCCGGGGAGCTGCTTGAGGGGGTAGAAAGCTGTGTGAGATCTGAGTCAGGTGTGTATGTGTGTGTGCGTGGCGGAGATGTAAGTGAAGGGGGAGAGCTTTGTGAGGGTTATATAAACAATTTATATATAACTTAATATAGGGCCCCAAAGTGGCATATTTATTAATTATTGGGTCCTAGTCCCGATAATATTTTTTTATTGCCACTATTCGCATGACCACGTATTTATATAGATAGATATTTATGCACCTTATTTATTTTCCCTTTTCTCAGGGGGGCTGCACAACTCTAACTTGCCTCCAGGCAACTGGGATGAACTTACGCCACTGGACGCAGCATCAAGTAATCTGCAATAACATCGGCCGGCTGAGTGACCCATAGAGTCATGCAAGCCGACCGCTGCAGATACAACAAAGAAGCCTGGAAATCTCCATCAGCCGATGCAGATCCTGGCCTCTTCCCTCACCCCCAACGCCAGCACCCCCTCCCACCCACATACCGCAGCAGACTGTCAATCACTGTTCGCTGTTTTGATTAAGTATTACGGATGTGAGTAAAGGTGAAGTTGGCATCCTTATGTTAGGCAGCGACGGCATTGCGATTGCACACATTACCATATTTTCGCAGTGGGACTGGGTGCGTAATCGCAGTTGCGATCTTTAATGAATCTGGCCCACTGATACTTAGGTACTGGTCTCCAAATATAATGCTGCTATAGTACGGTGACCTGACATATGCATATGCCGGGTCACCACCTATTAACTGCCGGTACCCGCCGCTGCCACCGCTATGTCTGGTGTGACCCGACATATGCATATAGCGGGTCACCACCACTTATCTAGAGATGAGCGGTAAAACCGAACCGATCATGTCTACAGTGCCCGCTGCCTCGCACTGACCATTCCCTCCCTCACACTGATGCTGCCCCCAGTTCCCCCATCGCACAGACGCTACCCCCAGTTTCCCCATTGCACTGCACGCCTACTCCCCCCCCTCGCACTGCCTCACATGCCGCAGCATTACTGAAATGAGGTCACCCAGCAGCCACCAGATGCGCAGAAGGGATCAGCCGTACCGGAAGCAGAGGACTGGAGGCGAATAGAGCATAGCTGGACCCCTGAATACCGGATCACACCGCAGGATAGATAAGTACACATGAATTGCTCCTTATCTAAGCTATAGATCACATCGAACGGAAGCAATCTATAGTGATATGTAACAATTCACCACTGCAGATCTACATGAATAGGCTCCTGTATAGTCAATTTATCACATTTTTTAATCGATGTTAATGTTCTTCATGCTGGTGATGACCTGAGCGGGATACGTTAAATATCCCAACAGCAGGGTATCCGGTGGTCAGAATGTCGACATCAGAATCCAGACACTCATCTGGGGGGGTGTTAGGGTAGGAACTAGGGGAGGGAGGGTTAGGGTAGGGTTAGGGGTTAGGTTAAGTATACTTACCTTAAGCTGTCAGGATGGTTACCTAGTTGGGATGCCGGCATTGGAATTCTGATTATATATATATATATATATATATATATATATATATATATATATATATAGTATATATACTGTATATATGTCCTGACTAACTGACTCATCAACACCTAGCCCTAACCCCTGGACCTAGAAACATGACAATCAGGGAGTATATTCCTTCCTCGACATAGGCACCCACTAAGAAGGGATTTTTCAAAATTTGACTCCTATGGGGGTGAAAGGGGCTAAAATGTTTCCTCCCCCTGTGCAGTGTCCTATCTGACTGTCTTATCGTAGCTGCAGCACAGATCATATTCATACACCAACTGTCACCCCAACTGCTGCCAAACATCACTGGCAGTTGGTGCGCCTCCTCTATTTGTATAGTGAGGGAAGGGAATGTGTTACTACAGAGGTGAGGGAGGGGAATGTGTTACTACACAGGTGAGGGAGTGGAATGCGTTAGTACACAGGTGAGGGAAGGTAATATCTTACTATAGTAGTGAGGGAGGGGATGCATTACTATAGAGGTGAAGGTTGAATGTGTTACTGGAGAGGTGAGATGGAAATAGAAACAGTAAATATCTAAGGTCTACCTGGGTGAAACCGGGTACATCAGCTAGTGTCTGTCTAAAAAGAGGACTGATAGTAAATAGACAATATATGATAATAATTTGCTAAGCCTTGGATTGAGATAAAGTACCAACCAATCAGCTCCTAACTGTCATGTTTGAAAAATGACAGTTAGGAGCTGGTTGGTTGGTACTTTATATCCATTTAAGGCTTTGTAATAGACCCTTTTGCTGTTTCCCTGACCCGTTCAGGTGCCCTGACCTGGGCACCTGAACGCGCAGGTTTTTAGGTGGATTCAGAATAACTCGGATTCAGCAATTTGTGAAGAACGTTTTGAGTTGTACGCCGGAATCACCACACAGCCCCTATGGCCGGAACACCAACAAATCACTTAGGGGTTGATGTACTAAGCCTTGGATAGAGATAAAGTAAATGGAGATAAAGTACCAGCCAATCAGCTCCTAACTGCCATGTCACAGGCTATGTTTAAACATGACAGTTAGGAGCTGGTTGGCTGGTACTTTATCTCCATTCACTTTATCTCCAGCTAAGGCTTAGTAAATAGACCCCTAAGTCATTTTGCACCCCTACAAACCCTGGTACTTGACGCACTAATTCTATAAATCAGATGCATTTGCTCATACAACGCTGCTGTCACTAATGGAGCATACACACGGTCAGATTTGTCAGACTTGTCAGATTTGTCAGATGAACGACTGAACGACTGAACGACTGAACGATTTGAACGATTTTACCAAAGTTTTGAACGATTTGAACGATTGAACGATTTTTGACTGCATTAAAATGAATGGAATCGTCCAAGTCTGACTGCAAACCCATCAGATGTCAAATATCGTTATCTGACAAACGGGAACGCGCATCGTTGATCGTCCATCGTTCAGGCATGTCAGATATGAACGATTTTCCTTCAGATATGAACGACTGAACGATTTTTAAATCGTTATCGTTCATATCTGAAGGAAAAATCTGACCGTGTGTATGCACCATAAGTATCATTTGCGCTGTGTGCATTCTGCTCTCTGTAAATGACCCCGTCTTGTTTCCGTATCGCTCAGTGATTACTGACACAATGTTTCTCCTTTCATAGTTACTATGTTCCCAGACATGGCTTCAGTTCTGTTGGTGCATACACACGATCAGATTTTTCCTTCAGATATGAACGATAACGATTTAAAAATCGTTCAGTCGTTCATATCTGAAGGAAAATCGTTCATATCTGACATGCCTGAACGATGGACGATCAACGATGCGCGTTCCTGATGGTCAGATAACGATTTCTGACATCTGATGTGTTTGCAGTCAGACTTGGACGATTCAATTCACTTTAATGCAGTCAAAAATCGTTCAATCGTTCAAATCGTTCAAAACTTTGGTAAAATCGTTCAAATCGCTCAAATCGTTTAATCGTTCAATCGTTCATCTGACAAATCTGACAAGTCTGACAAATCTGACCGTGTGTATGCTCCATTACACTCCTAAAATTTATACATAGAATTTATATATTTGTTTATGAAAGTTACTAGTAACACATAGGGCACCACGGTTTTTACGGTTATTGGTGCTCTAACTGTATTGAATACAGAAAAAAAGCTGTTTTTTGTGAGGACAGAGCATGAGATAGCTCAGTATGTCCCAGGATGATAGGGAAATGGTTAAACATACACAATTCCATTAATATTTTATTCTGTACGCCCCGAGGCCCAGATCTCCAGCTTATTGGCAATATTTTATTATTCTATGAAAATCTCCGTGTGTGAGAGACGATGAAATTCAGCGCTTGCAGGAAGTCACTTTGGGTTAATAATAATAACAATGAGGGGAACGGAATCTAACGGGAAACAAACGAGGTTAATGAGAGCAACCCGAGATAAATGATCATAATGAAGAATTAGCACTAAATAGACGTAAATTCACTTATTTAAATTACATTGGCGTCACTGCTTTCAGTTCTGGGCATCTTCGCAGTCCTCGTGCAGAATATAGCGCTGACTGGAACGGCCATTACATTTACTACCATCCGCCGATCTAGGTGCCCTCACAAATGTGTGTAGAGCGCCTGCACAGGTACCGCCGTCAGTCCGGCAATGTGAGCATCCGTATACGCTTGCTGCGTCTTTATATGCTTCATCAAAACTTGCACCAGCTCTATGGCCGGTGCAGGTAATCCACTTGATTAAATACACCGTCATCTGAACATGGCGGTACTTTCCATAGACAGGAATACAACATGGGAATTTACCAAAAATCGGGATTAGAATCACGGGTGTAATAAAACCAAACATGGTGTAAAAATAGAACTTACAAACAGACCCCCTCCTAAGCAGCGTGTCTAGCGGAAACATGCAAAGATCAGTGTAATCCATGTATGTCTCTGTATGTTTCTGCCTGTTATTGTTAAACAAATGGAGTTTTTTTTTAAATGATGGCACCCCCCCTCCCAAAGCATAACCAGCCCCGGGCTCCTAAGCCAGTAATGATTCTAAAAATATAGAGGAAAAACGGTAGGGTTCGCACGTATTTTAGGAACCAGCACAGGGCTCCCAGAGCAAGTCCTGGTTTTAAAAATAAGGGAAAACATGGTATGGGGTTCCCCCATTTTTTAAAACCAGCATCGTCCTCAAGTATAGCCAGGGTGTAATGCCACAGCTAGGGCACCCTTTCACCGGGTCTCCCCGCCAAAGCATTAACACCGCAAGCTAGTCCGCCCAAGCCGGGGATCTCAGGGGAGGTGGGACCCTCCCAATAAAGGGGTCCCCCCTCTCCTGAGCACCCCAGGCTTATGCTGAAGCCTGGGGTTCTTCTCTGCACCCCTGGCCGGTGGGTGCAGGGGTAATAGTGTGAAATATAGATTGGCACTATTGTTTATTTACAGTGGAACTACAAGTGCCAGCGTGCCTGCCCTTTGGCACCTGTGGAACTACAAGTGCCAGCAGGCAGCTGGCACCTGTACCCCCACTGTAACAAAAATAGTAGAAAAACACAGTACACACACACCGTAGAATTTAAAAGTTTATTACATACCTAACGCACTCACACATACTTACCTTCTGCCAGATGTTCCGTCCCCTTCTCCAAGTAGAATTCCCACCGTTTAGCTGTGAATAAAAAATCCAATACTCACCTACCTCCTGGTCTCGCTCTGTCCCTTTTTCCAGAAGTCTCCACTGGTTTTGTAAAAACAGAAAAACGCTTATTCCTGAGCCATCGGACATGTAGAGATGTGTTAACACACGCATCTCTACCCCGGTCAATGACAGATACTGCATGGTTTCTGTCATTAGCTGGGCCCGCCAGCCAATCAGAGGCAGCTCTACAGTTAGTGGCCGCTGATTGGCTGTGACCCTCTTGGCTGTCAATCAACAGTATGTGTGAGTGTATTAGGTAAGTAATAAAGTTATAATTTCTACGATGTGTGTGTACTGTGTTTTTTTTACAGTGGGGGTACGGGTGCCAGCCGCCTGCTGGTACTTGTAGTTTCACAAGTGCCAAAGGGCAGGCACGCTGGGGGCAATGGATTGGGAGTGTTTTATGCTTCTCTTGCATGCATGCACACTAAAGATGCCCCTGGTATTGTACATTTTATTACTACATTGTTTTCTCCACAATAGTAATCTCCTTCTTGCCCAGGCTGACGTTAGAAAGAGCTGGACTATCTGAGTAGAGAAGTTTGGAGTTTGTATAAAAAGATTATTTACTGCTAGGCTCCATTTCCCAATGTTACAGCACTCAGGACATTTCTACAGTCTTCTTGTCCGGGCTAAGAAACAACCTTGTGAGTATTTGATGTCGGTAACGATGCAGTTTTTCTCGGACCCCGTTACTGCATATATTCTGGCGTTAATGCTATAGACCCCATACTGTACCTTTCCTCTCCACAATGTGCACTGACTCTCACTGAAGGAGACATTAACTAGATGATTTTTTTGGAGAAATTTAATTAAAGAACCCATTTAGCTTGTGGCTATCAATCTCGGGTCCTTGCAAGTTGGAGCTGGCTGTTTTACAGAATATTAATAGGCTTGAGGCTCACACGGCACAGGCCTTCCCTGCTGAGCCCATGCTGGTTTCATAGCGTCTATGATCACTGAAACTATCCAGAACTTCTGCAAGTTATACTTCCAGCATTTAGTGACAGGAAATAGTTTCTTTTCATCTCCGTTTCTTTGTTTCGAAGGTCTGGTCGTTCCTGCATATGAGTGAAACATTCCTTTGTGGTAGCAGCCAGTCAGTGTGTTTCATAATATGCTCTGACTGGTGAATATTCTACTTTATTCTGTTTGTGTCAGAACCCAGGACACGATGGTGATCTATATCAGCCTACCGCACTGAAGGATAGATTATACTCAAATCAATCTTCACCTATTTGCTAAGAGAAGCGGAAACATATGAACTTCACAATTTGCACACTGAATTATGGATAATGACTCCAAAGTGAATTTTGGGGGGATTTACACAACAATATTATGATATTTTGGAGAGAAACCAGTTTGTTCACAATGTGACAATTTCAAAATAAACAAAATTCATCCAAAACTTAAAGGACCACTAAACCCAGACAAGAACTGTGACTTCCTCTAATGTATGTATTAGCTCCCACCACTCCATTCCAGGATTTCCTCACACATCTTTAGGACATAGGGCCTGATTCAGACCCGGTCGCTCTGATAGAGCACTCGCTCTGAATCAGGGCCAGGTTTTTTGACCACCCACAGCTATAGCGAGCGGCCATGATGATGGTTGCGATGGTCAAGACCATCGTGGCCATCGGGCTTGTGATGAGACCCTTGTGGTAGGGTCTCGTGGCCGCAAGCCCCAGAGAGATTTCAGCTCTAAAAGAGCTGGAATCTCTCCACTGACATCATTCGTGATGTCGTTTGGGGCCACCCCCAAACGACAGGCGTTCTCATTGGAACGCCTCCGTTTGGGCAGCCACCCCCCTGGCCTGCCCACCAAAGGGGGTGAGCTGTCACTCAACATCGACAGCACGCCCCCTTTGGTGCGAGACCCGGAGCGACGGATTACCCATCGCTAGCTGGGTCTCACGCATGCGCACGATGGAGCCGGCTCCGTCGTCCGAATGCGGTGTGGGCAACCATTGACCCGGTTGCGAGCGCTCTGCGCTTGCGACCGGGTCTGACTCAGGCCCAGTGTCTGGATAACATCTGATGAATTAAAATGCTGTGATGATGTCCAAAGATTGGTCAGATGGGCAGTGCATTATATACTTGTCATATGGGTAGTGCCCTCTATGCTGGTCAGATCGGAATTGCACTCTATGCTGGTCAGATGTGCAGTGCATTCCGTACTGGTCAGATGGGCAATGCACTCTAGGCTGGTCAGATGAGCAGCGCATTCTATACTGGTCAGATGGGCAGTGCATTCCATACTGGTCAGATGGGCAGTGCACTCTATGTTGGTAAGATGAGCGGCACATTCTATACTGGTCAGATGGGTAGTACATTCCATACTGGTCATATGAGCAGTGCATTCTATACTGGTCACATGGGCAGTGCATTCTATGCAGGTCAGATGGGCAGTGCACTCTATGCTGGTCAGATGGGCAGTCCACTCTATGCTGGTCAGATGGGTAGTGCACTCAATGCTGGTCAGATCGGAATTGCACTCTATGCTGGTCAGATGGGCAGTGCATTCTATACTGGTCAAATGGGCTATGCATTCTGTGCTGATCAGATGGGCTGTGTACCCTATGCTGGTCAAATGGGCAGTCCACTCTATGCCGGCCAGCTCAGAATTGCCCTCTATGCTGGTCAGATGGGCAGTGCGCTCAATGATGATCAGATGGACAGTGCTCTCTATGCTGGTCAGATGGGCAGTGCACTCAATTCTGGTCTGATAGACAGTCACTCTATGCTAGTCAGATGGGCAGTGCACTTTATGCTGATCAGATGGGCAGTGCACTCTATGCATGTCAGATGGGCAGTGCACGCTATGCTGGTCAGATGGGCGGTACACTCTATGCTGGTCAGATGGGCAGTGCACTCTATGCTAGTCAGATGGGTAGTGCACTCTATGCTAGTCAGATGGGTAGTGCACTCTATGCTGGTCATATGGACATTGCACTCTATGCTGGTCAGATGGACAGTCACTCTATGCTGGTTAGATCGGAATTGCACTCTATGCTGGTCAGATGGGCAGTGCACTCTATGCTGATCAGATCAGAATTGCCCTCCATGCTGGTCATATATATGGGCAGTCCACTCTATGCTGGTCAGATCGGAATTGCCCTCTATGCTGGTCAGATGGGCAGTGCACTCAATGCTGGTCAGATGGGCAGTCACTCTATACTGGTTAGATCTGAATTGCACTCTATGCTGGTCAGATGGGCAGTGCACTCCCTGCTGGTTAGATGGGCAGTGCACTCTATGCTAGTCAGATGGGCAGTGCACTCCATGCTGGTCAGATGGGCAGTGCACTCTATGCTGGACAGATGGGCAGTGCACTCTATGCTGGACAGATGGGCAGTGCACTCTATGCTGGACAGATGGGCAGTGCACTCTATGCTGGACAGATGGGCAGAGCACTCTATGCTGGTCGGATGGGCAGTGCATTCTATGCTGGTCAGATGGGCAGTGCATTCTATGCTAGTTAGATGGGCAGTGCATTCTATGCTGGTCAGATGGGCAGTGCACTCTATGGGGAATGGGTATGATATACCGCCGGCTGCATGGCCGGCGGTTCGATTCCCGTCAGCGGCAGCCCGACAGGAGCAGAGTTAGAAGCAGCGGAAGCCCGACAGCGCTGGAAATCCCAATCGTGGATAGGTAAGTATACACTAACCTAACCTAACCCCCCTAACCCTAACCCTCCTTAGGGGTGCCTAACCATAACTTGCCCCCCAAGTGCCTAACCCTAATCCCCCCTCTAAGTGCCTAACCCTAACCACCCTCTTCCCCGCTGCCTAATCCTAAATCCCCCGGGGGGTGCCTAACCCTAAGTCCCCCCCGGGGGTGCCTAACCCTAACCCTCCCTCCCCCTAGCCTAACCCTAACCCTCCTGGGGGGTGCCTAACCCTAAGTCCCCCCCGGGAGCCCTAAACCTAACCCTCCCCCCCGCGGCTGTCCGCTCGCGGCACCCAGCATCACTACGATCGTGATGCCAGGCGCCGGTCTCCTGGCGTCGGGGAAATGAGGGCATCTACATCTAGACACCCGGCATTTCACCCATGCCGGGATAAGACAGTCGGGAAGCCGGCTGCCGGTATTTAAGCAGTCGGCTTCCCGATTGCTTCCCCTCTATGCTGGTCAGATGGGCAGTGCATTCTATGCAAGTTAGATGGACAGTGCACTCTATGCTGGACAGATGGGCAGTGCACTCTATGCTGGTAGAATGGGCAGTGCACTCTATGCTGGTCAGATGGGCAGTGCATTCTATGCTATTTAGATGGGCAGTGCACTCTATGCTGGTAGAATGGGCAGTGCACTCTATGCTGGTCAGATGGGCAGTGCATTCTATGCTATTTAGATGGGCAGTGCACTCTATGCTGGTCAGCTGGGCAGTGCATTCTATGCTGGTCAGATGGGCAGTGCATTCTATGCTGGTCAGATGGGCAGTGCACTCTATGCTGGACAGATGGGCAGTGCACTATATGCTGGACAGATGGGCAGTGCACTCTATGCTGGACAGATGGGCAGTGCACTCTATGCTGGTCAGATGGGCAGTACACTCTGTGCTGGTCAGATGGGCAGTGCACTCTATGCTGGTCAGATTGGGCAGTGCACTCTATGCTGGTCAGATGGGCAGTGCACTCTATGCTGGTTAGATCGGAATTGCACTCTATGCTGGTCAGATGGGCACTGCACTCTATGCTGATCAGATCGGAATTGCCCTCTATGCTGGTCATATGGGCAGTCCACTCTATGCTGGTCAGATTGGAATTGCCCTCTATGCTGGTCAGATGGCCAGTGCACTCAATGCTGGTCAGATGGGCAGTCACTCTGTACTGGTTAGATCAGAATTGCACTCTATGCTGGTCAGATGGGCAGTGCACTCCCTGCTGGTCAGATGGGCAGTGAACTCTATGCTGGTCAGATGGGCAGTGCCCTCTATGCTGGTCAGATGGGCAGTGCACTCAATGCTGGTCAGATGGGCAGTGCACTCAATGCTGGTCAGATGAGCAGTCACTCTATACTGGTTAGATCAGAATTGCACTCTATGCTGGTCAGATGGGCAGTGCACTCCCTGCTGGTCAGATGGGCAGTGAACTCTATGCTAGTCAGATGGGCAGTGCACTCTATGCTGGTCAGATGGGCAGTGCACTCTATGCTAGTTAGATGGGCAGTGCACTCTATGCTGGTCAGATGGGCAGTGCACTCTATGCTGGTCAGATGGGCAGTGCATTCTATGCTTAACAGATAGGCAGTGTACTCTATGCTGGTCAGATGGGCAGTGCACTCTATGCTGGTCAGATGGGCAGTGCATTAAGCATATTAAGAGATGGGCTCAGATCAGGTGGGGTTAGCATTAGGTATCTTTGTTAAATGGACTTACCAATAAATGATTTTGCCAATTGGGCTCAGCTATTATATACGTCATTCTTATACTGACCAGCTATTATACTGGTTATTTTTAATGCTGGTTAGCTATTATACTGGTCATTCTTATACTGGTCAGCTATTATACTGGTCATCATTTCATTTCTGAATCATATGCTGTATATATTGAATTGTGCAAGAATCTGTACATATATATATATATATATATATATATATATATATAAAGTTCCCTGTTTAGAGGTATGTGTGTTCGTTCGGGCTTATCTCTTGAACCATGGACGGATTTTGATGGGTTTTCACTATTCTCTACAGCATTGGTGGAAGAAGGTTTAGGTCTATGAACCATTCATCTGTGACAAAAGGAAGCCAAGCAGTGATGATTCTAGTGAAGCAGTCACAGAAAAAAATCTTGCACCAGAGGAGCTGCTCATGGTGCTAAAACAGCAAGACAACATCTGTAACTGAGCCAATCAGAGCTAGCAATGTGCCCTTTTTCTTAGCAGCAGCATAGAGAGGGGGAGACAGGGACTGAGGGTCACATCTGAGGCAGACAGAAAGAGAGAGATAGCCTCTGATGAACTCATGAAGATGCCCTCGATGCAACACAGTAGCCAGGACGGAGCCAGGGGAGGCATAGCTATCAGGAATTAGAAACAAACAAACAACCTTCGGAACACCAATGAATGATTTTAATTTAATGATGGCAACCAGTGCTATTTTTGTTTTATTTTAAAGTGCCTTCTTTTCTAAATACTATATATGTATATATAATAAATATATAATTGATTTTCTATATCTCCACCCCCAGTAGCTCCACCCCCAGTTCCTGAACTGGAAAAATAGCCTTGGTCGCAACCATTGGACCACCACCATCAAAAGGTAAAAATACTACCAGTGGAACAAAAACATCAGTGGTTAGTCACCATCAGATCCCGATGTCCATCCCTTCGCTGAACCTGCAGGCTGACTCCGGCCACCACTCCTCCACTGTGAAGTGCTCCCTCTTCAGCATGATGTTCCCACTCAGCCACATGCCCTTGGTGGACAGGAGGCACCTCCCATGTAAGTCAGCACTTTTCTTGGACAGGGGCACCACAGCGAGGAAGCTCAACAGGAAGCCCAGGAAATACAGGGTACATTGTGCAAAGAGGACATTGCTCATGGCTATGTTCGGCAGCTGTGGAGGGGTGCACATGAAGGCTGCGGAAATATGCACAGGTGCCCCAGCCCTGGGGACATGCTGCTGATAATGCTTACGGTAGCTACAATACAAATCTCTCATCCATGATCCTACTCCCCTTCCGAGCACATCCCAGTGGCTAGGCCCCAGCCAGTTGCAGGGCAGCAGCAGTGGGGATTGTGGTGACACTGGTGAGATGCAGGGGGCAGGAGAGAGAAGCAGGAGGGATGCAGGGGGCAGGAAGGAGAAGCAGGGGGCTGTTATGAGATGCAGGGGGCTCTGGCGAGATGTGATTGCTCCCATGTGAAGCCTGGGGTGGGTCACTAGTATTATATACAAAAAATCTGGGAAAGTTTAATGTGCAAGACATTTGAATCTGTATGATATTGAGGTATAAGGTCCTAAATAAAGTTGAACAGTTATGGGCACCTAATCCCACTTAACCTGTTCATTTTGATGCTTTAGTGGTATAATAACCAGTGTGAGTTAGTGATTTCATCTGGAGATGCCGGTACTGGGGAAGCTGGAATGGTGGAGGGATAGTCCCTGGCACTGAGTAACACTATAGTCTCTCTGACCTATGCATCATGTTAATATTTCATCATACGTTTACTTACTGTATCACTTATAATATGTGTGTTTCCCATGGAGCTGTGTGCACTGAGTACAATGCATATTTCATACCCATTCATTTGTGCTTTGTGACTCTATCCTGACTGTGTAACCACCTGGCAGGAATATGTAGCCCCATAAGCAGTGATCTAGTCTGCCATACAAGGATGGTACTTACATATATCCTTTATCTAGCACAAAGCTGCCTGGGGGAGCTGCTCATATCTGCATGGTAATGAAGCATCGTGTCAGTCTGGTGCATATACAGTATCCAGATGTCTCTATAACCTCACCGGCGGCAGGAAGATGTAATATTAAACATTCTATATATATTTTATGTGCCCGGTGGCAGTTGGAATCCGGAGTGCAGTATACTGTAGCAAGAAAGCAGATGTAATACGCCAGGTTTCTGCAAAAATTGCATATTCCACTCTTAAAATGTTCTGACCCACATGGAAAGGTCTGTCTTGCCCCAAAATAATGGTAAAATGCAGCCTGCATTCAAATTTCACTACTATATATTTAATTAATGTAAATGTTAGACATGTATTTAAAAAAAAAGTTTTTATACAGTTCTAGAAACAGAGGTAAAGACAAATTTAGTGTATATATATATATATATATATATAATTATATATATATATATACACATATATATATACACAGTATATATGTATATATATATATATTGTGACACAGTTAGGTTAGGGGGTCCCTCTCCTGGGTAGAGGACTCCTTCCTTTCACACACAGCAGCTGGGAAACAGTACGCCAGACTGGATGCAAGTACAAGCTGGTCGGCGCCAGTCTTTATTGTACAATATCAGAAACAACATAAAGAAAACATAAACATAAGTCCTAGCCCTGTCGGGGCACTAACTTCACAGGTAGTTCCCTCACTACCAGAACCTGGCAGGGCCTAATGCCCTCACCAGCAACAAAAGCACAGCACAACACTCACGGATAGGTTTTCAAGTGTCTCTGAGCAAACTCCCTGTCTGCTCTCCCAGGTGAGACAATCAGCCCTAAACACACTAGGCTTATATTGGCCACTCTCAGGTGGAAACCCTAACAAGCCTGTTACCAGGCTAAGACAACCAAAACCTGGAGTGGCCGTGGGTGGAGCCCTCCCTCCCCTCTCACCCACAACCCCCAGGTCCCAAACCGGCTTTTCAAAAAGCCGAGACTCAAGCCTGCTACACTGCAAACTTTCTCCTGGGGGTTTAAAACACATAAGACAGGAATCTGGGACAAATGTACCTGCCACAGACCACTTTACCAATGATCCTATCACATATCCCCCCCCTTTGTTTCGACCTGTGGGGCGGAACAACTGAAGCCCCCAAACAATGAACGCATGACAACGCATCAGCATTGGCCAGCTGACTTCCTGGCCTGTGTTCCACTGAAAATGTAAAAGTTTGTAACGCCAAGAACCATCTTGTAATTCTCGCATTACTGTCCTTATTTTCAGACATCCACTTCAGAGGGGCATGGTCAGTGATCAATTTGAACTTTCTTCTCCACTGTGGCATAGTTTCTCTCATGTACATTCAACTTTCTGCTAAGATAGAAAATAGGGTGTTCCTCACCCTCCTTGTTCTGGGACAGGACCGCTCCTATACCTACTTCTGATGCCTCGGTTTGTACTATGAATTCCCTTTCAAATTTAGGAGTCATCAGGACTGGTTGGGAACACAACGCTACTTTCAACTCCTGAAAAGCTTTCTCTGCCTCAGGACTCCATTCTACCATGACTTTTTGTTTGCCTTTGGTCAGGTCAGTCAGTGGGACTGCCATGGTGGCAAAGTTGGGTATAAACCTCCTGTAGTACCCCGTAATTCCCAAGAAGGCTCTCACCTGCTTCTTATTCAGAGGCCGTGGCCAGTTTTGTATGGCATCAACTTTATTGAGCTGAGGCTTTATCAGGCCTCTGCCAATGGTGTATCCCAGATATTTTACTTCCTCCATGCCTAGACAACACTTTTTTGGGTTGGCTGTCAAACCTGCCTTATAGATGGAGTCCAACACTGCTTGTACCCTGGGTAAGTGAGACTGCCAATCAGGACTATGAATGACCACGTCATCCAGATAAGCAGCCTCATACCGTCTATGGGGCCTTAGAATCCTGTCCATCATTCTTTGGAAGGTAGCAGGTGCCCCATGTATGCAGGTCACACCAACAGTTTTCCCTGTATGCCTCAAGGGGTTCACCAGCTCAGCTTTTATAAGTGTCACCAAGCTACCAGAGTCTAACAGTGCCTCTACTCGGTTGCCATCTACAGTGAGTACACACATGTGCTTATCAGTCTCAGCCTGCCAGTCAGCCGTACAGGCTGTCTGTGCAAAGAAAGACCCCCTGCGGTAGACATGAGCAGTATCACATTGCATAGGTTCAGTTGTAAGTGAACAATTAGCGGAAATATGGCCGAAGCCACCACATCGGAAACACTGAGTCATGTTAATGTCTAGTCATTTACGGGGCAAGAACCTTCCTGGCCTGGCAGGCCTGTCTCCAGGTTCTACACCCTCAGTCTTAGGTACATTCCACCGCCCAGCACCCTTCTCCCCTGGAACAGTCTTACCAGTGTCTGTGGGAGTTCACCGGTGCGCCATCGGGGCTCGGTGGGGTATACTCATCAGCTCTTCAGCTGCCACGTACCTCTCCACCAGCTCGACCAACTGGTCCGCGGACTTAGGGTCTGCATGGCTCACCCACTTGCGCAGAGTCGCAGGTAACGATCGCAGGTACCGGTCCATCACGACCCTTTCCACGATCTGTGGTCCCATCAGCGTCTCGAGCTGTAGCCATTTTGAGGACGAGGTCATGCATCTGCAAACGTGGAGGCTTGTCCATATGGAACTCCCAGCGGTGGACCCGTTGGGCACGAACAAAGGTGGGGACTCCCAAACGAGTTAGGATCTCCTGTTTTAGTTTTTTATAGTCCTTGGCATCAGCCAGGCATAAGTCGAAATATGCTTTTTGTGGCTCCCCAGACAAAAAAGGTGCCACCAGACTTGCCCACTGCTCCTTGGGCCAACTCTCCCTTTCGGCCGTTCTTTCAAATGCGGCGAGATAGGCCTCCACATCATCGCCCGAAGTCATCTTTTGAAGGAAGTGACTGGCTCGTACAGAGTGAGTGGGGGTGGGAGGACCAGTAGCAACATCTCTGGGCTGGGCGACCAGGTGCTGTACCACCTCTTTTATGGCCTGGCAGGTTTCCTCGATGGCGACCTGTTGTTGCCTCTGGGCTGTCTCCAAGGCCAACAGTTGCACCCTGGTGGATTCCTGCTGAGCCCAGGTAGATTCCTGCTGAAGTTTGTTCATCTCCTGCTGAGCTCTGGTAGATTCCTGCTGAGCTCTGGTAGATTCCTGCTGAGCTGCTGTAGCTTGGAGCAAGGCCTTAATCATGTCCTCCATTTTGTCCTGGGGTGTAGGTTGGAAGCTGAACCTTGCCTCTGAGCATTGGCTGATGCCTCCTCTATGGGACTCCAAGGACACAGTGTTATTTCCACACTCACAATTTGGGTGTCTGTCCCTTTAATTTTTAAACGGAAAGTTTACTCTTGCTGCAACTTCAGTGTGTGTGGGTGCCCGCATTCTCCACCATATTGTGACACAGTTAGGTTAGGGGGTCCCTCTCCGGGGTAGAGGACTCCTTCCTTTCACACACAGCAGCTGGGAAACAGTACGCCAGATTGGATGCAAGTACAAGCTGGTCGGCGCCAGTCTTTATTGTACAATATCAGAAACAACATAAAGAAAACATAAACATAAGTCCTAGCCCTGTCGGGGCACTAACTTCACAGGTAGTTCCCTCACTACCAGAACCTGGCAGGGCCTAATGCCCTCACCAGCAACAAAAGCACAGCACAACACTCACGGATAGGTTTTCAAGTGTCTCTGAGCAAACTCCCTGTCTGCTCTCCCAGGTGAGACAATCAGCCCTAAACACACTAGGCTTATATTGGCCACTCTCAGGTGGAAACCCTAACAAGCCTGTTACCAGGCTAAGAGAACCAAAACCTGGAGTGGCCGTGGGTGGAGCCCTCCCTCTCCTCTCACCCACAACCCCCAGGTCCCAAACCGGCTTTTCAAAAAGCCGAAACTCAAGCCTGCAACACTGCAGACTTTCTCCTGGGGGTTTAAAACACATAAGACAGGAATCTAGGACAAATGTACCTGCCACAGACCACTTTACCAATGATCCTATCACAATATAAATATATATATATACATGTTTTGCTCACTTATTACTTATGACCCATCCTGATGAAAAGGTCGATGGACCTTGAAACGTCGATGATATAATATGTCACTGAGATCACTCAATACACGTTTTTTGTACCATCATTTACTGGGAGTGCTGTCCTCGTTCTTGCTATGGGACGTAAGATGACAATATATATATATGAGCAAAACCTACCGCGAGAGGGGAATGGCTGTCGCATGGGACACACAGAAGACTCTGCCTGCCATGAGGGAAAACACAGATGGGAGTGCGGCGCATTCTCTATGGAGGTGGGGCAGGCCCACGTCACTCTCTGCCCAGGTCCTGCTGCTTCCCGGCCACACTATAAATCCTCACTTAGCGACCGATTTGTTTAACGACCTGGGGCCGTATTCAATTAGCGGCAATAATATAGCTGGCAATAATATCGGATGATTATCGGACGATTTTATCGCACCCACGATAATTTATCGCACTTTTATAGTCAGAAACAGGAGAAAAGTTTTCTCCATCTCAGACCTGCCTAAAAATGTGGGGATTTCTTTCTTTCAGAACCCTTTGGACACCCCCCCTAATGATGAATTACCACAAAATGTTTTCATGAGATGCATACTTAAAACGAAAATTTTGGCGAAAAAAAAAACTGTTGAAAATGGATTTAAAGTATTGGGTCTGTTTTTTGGGGGGGGCCGTCCGTATTGATGGGACAAATGTTTTAAACATCGCATGTGGCCTGCTGCGCAATGGAAGAGATAAGTGTGCATGGCTGGTAAGGGGTCAGGGGAGAGGTGCTTTGGGTGAAGGCACTGCTGGTCACACACACATATATATATATATATATATATATTAGGGGTGTGCACCGGCCACTTTTCGTGTTTTGTGTTTTGGTTTTGGATCTGGATCTTTCTTCGTGTTTTGGATCTGGATTGGTTTTGCCAAAACCACCCTTCCGTGTTTTGGGTTCTGGGTTTTGTGTTTTGGATCTGTATTTTTTTGAAAAAAAGCATAAAAACAGCTAAAATCACAGAATTTGTGGGTTTTTCTGCTCCTATGCTATTATTAACCTCAATAACCTTAATTTCCACTCATTTCCAGTCTATTCTGAACACCTCACACCTCACAATAGTGTTTTTATGTCCAAAAGGTTGCACCGAGGTAGCTGGATGACTATGCTAAGAGATACGAGTGGGCGGCACAAACACGTGGTCCATCTAGGAGTGGCACTGCAGTAGCAGACAGGATGGCAGTTTGAAAAACTAGGCCCCAAACTATACATAATGCAAAGAAAAAAAAGAGGTGCAAGATGGAATTGTCCTTGGGCCCTCCCACCCACCCTTATGTTGTATAAACAGGACATGCACACTTTAACAAACCAAACATTTCAGCACCAGGGTCTGCCACACGACTGTGGCTGAAATGATTGGTTCGTTTGGGCCCCCACAAAACAAGCTGGCAATTAATCTGTCCCTGCACAAACTGGCTCTACGGAGGCAAGATGTCGTCCTCATCCTCCTCATCCACCAATTCCCTCTTCAGTGTTGTGTACATCCTCATCCTCACAGAGTATTAATTCGTCCCCACTGGAATCCACAACCACAGGTCCCTCTGTACGTTCTGGAGGCTGGTCTCCCTGGAAGAGTTGATAATTCATTTTATGAACATCATCTTCTCCACATTTTGTGGAAGCAACCTCCTACGCCTTTCGCTGACAAGGTTCCCGGCTGCACTAAACACTCTTTCGGAGTACACACTGGAGGGGGGGCAACTCAGGTAAAATAGAGCCAGTTTGTACAGGGACCTCCAAATTGCTTCTTTTTCCTGCCAGTACAGGTATGGACTGTCTGACATGCCTACTTGGATGCTGTCACCGATGTAATCCTTTAACAGACAGACGCACGCTTGTCGCTGCTGCTTTGAGGATGCAAGTGCGGCTACAGCCCACACAATTCACAAAGACAGAAAAAAGAAGAAGAATATTTTTATTGTTTGTGTAGCACACTTTGAGGGTGTCACCACCCTTTAACAGACAGACGCACGCTTGTTGCTGCTGCTTTGAGGATGCAAGTGCAGCTACAGCCCACACAATTCACAAAGACATAAAAAAAAGAAGAATATTTTTATTGTTTGTGTAGCACACTTTGAGGTGTCACCACCCTTTAACAGACAGACGCACGCTTGTCGCTGCTGCTTTGAGGATGCAAGTGCGGCTACAGCCCACACAATTCACAAAGACATTAAAAAATAGCTATTTATTTTTTGGAGCACTTTGAGAGTTACACCACCCTTTAACAGACAGACGCACGCTTGTCGCTGCTGCTTTGAGGATGCAAGTGCGGCTACATCGCACACAAGTCACAAACACATTAAAAAAATAGTTTTTTATTTTTTGGAGCACTTTGAGAGTTACACCACCCTTTAACAGACAGACGCACGCTTGTCGCTGCTGCTTTGAGGATGCAAGTGCGGCTACAGCCCACACAATTCACAAAGACAGAAAAAAGAAGAATATTTTTATTGTTTGTGGAGCACACTTTGAGGGTGTCACCACCCTTTAACAGACAGACGCACGCTTGTCGCTGCTGCTTTGAGGATGCAGGTGCGACTACAGCCCACACAATTCACAAAGACAGAAAAAAAAAGAATATTTTTATTGTTTGAGGAGCGCACTTTGAGGGTTACACCATCCTTTAACAGACAGACGCACGATTGTCGCTGCTGCTTTGAGGATGCAGGTGGAATCTAGACGGGATTTGGAACCGGGGACACACTACCTCCATCAATTGTCTAAATCCCACTGCACTAATGGCGGATACCGGACGCACGTCTAACACCAACATAGCAGTCAAGGCCTCAGTTATACGTTTTGCTTCAGGATGACTGCTGTCGTACTTCATCCTCATCGCTAGGGACTGTTGGAGGGTCAATTGTTTAGTAAAAGTAGTGATGTTCCTACTTCCTCTCTGGGATGATGAACAACTCCCAGCAGCAGCAACAGCACTAGGAGGAAGTGGTTCTTGATCTTTCCCTATTTTATTTTTATCGGAGAAAGTTTGGTCCTCCATGCTGGAGAGTAGTGCACTTTGTGGGTTACACCACCCTTTAAGAAATGAGTCAGCCGGCTCTTTACTTATGGGACACAGGCGCACGCTTGGCGCTGCTCCTTTGTTGATGCACGTGCAGCCACAGTGCACACAAGTCACAAACACAGAAAATATTTTTTTTTTTTGGTTTGGACTGGAGTGTACTTTGGCGGTTACAGCACCCTTTAACGGTCAAGCCAGCCGGCCCTTTACTTATGAAACAGGCACACACTTGGCACTTCTTTGTTGATGCACGTGCGGCTACTGCGCACACAATTCACAAACACAGAAAATAATTTTTTTTTTGGTTTGGACTGGAGTGTACTTTGGGGGTTACAGCACCCTTTAACGGTCAAGCCAGCCGGCCCTTTACTTATGACACAGGCGCACGCTTGGCACTACTTTGTTGATGCATGTGCGGCTACTGCGCACACAATTCACAAACACAGAAAATAATTTTTTTTTTAGTTTGGACTGGAGTGTACTTTGGGGGTTACAGCACCCTTTAACGGTCAAGCCAGCCGGCCCTTTACTTATGACACAGGCGCACGCTTGGCACTACTTTGTTGATGCACGTGCGGCTACTGCGCACACAATTCACAAACACAGAAAATAATTTTTTTTTTGATTTGGACTGGAGTGTACTTTGGGGGTTACAGCACCCTTTAACGGTCAAGCCAGCCGGCCCATTACTTATGACACAGGCGCACGCTTGGCACTACTTTCTTGATGCACGTGCGGCTACTGCGCACACAATTCACAAACACAGAAAATAAATTTTTTTTGGTTTGGACTGGAGTGTACTTTGGGAGTTACAGCACCCTTTAACGGTCAAGCCAGCCGGCCCTTTACTTATGACACAGGCGCACGCTTGGCACTACTTTATTGATGCACGTGCGGCTACTGCGCACACAATTCACAAACACAGAAAATATTTTTTTTTTTCGTTTGGACTGGAGTGTACTTTGGGGGTTACAGCACCCTTTAACGGTCAAGCCAGCCGGCCCTTTACTTATGACACAGGCGCACGCTTGGCACTACTTTGTTGATGCACGTGCGGCTACTGCGCACACAATTCACAAACACAGAAAATATATATTTTTTTGGTTTGGAGTGTACTTTGGGGGTTACAGCACCCTTTAACGGTCAAACCAGCTGGCCCTTTACTTATGACACAGGCGCACGCTTGGCACTACTTTGTTGATGCACGTGCGGCTACTGTGCACACAATTCACAAACACACAAAAAATATTATTTTTTTAGCACTTGGGGGGAGCACCCCTGATGGACAGAGCACCCCCTGGACAACACTACAGCACCCCTTTAGGACTGGGACACTGCACAGGACTTTGGAGTGGACACAGCCCCTATGGAGAACTGACTGCACAACACAGTCCAGCCAGCCCCTATGGACTTTGAAGTAGTGGACTACAGCAGCACAGCGCAGCACAGCACAGCACAACACTACTCTGCACTACACTACACTACACTACACAGCCCAGCCAGCCCTAACTCCCACCCTCCCTCTTCACTGTCCACAGCCGAGTGAGAAAATGGCGCCGACGCGGGTACCTTATATAGGTTCCAAAACCCGCGAGACTCGGAAGGCGGGATGATGACGTTTTGCCTCGATTTCAGATCCGAGTCAGGCGGGAAAAGTCGAGCCTGACTCGGATCTGCCTCGGATCGGGGGGGCTCGGGGGGGTTCGGATTTCAGAAATCCGAACCTGCTCACCCCTAATATATTTATATATATATACTAGCTGAAGTACCTAGCATTCCACGGGTTTAAATATTCAAGTTATTAAGTTTTATTATGTGATGTCGTCCACATCCATCTGGTAGCAGGCACAGAACAGGCTCCCTGAGTCATGGTTCTGCCAGTGCACTCCGCCATGAGGACCACAACCACTCCATTAGGCATCCCAGATCAAATCCATCCAGTAGAAGGCCCAAGACCGTCTCCCTGGGTTAAAGTTCTACCCAGCATACACCAACGGGAGGTCTGACAAAGACTTCAAACCCAAGTACATCTTCTGGGATCCAATGTTACCACTCTATGAAGTTTTCATCCAAATTATGTGATGTTGTCCAAATCCATCCAGGCTCCCTGGGTCAAAGTTCTTACCGGCGCACTCCGCCGTGATGTCTGATTGGGACCAAACCGCTCCATCAGGCATTCCAGACCAATTGACTTGCCACCCCTCTGTGAAGTTTTCATCCAAATCCATCTAGTGGAAGGCCTAGAACAGGCTCCCCAAGTTAAAATTCTACCCAGCGTTCACCAAAAGAGGTTCCGACCAGGACCTCAACCCCCTAGTATGTCTTCTGGCTTCCAATGTTACCACTCTGTGAAGATTTCGTCCAAATCCATCCAGTGGAAAGCTCAGAACAGGCTCCCTGGGTCAGAATTCTGCCCAACATAAACAAACAAACAAACAAAGAAACTAACAAGCAGACCAATTAATTTTATAAATAAGATATATAAAATCAAATGTCCTGACTGACTCACTGCCCTCAACACCCAGCCCAAATCCCTGGACATAGAAACATGAAAATCAAAGTCTATATTCCTTCCATGACGTAGGTGCCCACTAAGAAGGGATTTTTTTAAATTCGACTCCTAAGGGGGTAAAAAGGGCTAAAGTATTTCCGCCCCATGTGCAATGTTCTTCCTGACTGTCTCATCCCAAGTGCTGCCAAACATCACTTACAGTTGGTGTGGCTCCCCTATTTGAATAGTGAAGGAAAGGAATAGGTGAGAGGGGAAAATGTGTTACAACAGCAGTGAGAAGGGAATGTGTTACTATAGATGTGAGGGAGGGAAATGTGTTACTACACAGGTGATGGAGGGAGATGTGTTACTTTAGAGGTGAGGGAAGGGAATGTGTTACTACACTGATATGGGAGGGGTATATGTTACTACACAGATGAGGGAGGGGAATGTGTTACTACACTGATATGGGAGGGGTATGTGTTACTACACAGATGAGGCAGGGGAATGGCAAATGTGTTACTACGGGGTGAGGGAGGGGAATGTGTTACTAATACTATAGGGTTCATCGGGGGTAATGTGTTACTACTAGGGATGTGCAGGCTCGGATAGGTTCGAGTTTGCACGTGGAGTTCAGATTTTTCCCTCCAAAAAAACGGAACTCAGAAAGAGGCAAAATGTCATCTTGCACGGACGAACATCATCATTCCTGGACTTTTGTCCAGGAATGATGATGTTCGTCCGTGCAAGATGACGTTTTGCCTCTTTCTGAGTTCCGTTTTTTTGGAGGGAAAAATCCGAACTCCACGTGCAAACTCGAACCTATCCGAGCCTGCACATCCCTAGTTACTACAGAGGTGAGTGGGGGTAATGTATTACTACAGATGTGAGGGAGGGGAATATGTTACTCCAGAGGTGAGAGAGGCGAATAAGTTACTACAGCTGTGAGGGAGGGAAATGTGTTACCACAGAGGTGAGGGAGTGGAATGTGTTAGTACCCATGTGAGGTAAGGTAATGTCTTGGAGAATGGAAACTGAAACAGAAAATACCTAAGGTTTACCCATGTGAAAGCGGGCACATTTTATATATATATATATATATATATATATATATATATAATAGATGTGTGGGTCTGGTTATCAGAGAACCAGCAACAACCAAATTTAGAGGTTCCGAGTCGTACTGAGGGTCTTATTCAGCAGTGCA
The DNA here is from genome assembly GCA_031769625.1 of Taudactylus pleione. Classification (NCBI taxonomy): domain Eukaryota; kingdom Metazoa; phylum Chordata; class Amphibia; order Anura; family Myobatrachidae; genus Taudactylus; species Taudactylus pleione. The sequence continues at coordinate 2,618,566 of JAUIMM010000659.1, forward strand.
CGCTAGTGCACTCCTGAACATAGATTCCTGATGATTCCTGATGTTTGGGAATCTGCGGTAGGTGTCTGACCCGTTCTGCGCATGTGCAGGCGGGTTTGCGATCCCTCAAGCAGACTGGCAGCAGACTGTAATTGATTGACAGTCTGCTGATATTTGTGGGCGGGGAGGGGGCCGCCGTTGGGTGGGAGGGTAAAGACCAGGATCTCCAGTTGGCTGACGGAGATTTCCTGGCCTCTTCCTCTCATATGTGGCGGCCAGCTTGCGTGACCCCATGGGTTCGAATCTTCCCGCGGTTCGAAACTCGGATTTAAAAACCAAACTTGGGTTTTGGAGTGCATGCTAACAGGTCAAATTACATAATTTTAGCTGTTCTTTTTTTTTTTGTTTGTTTTTTATAAATGCTGATCCAAAAAAAAAACCTAAAACACAAAGTTAAATCCGAATCCAAAACCAAAACAATCGGCGCACATCTCTAATTATTTATATATATATATATATATATATATATACATACATATATATATATACATACATACATACATACATATATATATATATATATATATATATATATATATATAAAGAAATAAAAGAACACAGCGCCAGAAGATAACAGATACCCTCACTAAATTAAATAAGGAGAATTCCTTCTCTATATAAACTGTACCGTCAGACAAACATTTTTAGGTCATATTTGTTAAAAATATACCTTTCTAAATGTAAAAAGCATACAAATATAGCACTCCCCTATACTGTGGGCGTCAGCTCTAACAGAAGAATTACAACAGTGGTGATCTGTTGTTATTAGACTTGTGAAAAAATTGAATCTGTTAAAAGCGCCTATGTGCTAAACAAAGTGCTGTGCATGAATAATATTAGTTATGGTAGGTAAGGTTTTTATGTAAGTATAACCAGAAAGTGCATAGTGCAATAATAAAAAATACCTCAGTAGTAAATATAAATCAATGTAACGTCATATTAAAGTGCAAGTGATGTGAGAGTATAAACTTTACTCTGACTAAAACATATGTATAAAAATCTAAATTTATTTTAAAGCAATAAAAAGAAATTAAAAATATAATGAATAAATAATGCTGTGCAAAAAATACTGTGCTGTGCACAACAATCACATATCTATTATAGACAAATATATTAGAGCATACACAAATAAACACTATAAAAATGACATCAAAATTAATATGTTTCTTAAAAAAGGATTTCTGCGGCTTATCTGATAAAATAGTAGTGAGTTCATGAAAGGTAAGAGGAGCATCCAATGCATTTCATCTGCCAATCAGACTTCTTCAAGGAATAAAAGCTCCTGTGGGGTGTCTGGTTTATAAACCCCCTTAATAGGGACAAACTAGCCTCAATTTAGAAACAATTAGGTCACTTCCGGTTCCTGGAAAATGATTAATTCAGTAACCAGGATCCAAAGAATCGAATAATTAAGTTAATATAGATGTGGCTAAAATAGGCAGTAATATCAAACTATTAATTCAACAATAATGACCTTTCTCAGTCCAGTAAGATCTCCGATATACGCAGCGCATTTGTGCTACATCCGCCCATCCTGAGTCCTTTCAGAGCGTCACTTCCGCCCTTCTTCTTGCATGAAATAGAAAGCATCATCACTATCTGGTTCCGACATCCGCCCTTAAGGTGCGTCACTTCCGCCCATCCAATAGATCAGGTAGCGGCCATCTTAGTCCTCACTTAGGTGGATCGCGGCCATCTTTATCCTCCCGATTCCGCCATAAGATAGTTGTCAATCGAAATAAATGGGAGATCCAAAAAAAAACAAAAAAAAGTCAAAAAAGATCAAAAGAAGGAGAGAGGATATCCAAAAAATAGAGAGTTTTTTGGGGGAGACATTAAAAAATAATTAGTAAGTTCATAAAGTCCAAAGGTATACGTTCTCGGTCAATTATTTCCAATGTACAAATTATAATTAGTCTCTCCAAAGGTAAATTCACCTTTTTGTTATGTTGTCCTGAGGAAGGGGTGGATTCACCTCGAAACGTCAACTATTAAATCCCTCTGGTGAGGGTATTGGATTTATTGAGACTCTGAGTGCCGCCTGACTTTTGTTACTTCTACATTTTGGGGGTGCTGTCCCCCTTGGAGGGCACTGGAGCGAGTACTGGGCTATATGCCCTATGACACGGAGTGTGGGAGTGCCGGTGCACTGCATTGTATATATATATATATATATATATATATATATATAAAAACCTTGCCCCAATTCATGCAATTCCTCTGAATCGGCCCTAACTATCAGCAGCAAGTCTGCGCACAAATTCTTGCATATGGGCGTATTGAATTTGAGGCGAAATTTCGGAGTCAGCGATAATTTATCACCGATGACGTCATTTTCGCCTATTTCAATTATCCCCGTATTCAATTACATTGACTTTTCGCCGGTGAGAAAAGTCAATGATAAAAAAACGGGGATAAGTTTGCTGGTAAAAAAAACTGCAGAATTGGGGTGTAGGGGTGCAGGCTTACAAAAAATAGCCTGCTCCCCAGGGAGTGTCATTTAAAAAAAAACTGCGTCAAAAAAAGTTTAAAAATAATCGGGACACCCCCAAAAAAATTAAGTTTAATTTTGGGGGTTAAAAAAAATAAATAGGGGAACAAAGTGCCAAACTATCGAAATTACTTCAGGTCGGGTCCCCGTGTATGCGGCAGGTGTTTTCTTCATTGCGGGGAGAGGTGCATTTTTGCAGCATTTTAAAAATAACTTTAGGGACTTAAAAAAATGCTTACCCCCATTTTCATGTGCCCCAAATTTCATAGTTTTTTTTGGGGGGGAATATAACTATTCCTAAGTGCTTTTCTTCACCACTTCTTCATAGCCGCAAAAAATGCACCTGCCGCTGCTATTACAAACCCCGACTTCCTCCAGCAGGCAAAAATGGGGGTACCCATAGTGATCCCCCATGTCTGGATATCTTTAGGGGGTCCCAGGCATATTTCACGAAAATTCCCATTTTTTTTCGTAGATGGTGCGAAAAGTCATTTAAAAAAAACAGGGATAATTTTTCAATTACTTAGCAGGTGAAAAAAATGTGCAGATTTGGGGTTTAGGGTTGCAGGCTTAAAAAAAATAGCCTGCAGCCTTGGGAATGCCCCCTTAAAATGAAATGTGCAAAAAAAAAGTAAAAAAAAAAAAATAGAGACACCCCAAAAAACTTTTTTGGGGGGTGAAAAAGCAACAACTAAAAACCACTTCTAAAATAGACAAATTAATTCCACAGGGGTTCCCTTATATTGACAGGTGTTTTCTTCATTGCGCAGAGTAGCGGCAGTTGCATTTTTGCTGAATTTTTTAAAAATTAGTTTAGGGACTTAAAAATATGCTAGTACCCATTTTCATGTACCCCTAATTTGATGGGACCACTTTAAAAAAAAAAAAAAAAAGCTAAGTGCTCCTCTGTATCACTTCTGCAATGTCGGGAAAAAACACATGCCGCGGATATTTAAAAATGTAGAACACATTCTGCAGGGCTAAACGGGGTTACCCAGACTGAACCCCCAGGTCTGGACATCTTTAGGGGGTCCCTAGAATATTTCCAGAAAATTCCCATTTTTTTTCGACAATCCAAATTCGCCGGGTCCCATTTTCGCTATTTTTAAATTGAATACGGGGATAAAGCTGGCATGTGCCCGATACTTTATCCCCAGAAAATCAGCGATGTGGAGCGAAAAGTCCAGCACGGACTTTTCGCTCCCAAATTGAATACGGCTCAAAGTCTCAGTCCTGCCTGCCTCTAGCAGGTGTGGCCAAAGGCCTCCAGACCCACTGGCCTGCTTGGCTGCCATAGCTTCACCTGGGCTGTATCTTCTTGCTTGGGAGGATCCCACGATCACATCACAGATTCAGTGGCTCACCAATGCCTCCTAGCTTCATTCTACCACATTTCCCCCTCCCCAGCTCACAACCCCTGGAGTTCATGGCAAAGTCCCGCTTCACTTTCCTCATCAGGGCCTTTCATCATATGCAAGAACACCATAATAACACCTCTGTCATCTGGTGGTCTCATCTATTTCCTTTTTCCTTTGTCTCTTCTTATGGAACTTTATATGCTTCGTGAATCGTCCAGCTGCTGTGTGACAAATTTCACAACAATTTTCTCCATTTTTACACATTTCAGATAAAGCCTTGTGTGCTTCTTCCTCCATTTCAAAACTTCAAATTCTTGTTTCTTGAACCTCTTGCCCAACCTACTGTATCAGCACATTCATCTCTTTTTGGCTGTAAATAAGAACTTCAACAATACATCAGAAGGCAAAAGGTTAGAATCGTCTTCCTGCACACGTGATCTTCTGTGCCTTTGCCTCATGGGACAAGAGATCACTCTTTGTAATTGTCAACTCCATATCACCAACTTTACGTACAGCTTTATCATCGGAAACTTTAACCCTCTTGGAATATTGCACACCTTTAGATATAACATGAAGCTACAAGGCATTCCTATTTCTGTAACAAAATCTTTTGAGGAGTGTTTCAGCTATGACTTACTAATAGTCAATGGTAGCATAGTCCAACTTCTTTTCCTTTTCTGCTTTTCCCACTTTCAAGTGCCAATTTTTCTCAGTTGTAAAAGCTGTTCTTTCAGCTGGGTAATTTTTTCCATATCTTCAAGTTTAAAAAGTCACAACTTTTATTTATCTATTTCAGATTCTGCTACCTTTATTTTACACTCAAGCTCTTGTTCTTTGGCACTCATTTCCACCTGGAGATTGTGCAGCTGTTTCTGTGCACTTGATAGACAATTTTCAAGACATGGTAAAGGTCTTTCCCAAAAACTTCACTATGTTCTGCTGTTTCTTTTTTTTTTTTAAAAGGTATATTTATTAAGGATCCACACAAAATACAGCAAAATATGTCTACACAGAGACAAACAATCTTCACTGAAAAAAACAATAGGGTTACACAAGAAGAAAGTTCAGTGATAATAATAAAACTGTAGAATACCATTTTACATTTTTAAAAGAAAGAATAAAGAAAAACCAGCAAAGAGAGCAAAAGATAAGGAGAAAAAGAGAGACAGCATGGCTAGAAGATTAGGTGGATGGGGACTATCATTGAAAAAGGACAACCAGGGCGCCCAGACCTTATCAAATGTTCTGCAAGAGTGGTTAAGGATACTGGTCATGTATTCCATTCGCTGGACCGAACAGACCCTATTGATGACTGAGTGTGGGGAAGGAGGCAGTAAATGTTTCCAATCAGCAGCCAGTTGACAGGTAGCAGCTGATAAAATGTGCCTGATTAATTTGTTTTGGTAGTAGGTGGCAACCGGAAAGGGTAGGGGTAGGAGAAAGAATTTGGGATCCAGAGGGATCGGGAGGTGGGTAATTCAGATGATCAGATTCTTAATATCTAGCCAAAAATTAGTGACAGCTCCACCAAATGTGGAAAATTGTGCCTTCTGACGAGATATCGATCATCCAACACACGAGGGAGGGTGCAGGACGATCAGCCAGTGATATCGTATCGCTGGCTGATCGCTACATGTGTGTGCACTATTACTCTCTGCAAGTTTTGCTTGTGTGACACAACTAAAAAGTTTTTTCTTTCAGCACCAGAGCTAAATCAGTGACTTTTCCTTATGTGCGCACTGCGTCAATCTGATATCCCTTTACACATTCTTTTAATGCTTCCACTTCCTGCTGAAGAACCACAGTTTTGATGCAATTCCACTGTGTCTTGCTCTAGTGTTGCAAGAAGCACAGCATATTCATGCTCTTTTTTTCAGCATAGATTCTTTCAACACTTCAGCCACAACAAGGAGTATAGCTGCCAATTTGGGGCCTGTCTCTTTAATTTTAACTTCTCTTTTTTATTTTTAAAGAAGATCATTAACTCTGTAACTTTTCAAAAATCTGCTCATGCAACAGTTTCTCTTCAGCAGACTCTTTATTTAAAGACCCCCACATATGGTACGATATTTTCAACGATATTCACGTTTTCGTCAGATTGGAACGACAAATCATTTAAAAAGTGCTGTGTGTAGGTATGATAATGATGCTGATGCGTGATCCTGCTGTAGTTGGTCGTGGTCGGTGATCTCTTCAACATGCAGGATCAAATCATTACCCCTGACCGCTAGTCAGCTCAGGCCTGGGATGTCTGTGGAGTTGTGATCCTCATCAAAAAAGGGGCCTCCCTCTCTCCAGGGCACTCCAGACCTAGGCTGACAGCCCGAGCTATCCCCGGCACCCCTGGAGCGGTTGGTGCCGGGTTGATAGTGTAGTGTAGTGTAATTAAAAAAGTTAAAAATATTGGCCCTCATTCAGAGACGTACGCTCTGAGCAGAGCGCACGCTCTGAATGAGGGCCGGGCTCCATTTTCATGGAGCGTCCTCCTGGACGCTCGTATAGCTGTGGGTCACCACCCACAGGCTATACCAGCGTGCATTTTGATGGCCGCGATGGTGAAATTGTGAGCCAGAGCCTGCGGTTGAGGTTTTCAACCGCAAGCTCCGGAGTGATTTTGGCTCTAACAGAGCCAAAATCACTCCCACTGACATCACTAGTGAGAACGCCCCCGTCAGGGAGGCACGCCCCCGGCACGCCCACCAAAGGGGGCGTGCTGTCAATCAACATTGACAGCACGCCCCCTTTGATCGGACACAACGAGCGAAGGAATTTCCTTCGCTCGTCGCGTCTGGCGCATGCGCACGACAGAGCTCCCTCCGTCGTGCGCATGCTCAGTGCCTAACATCGACCCACTTGCGAGCGGACAGCCGCTCGCGAGTGGGTCTGAATCAGGCCCATTGTCTTTTGCAGTAGAACTACTGGTCCCAGCAAGCCTCCATCGCATGCTGGTACTTGGAGAACCACAAGTACCAGTTTGCGGGGCATTATGGGCCCGCTGGTATTTGTAGTTTCATTGCAAAAGAAATATTAAAACAAACATAGTAAAAGTGAAAGTAAAAGTTTATTAAAGCATACATGCGCACACACATTCACATCTCACACTCACTCATACTTAGCTAATATCCCTGTAGACATTCACGTCCACAACTCCAAGTAGACAATCCACGAGTACCTGTAAATAAAATTCCATACTCACCTCTTTATATGTGTTTATCACATCCTCTTCTTTCCATGTAGGCACCCACAGGTTTGGCAAAATGAAAAAACCTGGACCAGCGGACATTAGTACCATCATCTAAGAACAGTACTACCCGATTGACCGCTCAGCTGTGGGATTACATTATAAAATTCCCATTCTATAGTGAAATCCTGCAGCTGAGTGGTAATACGTTGTTTGTCCCCTGTATTTTCATAACCAGTACTGGGTCTCAAAACGCCCGGGGCTGGTTGTGCTTAGTGGGGGGGGGACCGCATTTTTTATTTTATATTTACACTTTCATTTTTTTTACACAGATGCATGAACGGATTTCTTTGATCCGTCCATGCATCTGTGTCTATTTATTTTTTTACACACAGGTGCATGCATCATGGATCTCCCTGAGAAAAAATACACCAAGGCGCTTAAATATACACTAATAACTGTAAATGCAGCAGTCAATAAAAAAGTGGAAAATTGAAACCCCACAAGAGACAAAAATTGGGAAAAAGACTGCGCTAATATACAGACATGGACATATAAAAAGTTAATTTAATACAATGAAATACACATACCAATAAACACATAGCAATGAACAAAGAAAATGAATAATGAATAGATGAAATAATATGGCTAGATAAAAATAAATAAATAATAAAACAAGAAACAAATATATCGCAATAATCACAATAATTTAGGAATGGATGGGATGTTCTTGATACAGTATATAATGTAATAGCCCCAGTGTACTGTGTCCCGAAAATGAATCAATAGTCTGTGGTTTTGTGCACAGTCAAAGTGCAACAGTTGCAAAAGTTAGTATCCACCAATTAGATTCAATAGTAACTGTATTGATACCATGTGTCGGCTAAATGTATCAGGTCCATAGGAGTAGCTAATACAGGGCTCGATGTAATAATAGAAAGAGCCACTGTATAAGGAACCTATAGCAGATCACCCTGTCAGCCACTACAGCATCCAGCCAGCTTAGATGATATAGATGATGGTAGACGGTGTAAAAGTCCATGCATGCGTCTGCCTGCTAACGCACACAGTCTAATGAATATGCAAATCATTAGATTATGCACGATAGATCTTGTGACACATTTTGCTACACATCGTGTCCAGGAGTGCCAGGGAGCTGCCAGGGAGAATTGCTCATGATATCGCATTGTTGAGCACATCGTACCTTGTGTACCCACCTTAAGGGGTCTATTTACTAAGCAGCGTTGGGAGACAAAGTGAAAAGTGATAAGAAAGTGATAAGGTGCCAGCCAATCAGCTCCCAACTGTGATCTCACAGGCTGTTTGAAAAATGACAGTTAGGAGCTGATTGGCTGGCACCTTATCACTTTTTACTCTGTCTCCTAACACTGCTTAGTAAATAGACCTCTAAGTCACTTATCTGCTCCACAAAATACAAAAGTCTTTCATGCTAAACTTTATTCATACAGTATGGTCAAATTCTTCCATGCTGACACAGACCTTTCCTGATACACTGACCACACACATTGCAGTGGCAAACTCAGGATTTCTAGAGGGGGGGTTCCAAAAGCTTGATTATAGAGTGAGTGTGGCCAGTCTATGAAGAGGGCAGAATTAGTAATTATCCAGCTTTAATATGTGTCATACAAAGTGTATTGTGTGTCATAATTGCACCATATACAGGACCAGTGATCACAGTAAGCCATTAGATGCAGCAGTAGGGCCATCCTGCCTGTGATCAATGTTTTAATTTTAGATGTGGGCACAATTCTAGAGCATGAGAGCAAGTTTGGGAGCTTGGGTGAGCAGCAGAAGCACCTAGCACTGCCCTGGACATATATGTACATATTGGGTTCTATAGCGGTGCATCCCTAACAGTGCATGTATTCCAGATCTCCTAGTTGGTGCACAGGTTATATATTACTGGCTGATACATGTTAAAAAGATCCACAGGTGGTGCTAAATATTTCATTTGTGATATTGAGAAGAACATGCAGTGCTTGTAACATTCTATTCTATTACTATTTATATTGTGGTCATGATGTGGGCTGGAGAGTGGGGTTTCCAGGCAGCCAGAAACCCCCCCTGCATTTGCCTATGCATTGTTGATGTCTCATTCTCTGGGACATAACTTTGCAATACAGCATCTTAAAAAGAGTTATCATCCATCATATCACAGAGGGGTTAAAAAAAAAACTTTAAATCACCTCCTTGCAACATATCTGTTTTATTTTCAGACTGTAGACCCCAGTCCTGGATTTGAAACTCTCCAGATTGATGCTGAACACTTGCTGCCAATCTGCCTCTTCTGAAAGCATGCTTCTTTTTATTCCCCATATTTATTTGCACACAGTATATACAGGAAGAGCTTTTCTTATTTTACTGTATCACACTTTGCTTTCAAAAGTATTCTCAGTATAGCAAACTACTTTACTTGACACTGCAAGGGTAGCACTACAACTACAAGCATGTACTGTATCATAGTAACTGTCCCTTAAATTGTCTTTTCAAAACATATCTTGCTCTGCACCACACCCAACTCTGATAAAGAAGATTGAAACACCCGTTTTCTTGGGTTTTACTCTATTAACCCCTTCTTTGCCTGCACAATGCTGAGTCACTTCACGAACACTTGCTTTTATTCGCAGCAATTCCTGAAAACTTTGTAGAAGCCATTTATTTTTTCTTCCTCCCCAAAGGAAATAATTGTGCACTTAACTCTTGTGATTTAACACACTTGCTTTCTAGCAAATTTTGCATTACCATTTTGCATCTTCACATATGCAGACAATTTTCTGTTTACACATCACTTCACAATAGACTTTTTGTTACTCACCACCGCACTGTGATTCTTGTAAGTGAGTTTCCTTCATACTGCTGCTGTGCAGATCACAGACATATTTTCCATTAAGCTGCTGCTGCTGCAATCTATATGTTTCTGTGTAGATCTCAATTGCTTGCATTATCCACCATAATGTGACGAGAATATTTTGCTCAGTAGACTAGTCAGTGGTGCAGTATTTGGGTGCTCAAATAAGTGTCTCCATACAGCTTGTTTGAGTTGGTGCTTTAATATCATTAGCATATAGTAAGAAATTAAGAAACAAGCTAGCCCCATTCAGGACACTATCTCACTTCTTCAGCAATAACTATCTAGGGCAGCTAGTCTGGGCAGAACTTAATGCAAAGTCTCAGTCCTGCCTTCTTCTTGCAGGTATGACCTACTGGCCGTCATGCTTCCAGGGCTACACCAGCCCACTGGCCTGGCTTCTTGGCCTGCTTGGCTGTACATGTAAAATCCAGAGTGGGAAGTGGACCCGGACTGGGTGCTGTTATGTCCTTCTGAACAGTTTCCTGATATTGGAACGAGGCTGGATGAAGGGGGTACTTGTTCATGAATGTCTCTGCCTTTGCAGGATGACGCGGAGGATGGAGATCACAGGGAAAAGGGAACTAAACCCCACCAGGTATGCAGTTTGCGGCTCCGAAGATGCTGAGGTATGGGAATTTGGTATCAGTGCTGACTGGGAATGCTGGTGGAGGAGGCTCTGTAACGTAGCACAGGTAGCGGCAGCATACCGAAACTGAGCAGAGCACTGGCAGTGGCACTATGATCTGGAGCTAGCAGCACATGAATTTGTCAACTGAGTACTGCAACTGGGACACTGGAGGTAAATGAGACAAGGAGCACAGAGAAAAAACACACAGGCTAGCTGTGTAAAACGTTGCACTGGCAACCTGAGAACTTCTAGGAAGCCCTAAAGTACCCAAGGCTGGAGTGGGATTGGCTGTCAGAGCCCATGTGAATCACTCAGACTGGATTGGCTCTTCCTGACATGTGACCAAATCCAAGATGGTGGGGTCTAGCACCCAGCAACGCTAGTACAGACTTCCAGCCACAGCAGCTCCAAGATGCCAGAGACCCAGCGCTGCCTCACAGGGATCTGCCTGCATACTGCGCTAACTGCTAGCAGCCTGCACTTCCACCAGATGGACCCCACCAGAGCACCCAGACAGATCCCAGACCCTATGCGGTCCTCCAGAGTAGCCCATGACATTATCCCCTCCTTTTGGGGTGGCCTCTGGACACTTTTGGGTTTTTTTTGGGGTTCTTAGAGTGAAACCTGCAGACCAATATGGGAGCATGGACATCAGAAGAGTTCACCCAGCAACGTTCCTCTGGACCATAACCCTTCCAGTCTACAAAATACTGGAGGTGACCATAACGAAGATGGGAAACAAGGATCTTTTTAATTTCAAATTCAATTCCTCTTTCGGTGGGTACTTTAGGAGAATGAGGCAGAGTTTTGAGAAACCGATTCAGAACCAGGGGCTTGAGTAACGAGATGTGAAAAGAATTGGGAATCTTGAGGTAAGAAGGCAGTTTGAGCTTATAAGCAACTGGGTTGATAACTCCTTCCACTGGAAATGGTCCAATAAAACGAGGGGCGAATTTCATCTATGGCACTTGTAGACATAGATTTCGTGTAGAAAGCCATACTTTGTCCCCTACTTTCAAACGTGGAACTGATCTACTTTTATCCGACGAATGTTTGTAACGATGAGAAGATTTTTGCATTGTAGTTTGAACTTTTTTCCAAATCTTGGAGAAGTACTATAAGGATGATGTAACTGCTGGCAGATCAAAAGTTGGTAAACTTTGAAACTCGGGTACACGTAGATGTGTCTCATAAACAGTAAAGAACGGAGTATGATCGGTGGAGGAGTTGTAAGAACTATTGTGTGAATTCTGCACAAGGCAGAAAATCCAACCAGTTATCTTGCAAGCAGGATAGATGAATATGAAGAAACGTTTCCAGATCCTGGTTAACACGTTCCATAACTCCATTCATCTGAGGATGATAAGCCATTGAGAACTGCAACTTAATTTGTAATGCTGAACACAGAGCTCTCCAATATTTCACTACAAATAGAACTCCACAATCGGAGAAGATTTCAGAGGGTAGTCCAGGTAAACAAAAGATTTCAGAAATAAAATTCTGAACCAATTTGGGAGCAGAGGGCAATTTCTTAAGAGGGACGAAATGGACCATTTTGGAAAATCGGTCTATAACCACCCAAATTGTGGTATATCCTCTGGAAGCCGGAATGTCTGTTAGGAAGTCCATCGCTAAATGTGTCCATGGATGGGTAGGAATTGATAAAGGTACAAAGCTCCCAGCTGAAGTTTGCCTGGAGGTTTTATGCTGTGAACATTTAGTGCAGGATGAAATTAATTCCGCTATGTCAGCCTTCATAGATGGCCACCAATAAGAACGTTGTAAGAATTCTGTGGTTTTATGGATACCAGTGTGTTCGGCGAGGCAAGATGCATGTGCCCATACAAGTAATTGTTTACGTAGTTCTAAAGCAACAAAGGTTTTACCAAGAGGCATAGTAATTTTTGTGGCAGCAAAAACCCTTGGTACTAGAACAGGCATTTCAGTAGGATTTTCTGGGATGATCGAGTGAGACAGAGCATCAGCCTTCTGATTCTGGGATCCTGGATGAAAGGTCAAGGTAAAATTAAATTGTGTAAAAAACATAGCCCATTGAGCCAATCTGGTACTGTATTTCGACATTGGATATTCTTCACAAATAATAGATTCCGGTGGTCTGTGTAGATAGTGACTGGAAAATTTGCTCCTTCAAGGAGATAATGCTACTCCTCCATGCTAGTTTGACTGCAAGCAGCTCTTGTTCCTCTATGGCATAATTATTTTCTGCGGGCAAAAACTTTTTCGAGAAGTATCTGTAGGGATGGAATTTATTATCCTTGAATTTTTATGACAGAACTGCCCCTACTGCTTCAGAAGAGGCACCGACTTCCAAGAAAAAAGGGTCTATGTACATTAGGCTGGCATAATACTGGTGTAGTGATAAATGCTTGTTTAAGGAGCTGGGAGGCGGTCTCAGCTTCAGGGGACCACTGCGTGGGGTTTGCTCCTTTGCATGTCAAGGCCGTAGTTGGTACTACTAGAGATGAGAAGCCTTTAATGAACTTATGGTAGTAAGTTGAAAAGCCCCCAAATCTTTGTATCGCCTTCAAAGACATTGGCCGTGACCAATTCAGGATGGCTTGCACCTTCTCTGGATCCATCTCTAATCCCGAGCCAGAGACAATATTTCCCAGGAAGGGTATAGAGGTAACTTCAGATTGGTACTTTTCCAGCTTGCAATACAAACTGTTCTTTCATAATCTGTACAGAACTTCTCTTACATGATGCTGATGATCCTCTAGATTGGAAGAGAAAATTAGGGTATCATCGAAATAGACGACAACAGAGATGTAGAGTAAATCTTAGAAGATTTCATTAACAAAACTCTGTAAAACTGAGGGAGCATTGCTAAGACTGAAGGGCATGACCATATACTCGAAATGTCTGTCATGAGTTTTGAATGCGGTCTTCCACTCGTCTCCTGGGCGAATTCGAATAAGGTTATAGGCCCATTGCAAGTCCAATATAGTGAATACTGTAGCTCCTTTTACCCAGTCAAATAGCTCGGTGATAAGGGGTAATAGATACCGTTTTTTGATTGTAATGTTGTTTAACCCACGGTAATCAATACAGGGACGAAGTCCTCCATCTTTCTTCATTATGAAAAAGAACACGGCTCCTGCAGGTAAGGTAGATGGATGGATAAACCCCTTGGCTAAATTTTCCCGGATATATTCTGACATCGCTTTTGTTTCTGGAACTGAGAATGGGTAGGTTCATCCATGTGTAGGAGTATTTTCGAGCATCAACTCTATGGGTCAGTCCCAACTCCTATGGGGAGGTGAGATATCAGCTCCTGATTTACAAAAAACATCTTTAAAAGAGGCGTACTGAGAGGAAAGTTGAGAAGGTTCAGATACTTGAATTATATTTACAGGTTTCACACGTTGTAGACAGGAAGAATGACAAGAATCCCCCAAGACAAAATTTGGGAGGTCTTCGGTATAACTAAAATTTCTAATAGCTCCACATGAAGAGCATTGTCATGAAGATGTAGCGGATGAGTCTGGTGAGTGATGATTACATTAAGGATGCGACTGCCATCAACCACAGAGAGAGAGATAGCATTAGACAATGGCAGTACATGAATTTGATACTTTTGGACTAATTCAGCCGAGATGAAGTTCCCGGCCTCTCTGGAATCTAGAAAAGAAAGGACATTTTTAGATTCTTGAGTTAGCTCTAGGGCAACAGCGATAGTTGATTCAGATTTAATTGGAGACAATGACATTACTCCCAACCTAGTGTTAGTGTCTCCGTGGCTGGTTAGGAGCAATATTTTCCCAGATGATGGGTACAGGAGGCTACCAGATGACCGGCCTCTCCACAATACATGCAGAGATTCTCCCGGTGATGTTTCTGTTGTTCTTCTGGGGTAAGTCGGGCCAGAATGATCTGCATAGGTTCTTCAGTGGTGGTCTCAGTAGGAGCAGCAAGAGGAGGTGGTGGAGTAGGCCAAAACATAAAGCGATCTGCTTTACTCTTCACTGCCTATCGCTCATGGTAGTGTAGATCCACCTTATTGCATAACGAGATAACATCATCCAACTTGGGTGGTAAAAAACTTGTAGCTAAATCATCTTTGAGGTGATCAGAAAGTCCACTGCAGAAAACTGAAGTCAGAGCCTCCTCGTTCTACTGCAGCTCTGAAGCCAATGTTTGGAATTGGATAACATATTGGCATACTGCCTTGCTCCCCTGATGGAGATGCATGATTTCAGTGGATGCTGAAGTCACCCTCCCAGGCTCATCGAAGATCGTTCGAAATGTCGACAGAAATTTTACATAATCTGCCAACAGGGGATCAGAGCATTTCCACAATGGTGAGACCCATTGAAGGGCTGGACCAGAGAGGAGTGATACAATATAAGCGACTTTAGTTTTGGCAGAGAGAAAGTTAGCAGGCTGGAGTGAAAAATGAACGTCACACTGATTTAAGAATCTGCGGCACATTTTTGGATTTCCATAAAACTTGCTTGGGGGCGACAGGTGGAGATGTGATGGAGAGGTAGTTATGGTAGAACTGATAGGAGAAGCAGGCGGAAGACTGGTTGTAGCAGGCATGCTGACTGTGACAAGGGAGGCTTGCAGAGTGTCCTGTCGGTGAGACATCTCTTGCATAAATTGACCCAGCTGACAGTGAGAAAGTTCAAGACCCTCTAAACAACTGGCAATACTCCGCAACAGGTCTGCTCTGGAATCCTGACCACTAGCCGAATCCATGAGGCCAGAGCAAACTATCAAATCCGAAGTGGGAAGTGAACCCTGACTGGGTGCAGGTAAGTCCTTGCTAACAGTTTCTTGATATTGGAACGAGGCTGGACGCAGGGGGTACTTGTTCATGAATGTCTCTGCCTTTACTGGATGATGTGGAGGATGGAGATCACAGGGAAAAGGGAACTGAACCCCACCAGGTATGCAGAGCGTGGCTCTTTAGATGAGGTATGGGAACCTGGTACCAGTGCTGACTGGGATTGCTCGTGGAGGAGGCTCTGCAACATAGCGCAGGTAGCGGCAGATTACCAGAACAGAGAACAGCAGAGCACTGGCAGTGGCACTATGAACTGGAGCTGGCAGCAAATGAATTCACCAACTGAGTACTGCAATTGGGACAGACCATGTAAACGAGACAAGGAGCACAGAGAACTAGCACACAGACTAGCTGTGTTAGATGTTGCACTGGCAACCTGAGAACTTCCAGGAAACCCTAAAGTACCCAAGGCTGGAGATGGATTGGCTGTCAGAGCCCATGTGAATCACTCAGACTGGATTGGCTCTTTCCTGACATGCGACCAAATCCAAGATGGCGGCGCCCAGCAACCAGCAGCTCTAGTACAGACTTCCAGCCACAGCAGCTCCAAGATTCCAGAGATCCAGCACTGCCTCACAGGTACCTGCATACACACCACACTAACCGCCAGCAACCTGCACCCCACCAGACGGACTCCACTAGAGCTCCCGGACAGGTAAGTCCCGAACCCCCCCACAGTCCTTCAGAGCGGCCCTTGACACTACAGTTTTTACACCAGGAGAGAACAGTAGAATATCTGCCTGGGTTATACCAGGAGAGAACAGTAGTATATGTGCCTGGGTTACACCAGGAGAGAACAGTAGTATATGTGCCTGGGTTACACCAGGAGAGAACAGTAGTATATGTGCCTGGGTTACACCAGGAGAGAACAGTAGTATATATGCCTGAGTTACACCAGGAGAGAACAGTAGTATATGCGCCTGAGTTACACCAGGAGAGAACAGTAGTATATGCGCCTGGGTTACACCAGGAGAGAACAGTAGTATATGTGCCTGGGTTACACCAGGAGAGAACAGTAGTATATGTGCCTGGGTTACACCAGGAGAGAACAGTAGTATTTGTGCCTGGGTTACACCAGGAGAGAACAGTAGTATATGTGCCTGGGTTACAACAGAAGAGACCAGTAGTATATGTGCCTGGGTTATACCAGGAGAGAACAGTAGTATATGTGCCTGGGTTACACCAGGAGAGAACAGTAGCATATGCGCCTGGGTTACATCTGGAGAGAACAGTATTAAATGTGCCTGGGTTACACCAGGAGAGAACAGTAGTGTAAGTGTCTGGGTTACACCAGGAGAAAACAGTAGTATATGTGCCTGGGTTACAACAGGAGAGAATAGTAGTATATGTGCCTGGGTTACACCAGGAGAAAACAGTAGTATATGTGCCTGGGTTACAACAGAAGAGACCAGTAGTATATGTGCCTGGGTTATACCAGGAGAGAACAGTAGTATATGTGCCTGGGTTACACCAGGAGAGAACAGTAGCATATGCGCCTGGGTTACACCAGGAGAGAACAGTAATATATGTGCCTGGGTTACACCAAAATATTCTCCCTCCTAGTGTATTTGTGTAAGTCTTTTATGACCTCTAAAAAAACCCCTGCTTTATACAGAACAATAGGAGAATGTTTCTTCGATCTGGATAGGAGGCTCAAACACATCAGCCCCACTTTGTAAAACGTGAAATGTATCTCAGCCAATTTCTTTGTGTCTAAACAATAGGTTTCAATGAAAAACAAGAGCAGCATTAAAATGACTTATAAACAGTTCACTGCATGTTTAGACCATTTTCAAGTAAATGAGGTGTAAACAAATCGATAAAAAGCGATATGCAAGCACAAAATGTCAGCCGTACATAATAATCTTGGTATTATGTTATAGAGATGCGCAGGGAGGGGGGCCCCTGGGTGTAATTGACGGATTTCTGGTTGCTGCATAGAGAGGGACAATCACAAACATGCTGTATACAAGAGATGTTCTATGCTCTCATCCTATTAAATAATGCAACCTGCAAACCTGTACTTTGTGTATAAAGAAGATGGTAAATGTCTATATTACTATTATTCTAGTGTTCAATACTATTGTGCCTCAAAATATATCTTGCAAATGACCTTTTCCATGGTAAATAAATGTATCTAGTAACTGGCTTTATTGGAAAAACTAAATCCAAAAGTAACAGGATAACTGCTGAGCTGTATGCTGACTTTCCCCTGCCTTGTAGATGAAAGATAAAGGGCTC
The DNA here is from genome assembly GCA_031769625.1 of Taudactylus pleione. Taxonomy (NCBI): domain Eukaryota; kingdom Metazoa; phylum Chordata; class Amphibia; order Anura; family Myobatrachidae; genus Taudactylus; species Taudactylus pleione. Next base: position 2,636,186 of record JAUIMM010000659.1, read on the forward strand.
TATTTATCAACATTATATTTACTAAAATAATGTGAAAAAGGGTGTTTTCACACCCTTTTCACATTATTTTAGTACCACCTATAGTTATTACAGGGCAATTGGAGTAGAATTCGTAAAATTCTACTCCAACCCCTAAGTGTCACTTATTTTTAGTAAGCAGATCACATTTCCCATAACTGTAATGGGAAATGTGATCCGACCAGAGTTACTAAAAATAAAATGTGAAAAAATATCGGGGAAAGCCCTGTGATAATAACGCCACCTGGAGGTGGAGTTATCCAGGGTCTCCCCCGGTTACCGGCCTCCTGCCCTGCTCTAACGGGGAGAGCAGAGCCGGGAGTTGGTCCCTGTAATCAGCTGTGTGGTCTAAACAGACCGCAAGCTGATTACTGTAAAAAAAAGAAAAGAAAATAGTAAAAAAAAAAATTACTTACCTGACCCCAGGGACCGGTGATCGAGGCTCCGGGTGCTGACTCCCCTCCGGTCAGCTGGTCTCCCATAGTGCACTGCTGCCTGGTCATCAGGTGATCGGGCCCCAGTGTAGTATGGGAGATCACCTGACCGAAGGAATGGAGAACATCACTGGAGGCCCGGAACATGCAGGTAAGTGCTATCAAGGGAGGGGGGGGTCGCGGGGGGGGTCACGGGGGGGTCCGTGATCATGGGGGCGGGGCTTAGCACCGGGGGTGGGGATTAGCGCCGGGGGGGTTGCAGCGGCGACCGGTCGGCGCATGCGCGGGCACTTAATCACAGTATTTTTTGTGAAAATACCGTGATAAGGCTCCGAAGGGGATTTGTAGGGACAGAGCTTTATTGCAAGCTCTGTCCCTGTAAGGAATTTGTAGTAAATCCCTGTGATATTGCCTGAATTCGCAATGCGAATTCACTCGGTAATATCACACAACAATCTGCATTCAATATGCGGATTGTAGTAAATAGAGCCCAAAGTGATACAGTGTTTCCAAGGGTGGAGAAGCAGCTGGCTCGGCCCAGAGACTATTGCAGCACCACCGGGCCCCTACTGAAATTCTGCCATAGAAACCGTTGATGTAATATTCCGCCCCACTTATCACTGTTTATTAATTAATGTCCAAAGGTCTGATTATGTGTCGAACGCAGCGGTATCCGTGTTTGTGTCTTGGATGTACCTAAACCAGAGGCTGCCAGTGTGGAAGTTCAACCACTGAAAAGATCTTCTGCAAGGTCAAATATGGGCAACCACCTAAGAGGTATGATGAGGAATTCACAACTACAGTATTGCATTCACTGATCCCCTGGATATCTAAAAAGTCGACCTGAATGGATGTCAGCAATACCAAACCTATAGCTATAGCCACCAACAAATGTACAAAACTGATTAAAGATATTTCACCTAAAGATGAGATAGAGACTGAAGACATGAGAAACGTTTCCTTATCAGAAAGTCACTGGGCATTTAATATATGTAAGTGTCGGGACTGAGCTGGATATTACACATGCGGTGAGCAAAGTCAGTCATTTGACTACAAACCAGAGAAGACAGCGTTGGGTGGCTGTAAAAAAAGATCCTCAGGTTCTTAAAGGGAACGTATTCCATGAAATTGGACTTCACCAGGTCCAGAAACCCAGCATTAGAGTCTATTATTCTTTGGTGAAACCTGCATCTACCTGCGACCCACAACACATTCCAGAGACCTTGTACCACTTACTGCCACCTTCATACACTCACCGGCTGGTGAGCTGTAGGACACCCCGCTCCGCTCAAGCTCCATCCTACCAGTGTATGTAACAGTGAGTACGGATGTACCTGTTTCACCTCCAATAAACCACCACACTGATTAAGCAACTGGGCTGTTCATAGATTCAGGGCATCCGCTGGTGTGTACTGAACTCTGCCACACCTACAAGCTTGTACACACACACACACACACATTAAGTGTCTTTTGTTGCTGCTTTCGGACACACCATCAAAACTTGCACCAGCAGAATCTTTATGTGAGCCATTAAGCATCCGAAGGGCTGATTCACTACTGTATGCAACTGCGATTACGCACGTAATCAGCAGAGTGTTGCTTTCTGCACGTGCATCGCAATGTGTGCGCGCGAACTAGCTGATGCGATCGGGACACAGACCCATCGCAGACTGATTGACAGGAAGTGCCTTTTGTGGGTGGTGACAGGGGGGTTGGTCGGGGAAACGCAGAAGTGCTAGTGTGTTTCAACGCCGTTGCAGGGGCGTGCATAACTGCGATGCCATACGCAGCCTAAAGACCTCATAGCGTGCGCTGAAGTTAGCAATTTCTGAGTATGGTCAGGGCTTGTGCAAGTGTGTGTGAGGCTGCGATGGTACTCGATTGTACCGATGGTTTTGCAGTCTTGCTAAACATTACAGATGTGTGTAAGGTAAGGTGGGCGTCCTTATGTTATGCTGCAATGGCATAGCGATCACAATGGATTAACATACTATCACAGTTGAACTGCGTGCGTAATCGCTATTGCATTCGCAGTTGCGTACGGTAGTGAATCAGCCCCCGAGTTCGCAATCAGTTCAGCAACACGCCCGCAACACACCCATATTATAATAAATCTGCCTCCAAGGGATATAATTACTAAATTGCGGGATTTTAGAAGTGAAGATGTTGCCCATAGCAACCAATCAGATTCTACTTATCATTTATCTAGCACCTTCTAGAAGATAATAGCTAGAGTCTGATTGGTTGCTACTGGCAACATCTCCACTTCTAATAACCAGCACATTAGTAAATGTACCCCTAAATCTCATGAATAAAGCAGTTTTAATTAGAACAAGTCCAGTACATATCTGTGTTGTGAGAGGGGACCTGCTGATAGCACCTGAGGAAGTGACCGGTGGAGACGTGGAGTTTACCTCAAATCACCTGAAGAACCTGCTGCTTGCTCTCTGGGGCTGGTGGTAACAGATGATGTCTCTCCCCATTAGTCAGATACATCTCTAGTATAAAGCAGGAGGACCCAGCACCATTAGACACAGTAAGTGCAGCACAGCGCTATGTGCATGACGCCTGTATATTATCTATCATCCTGTCCCGGGCTATGGGGTCGATTTAGAGCCAGACGCTAAGCCGCAATCGCTCGCATCCAAAAGGAGCCGGGTTTGCAAATGCCATGATCACACTGTCTGGTGTAAAAACGCCCTATATGTCTTAGAGATCGATGGCAGAATGAGCACACGCCGGTATAAAGACGCCCACTTTTCTTACTTAGCGCTATCTGTCACTCAAATTAGCGCTCAGTCTGTGTGCTACGAGTGCACGATTCTGACTGGTTTGCACACGCGCACCGCAATGCATATGCATGCGCAGATGGGCGACAATCGCCCATAGCGAGCGATTGCGGCTTTGTGTCTGGGTCTGAATCGGGCCCTATGTTCTTACAGATATGACACTATTGATTACTCAGCCATTCCCGGCGCTAGCAGCCAGCTCATTTCTGCTCTAGCTCTGCTGGAGGCATCAGATGATATTATCATACAGAGAAAACAATTGCTAATATGGAGAAGGGCAGCAGTTATCTATTTTCACTTCATCCGCAGATTCATGGTGACAAAAACTGATTCCTAGTGCGGGATGCATCAAGGGGAAAAATGCGGTCAAACCCCGAAAATGCGGTCGCACCCCTGCTCCATTTCCGTCTTCCGTGTCCCGCAGTGTACTATGGGAGTGACGTCATAACGTCACTCCAATAGTGCCGAGGAGCGGACGCCGGGGACGGAGCTCAGGAGTGAGCTCCATCCTCCGGGTCCCTCAGTGCACTATTGGAGTGACGTAATGACGTCACTCCCATAGTGCAGAGGAGCAGACACCAGGGATGGACGGCAGCAGCACTGGAGCAGGGATAAAGGTAAGTGTTTGTTTGTTTGTTTTTTTTGTGTGTGCGTGCGCGCGGTGGGGGCCATCACTACTGGGGGCAACTAAAGAGGCCTACTACTGGGGGCAACTACAGGGGCTCACTACTGGGGGCAACTACAGGGGCCTCACTACTGGGGGTAACTACAGGGGACTCACTACTGGGGGCAACTACAGGGGCCTCACTACTGGGGGCAACTACAGGGGCCTCACTACTGGGAGCAACTACAGGGGCCTCACTACTGGGGGTAACTACAGGGGCCTCACTACTGGGGGCAACTACAAGGGGCCTCACTACTGGGGGCAACTACAAGGGGCCTCACTACTGGGGCAACTACCGGGGGCTCACTACTGGATGTACTGCATAGGGGGACCATTACTGGGGAGCACTACATAGGCGGACCACTACTGGGGGCATTATAAAAAAAGGAACTGCATAAGGGGGGCGGTGGCAGCTGGGGCTGGCATAGGTGCTGGGGGGTGGTACATTTTAGTTTTGGGGGGGGCACCAACATTTATCTTGCATCCGGGCACCTGGGATGAAGTTACGCCACTGCCTTGGTACTTAGTGGGTATAACAGGGGGAAGTTAGCTGTTGCCTGGGATTTGAGTAATCCCAGAGTGCTCATTCCCTCATATATATGGTTCAGTTGGGAATGCCTGCTGGAGAGTTATAATTTGCCCCATAATTACTAGTTGGCGCCCACAGCATGATGTCATTCTGGGCTCATGTATACCGTTTAGCTTTTTGCAAACCTGTTACTATCTGCCTAAGAGAATGCCGTTATTGACCTTATGGCTATTTAAATGCACTGTTTTGCTATTTTTAAACTCATCAATGTCTGTATGATAAACGCTGCTGCCAGAGAAAGTGTTTATGCTAAAATCCAGGGTGATGTGCTGAGCAGGCTGCAGTGATAGTCCCCTGTGTTACATGGCACAGCAACCTGTTTACTCTGTTTTTAATTCAGAGACTGCTTATTCTTCTCACGCTGGTGCACTACAAGTAACATAGCAACATGTCTGAAAAATAGGGGAACACATCACTGTCCGGCTTGCCTCTTTGATCTACTGGAACCTCATTCTTGCGATAAAGCTCTGTCCCTGCTAATCCCCTTCGGAGCCTTATCACGGTATTTTCGCAAAAAATACCGTGATTAAGTGCCCGCACATGCACTGACCGTTCACCGGAGCTACACCCCCTCCAGCACTAAGCCCCACCCCTGGCACTAAGCCCCGCCCCCTGCGATCACGGACCACCCGCGACTCCCACTCCCCCCCCACGACCCCCCCTCCCTTACTTACACTTACCTGCATGCTCCAGGCCTCCGGTGATGTTCTCCATTCCTCCAGTCAGGTGATCTCCTATACTGCACTGGGGCCCGATCACCTGATGACCGGGCAGCAGTGCACTGTGGGAGACCAGCTGACCGGTGGGGAGTCATCACCGGAGGCCCGATCACCGGTTCCTGGAGTCAGGTAAGTAAATTTTTTTTTTACTATTTTTTTTCTTTTTTTTTACAGTAATCAGCTTGCGGTCTGTTTAGACCACACAGCTGATTACAGGGACCGACTCCCGGCTCTGCTCTCCCCATTAGAGCAGGGCAGGATGCCGGTAAGGTGGCGTTATTATCACAGGGCCTTCCCCGGTATTTTTTTCACATTTATTTTTAGTAACTATGGTCATATCACATTTCCCATTACAGTTATGGGAAATGCGATCTGCTTACTAAAAATAAGTAATACTTAGGGGTTGGAGTAGAATTTTACGAATTCTACTCCAATTGCCCTGTAATAACTATAGGTGATACTAAAATAATGTGAAAAGGGTGTGAAAACACCCTTTCTCACATTATTTTAGTAAAAATAATGTTGATAAATAGAGCCCTAGCTGAGGTGCTTCCAGGACTGTGCTTTTTAAACTAGATGAGGTTCTTCCAGGACTGTGCTTATTATACTAGCTGAGGTGATTCCAGGACTGTGCTTATTATACTAGATGAGGTTCTTCCAGGACTGTGCTTATTATACTAGCTGAGGTGCTTCCGTTACTGTGCTTATTACACTAGCTGAGGTGCTTTCGGGACTGTGCTTATTACACTAGCTGAGGTGCTTCCAGGACTGTGCTTATTATACTAGCTGAGGTGCTTCCAGGATTGTGCTTATTACACTAGCTGAGGTGCTTCCAGGACTGTGCTTATTTTTCTAGCTGAGGTGCTTCCAGGACTGTGCTCATTATTCTAGATGAGGTGCTTCCAAGACTGTGCTTATTATACTAGATGAGGTGCTTCCAGGACTGTGCTTATTATATTAGCTGAGGTGCTTCCAGGACTGTGCTTATTATAATAGCTGAGGTGCTTCCAGGACTGACTGTGCTTATTATACTAGCTGATGTGCTTCCAGGACTGTTCTTATTATTCTAGCTGAGGTGCTTCCTGGACTGTGCTTATTATACTAGCTGAGGTGCTTCCAGGACTGTGCTTATTAAACTAGATGAGGTGCTTCCAGGACTGTGCTTATTATACTAGCTGAGGTGCTTCCAGGACTGTGCTTATTACACTAGCTGAGGTGCTTCCAAGACTGTGCTTATTATACTAGATGAGGTGCTTCCAGGACTGTGCTTATTATATTAGCTGAGGTGCTTCCAGGACTGTGCTTATTATAATAGCTGAGGTGCTTCCAGGACTGACTGTGCTTATTATACTAGCTGATGTGCTTCCAGGACTGTTCTTATTATTCTAGCTGATGTGCATCCAGGACTGTGCTTATTATACTAGCTGATGTGCTTCCAGGACTGTGCTTATTATAATAGCTGAGGTGCTTCCAGGACTGTGCTTATTACACTAGCTGAGGTGCTTTCAGGACTGTGCTTATTATACTAGCTGAGATGCTTCCAGGACTGTGCTTATTATACTAGCTGAGGTGCTTCCAGGACGGTGCTTATTACACTAGCTGAGTTGCTTCCAGGACTGTGCTTATTATACTAGCTGAAGTGCTTCCAGGACTGTGCTTATTATACTAGCAGAGTTGCTTCCAGGACTTTGCTTATTATACTAGCTGAGGTGCTTCCAGGACTGTGCTTATTATACTAGCTGAGGTGCTTCCAGGACTGTGCTTATTATACTAGCAGAGTTGCTTCCAGGACTGTGCTTATTATACTAGCAGAGTTACTTCCAGGACTGTGCTTATTATACTAGCTGAGGTGGTTCCAGGACTGTGCTTGTTACACTAGCTGAGGTGGTTCCAGGACTGTGCTTATTATACTAGCTGAGGTGTTTCCAGGACTGTGCTTATTATACTAGATGAAGTTCTTCCAGGACTGTACTCATTATACTAGTGCGGTGTTTCCAGGACTGTGCTTATTATACTAGCTGATGTGCATCCAGGACTGTGCTTATTATACTAGCTGATGTGCTTCCAGGACTGTGCTTATTATAATAGCTGAGGTGCTTCCAGGATTGTGCTTATTACACTAGCTGAGGTGCTTTCAGGACTGTGCTTATTATACTAGCTGAGATGCTTCCAGTACTGTGCTTATTATACTAGGTGAGGTTCTTCCAGGACTGTGCTTATTATACTAGCTGATGTGCTTCCAGGGCTGTGCCTATTTTTCTAGCTGAGGTGCTTCCAGGACTGTGCTTATTATACTAGTTGAGGTGCTTCCAGGACTGTGCTTATTATACTAGCTGAGGTGCTTACAGGACTGTGCTTATTATACTAGCTGAGTTACTTCCAGGACTGTGCTTATTATGCCAGCAGAGTTGCTTCCAGGACTGTGCTTATTATACTAGCAGAGTTACTTCCAGGACTGTGCTTATTATACTAGCTGAGGTGCATCCAGGACTGTGCTTATTATACTAGCTTAGGTGCTTCCAGGACTGTGCTTATTATACTAGCAGAGTTACTTCCAGGACTGTGCTTATTATACTAGCTGAGGTGGTTCCAGGACTGTGCTTGTTATACTAGCTGAGGTGGTTCCAGGACTGTGCTTATTATACTAAATGAAGTTCTTCCAGGACTGTACTCATTATACTAGTGTGGTGTTTCCAGGACTGTGCTTATTATGCTAGCTGATGTGCATCCAGGACTGTGTTTATTATACTAGCTGGTGTGCTTCCAGGACTGTGCTTATTATACTAGCTGAGGTGCTTCCAGGACTGTGCTTATTACACTAGCTGTCTATTTACTAAGCAGTGTTAGGAGACCGAGTGAAAAGTGATAAGACAGTGATAAGGTGCCAGCCAATCAGCACCCAACTGCCATCTCACAGGCTGTGTTTGAAAAATGACAGCTGGGAGCTGATTGGCTGGCACCTTATCACTTTCTTATCACTTTTCACTCTGTCTCCTAACACTGCTTAGTAAATAGACCCCTAGCTGAGGTGCTTTCAGGACTGTGCTTATTACACTAGCAGAGGTTCTTCCAGGACTGTGCACGCTGGAGATGGGTTGGGTACGCTTGTGATCCTGGCAGTCAAACTCCTGATGCTGGGATCCCAACATATCCATACCCTTCTCCTACCCCTAACCCTCCCTCCCCGCACCCTATACCTAACCTCTCCCCCTAGTGCCTAACTCTACTCCCCCTAGTGCCTAACCCTAACTCTCCCCCTAGTGCCTAACCCTATCCCTCCCCCCCAGTGCCTAACCCTAACCCTCCCCCTAGTGCCTAACCCTTCCCCTAGTGCCTAACTCTACTCCCCCTAGTGCCTAACCCTAACCCTCCCCCAGTACCTAACCCTACCTCTAGTGCCTAACTCTACTCCCCCTAGTGCCTAACCCTAACCCTCCCTCTAGTGCCTAACCCTAACCCTCCCCCCAGTGCCTAACCCTAACCCTCCCCCCTAGTGCATAACTTTGCTCCACTAGTGCCTAACGCTAACCCTCCATCCAGTGCCTACTCCTAACCCTTCCCCTAGTGCCTAACCCTAACCCTCCCCCCAGTGCCTAACCCTAACCCTCCCCCAGTGCCTAACTCTAACACTCCCCCCAGTGCCTAACCCTCCCCCTAGTGCCTAACTCTACTCCAGTAGTGCCTAACCCTAACCCTCCACCCAGTGCCTAACCCTATCCCTCCCCCTTGTGCCTATCCCTTCCCCTAGTGCCTAACCCTAACCCTCCCCCTCGTGCCTAACCCTATCCCTCCCCCTAGTGCCTAACTCTACTCCCCTAGTGCCTAACCCTAACCCTCCTCCTAGTGCCTAACCCTAACCCTCCCCCTAGTGCCTAACCCTAACCCTCCCCCTAGTGCCTAACCCTAACCCTCCTCCTAGTGCCTAACCCTAACCCTTCACCCAGTGCCTAACCCTATCCCTCTCCCTTGTGCCTATCCCTTCCCCTAGTGCCTAACCCTAACCCTCCCCCTAGTGCCTAACCCTATCCCTCCCCCTAGTGCCTAACTCTACTCCCCTAGTGCCTAACCCTAACACTCCACCCAGTGCCTAACCCTATCCCTCCCCCTAGTGCCTAACTCTACTCCCCTAGTGCCTAACCCTAACCCTCCCCCTAGTGCCTAACCCTAACCCTCCCCCTAGTGCAGAGAGGAGGGGGCCCGTGTGCACTCCTCTCTCCCTGGTGACTGGCAGCCGACTGACGCGGCTGGCCAGCCACCGGAGCATTAGTACACCGGGCACTAGAGTGTGCCTGGAGTCTGCTGCGCATGCGCAGAACACCGGAAAGTGGCTGCGGCAGCCATTTTTCCCGTGTTCTGGGCAGCAGTGACACCCGACGCGGGACCTAGGACAGGTACCCATTATAGATACGCCACTGCCCCAGTGTGTAACTCAAACCCTACCCCTAGTTCTTAACCCTAAGCCTCCCCCTAGTGCGTAACCCCCCCCCTAGAACCTGACCCTAACCATTACCCTAGTGCATAAACCTAACTGCTAACCCCCCTACTTACCTTCGGGATGCCAGTGCTGGGATACTGACAGGTGTCAGGATTCTGGCGCGTCTCTCGCATCTCATATGCCTGGATAGTGACCACATTCCCTGGAGATAAATGTTGCTATAATCACAGTCACTCATTTGTGATTAAAGTCTTAATAAAATGCTGCTTGCTAATGTTTCCCAAAGGCTTTTTTAAGGCGTTTCAGAAATAGGTTCATTAATACACAAATATGAAAGTAAATCCTTTATATCAGAGGATCATTAAACAAACCCACAGACATTCATTGCAAAACCCATACAAATGTATGCGTGCAGCGTTCAATTACAACTAATTAAGCCTGCTTTTCCCTATGCAGTTTTTCTTGATCCACATTAAATATTAAAGCTGCTCCGAGTCATTTCTGTATCAGGACCTGCAATGTGTGATAGCAGCAAATCCAAGGACATTCTAGGGAACGTGTGTTGTGTTGGGGGCTGTTTTCATGTAGTTGCTATCGGTGCATTGACTTGGGGTACAAGGGGGTACAGCAGGGATAGTTGTTAGCCCCAGCACAGACTACAACACCAGGGTGCTTTCTGGGGAACTGCTTCCTGTGAGCAGAGCCTGAATGTAGTCAGTGAGCTGTATAGCAACTATTAGTCTGTATTTTATATTAATGCAAACTGAGCACTATTCCAGCTTGCGGGGCGTAAATTGGTGTGAAATTACTCTACGCAAATGCATATCTGTAACGCAGATTTATGACTCTTTGCCATTTTCACCAGTCTCATGCAGCTTGTGCCTGGACGGGTTGATTGGACCAGATCGGTGCCGGGGGTCTTATGACAGAAGCCATGTACATTAAGGTCTTTTTAAGCAATTGTGATTGCATGGGTATCCGGTCATTAGGTCTACAGTAAAATGGTAGACAATGTCTGGGTAGACAATGGAAGTTAGACAGACAATAAGTTGACAGTGTCTGAAGGTTGACAGGGCCTGAAGGTCGACACACTAAAGGTCGACTAGTAAGAAATTCGACAGGGACAGGTCGACATTGTCCTGTTTTATTTTATTTTTCTAGCCCTAATCTTAACCCTAACCCTAACCCTCCCCTTGGTGCTCTCTAGAAATCTTCAAACGGGCTCTCAAGACCTACTACTTCATCATGGTCGCCCAACTCTCATCCTAACCACTTCATGCTCTTTCCTCACTATCTTCCCCTTCTGTGTCACGCCTGTCTGTCTGCCCCTCCCCTTTAGAATGTAAGCTCTCACGAGCAGGGCCCTCTTCCTTCATGTGCTTCTCCTTACACTTTAATCTACTCCTTACTCCCCATAAGGCATACCTGCCGACTTTCTGGCTGCTCCTTCCGGGAGGGAGCAGCCTGATCAGCAGGAAGGGGTTGCGTGGCCGGGACAAGGGGGAATGGCCGGGCGGGTGGGGGTTTGGTCACGCGATTGCGTCAGTTTGGCCCCGCCCCCGCTACACAATGCCGACAAAATAGGGGTTGCAGGGGTTATTGCGGGGGATCGGAGGGGTGGGCGGCAGCCGGGAGAATTGCCTGCCTTCCCGGGAGGTCGGGAGCAGCACACGGTTCTCGGGAGGCTCCCGGCCAAATCGGGAGGGTAGGGAAATATGTCATAAGGGCACCTAACATGTGACTGCCAACTCCCTGCTGCTTATTGTGAGTGTCTAACTGCTATTGCAGCAATGTATATAAATCATGTCCTTGTCCTGCACTGTAATGTACTGTAAGTAACTGGTTTCTTGTTCACTTATTAGTTTATGTACTATGTAAGGTGCTGCGGAACACTTGTGGCACCATATAAATAAAGGACAATAATAATAAAAGGGGTGATGTTACAGGATGCTAGTATAACGGTGTTGATATAGGAGTACTCCATTGGGGCGCTGGTGTAGGGATATTGGTATAGGGGAGCTGTTATAGGGAAGCTGTTATAGAGGAGCTGTTATAGGGAAGCTGTTATAGTCGAGCTGTTATAGGGAAGCTGTTATAGAGGAGCTGTTATAGGGGAGCTGTTATAGGGAAGCTGTTATAGGGAAGCTGTTATAGAGGAGCTGTTATAGGGGAGCTGTTATAGAGGAGCTGTTATAGGGAAGTTGTTATAGGGAAGTTGTTATAGAGGAGCTGTTATAGGGGAGCTGTTATAGGGGAGCTGTTATAGAGGAGCTGTTATAGGGGAGCTGTTATAGGGGAGATGTTATAGGGGAGCTGTTATAGGGGAGCTGTTATAGAGGAGCTGTTATAGGGAAGCTGTTATAGAGGAGCTGGTATAGAGGAGCTGGTATAGGGGAGCTGTTATAGGGGAGCTGGTATAGGGGAGCTGTTATAGGGGAGCTGTTATAGAGGAGCTGTTATAGGGGAGCTGTTATAGGGGAACTGGTATAGGGGAGCTGTTATAGGGGAGCTGTTATAGGGAAGCTGTTATAGAGGAGCTGTTATAGAGGAGCTGTTAGAGGGGAGCTGTTATAGGGGAGCTGTTATAGAGGAGCTGTTATAGGGAAGCTGTTATAGGGAAGCTGTTATAGAGGAGCTGTAATAGGGGAGCTGTAATAGGGGAGCTGGTATAGGGGAGCTGGTATAAGGGAGCTGGTATTGGAGAGGTGTTATAGGGAAGCTGTTATAGAGGAGCTGTTATAGGGGAGCTGTTATAGGGAAACTGTTATAGAGGAGCTATTATAGAGGAGCTGTTATAGGGGAACTGTTATAGGGGAGCTGTTATAGGGGAACTGTTATAGGGAAGCTGTTATAGAGGAGTTGTTATAGGGGAGCTGTTGTAGAGCAGCTGTTGTAGGGGAGCTGGTATAGGGGAGCTGGTATAAGGGAGCTGGTATAAGGGAGCTGGTATAAGGGAGATGTTATAGGGAAGCTGTTATAGAGGAGCTGTTATAGGGGAGCTGTTATAGGGGAGCTGTTATAGGGAAGCTGTTATAGAGGAGCTGTTATAGGGGAGCTGTTATAGGGAAGCTGTTATAGAGGAGCTGTTATAGGGGAGCTGTTAGAGGGGAGCTGTTAGAGGGGAGCTGTTAGAGGGAAGCTGTTATAGAGGAGCTGTTATAGGGGAGTTGTTATAGGGGAGCTGGTATAGGGGAGCTGTTATAGAGGAGCTGTTATAGGGAAGCTGTTAAAGGGCAGCTGTTATAGGGTAGCTGGTATTGGGGAGATGTTATAGGGGAGCTGTTATAGAGGAGCTGTTATAGGGGAGCTGTCATAGAGGAGCTGTTATAGGGAAGCTGTTATAGAGGAGCTGTTATAGGGAAGCTGTTATAGGGAAGCTGTTAAAGGGGAGCTGTTATAGGGTAGCTGGTATTGGGGAGATGTTATAGGGGAGCTGTTATAGAGGAGCTGTTATAGGGGAGCTGTTATAGGGGAGCTGTTATAGGGGAGATGTTATTGGGGAGCTGTTATAGGGGAGCTTTTATCGGGGAGCTGGTATAAGGGAGCTGTTATAGGGGAGATGGTATAGGGAAGCTGTTATAGGGGAGCTGTTATTGGGGAGCTGGTATAAGGGAGCTGTTATAGGGGAGATGGTATAAGGGAGGTGTTATAGGGGAGATGTTATAGAGGAGCTAGTATAAGGGAGGTGGTATTGGGGAGACGTTAAAGTGGAGCTGTTATAGGGGAGCTTTTATAGGGGAGCTGTTATAGAAGAGCTTTTATAGGGAATCTATTATAGAGGAGCTGTTATAGAGGAGCTGTTATAGGGAAGCTGTTATAGGGGAGCTAATATAGGGAAGCTGTTATAGAGGAGCTGTTATAGGGAAGCTGTTATAGGTGAGCTGTTATAGGGGAGCTGTTATAGGGAAGCTGTTATACAGGAGCTGTTATAGGGAAGCTGTTATAGGGAAGCTGCTATAGAGGAGATGTTATAGGGGAGCTGTTATAGGGGAGCTGCTATAGAGGAGCTGTTATAGGGGAGCTGTTATAGGGAAGCTGTTATAGAGGAGCTGTTATAGAGGAGCTGTTATAGGGAAGCTGTTATAGAGGAGCTGTTATAGAGGAGCTGTTATAGGGAAGCTGTTATAGGGGAGCTATTATAGGGGAGCTGTTATAGAGGAGCTGTTATAGGGAAGCTGTTATAGAGGAGCTATTATAGAGGAGCTGTTATAGGGGAGCTGTTATAGAGGAGCTGTTATAGAGGAGCTGTTATAGGGGAGCTGTTATAGGGGAGCTGTTATAGAGGAGCTGTTTTAGGGAAGCTGTTATAGAGGAGCTGTTATAGGGGAGCTGTTATAGAGGAGCTGTTATAGGGGAGCTGGTATAGGGGAGCTGTTATAGGGAAACTGTTATAGGGAAGCTTTTATAGGGGAGCTGGTATAGGGGAGCTGTTATAGGGGAGCTGGTATAGGGGAGCTGTTATAGAGGAGCTGTTATTAGAGGAGCTGGTATAGGGGAGCTGTTATAGAGGAGCTGTTATAGAGGAGCTGTTATAGGGAAGCTGTTATAGGGAAGCTGGTATTGGGGAGCTGTTATAGAGGAGCTGTTATAGAGGAGCTGTTATAGAGGAGCTGTTATAGAGGAGCTGTTATAGGGGAGCTGTTATAGAGGAGCTGTTATAGTGTAGCTGTTATAGGGGAGTTGTTATAGAGGAGCTGTAAATGTTTGGTGACCATATCCTAAAGCTCATATTCTTCTCCATCTTCCTGTCTGCTTCCTACGGAGACGTCTCTCCAGGGTTCTGTTTCCCAGCGAGTTGGCGACTCTGTACTCCCTTTCATTAGCTGCCTAGTTCGCCCTTTGCCGGCTCCGGCGTGCGCGTGGCAGTTGCCAAACATTGAGCCGCTCGTCAGCGCATAGCACTCGCGAGCGGGTCTGAATCAGGCCCTATATTCCCTATCACACACACACATACACACATTTTTGTCATTTAATCTACCAATATATTTTTGGCATGTGGGAGGAAACTGGAGCACAAGGCGGAAACTCATGCAAGCACGGGGAGAACATACAGACTCCACACAGTTAAGGCTGTGGTGGTATTGGGATGCTAACCATTACACCAACTGTACCTCCTTAATACAGTACATATCTATTTATAATTATTTTGCAACTGTTGCTGTTAACATATTATTTTTCACACAGAACACTACAAGCCTAATAAGTAATAATAATAATCCAAAGGTTTGGTGCTGTTGTAGGTAGTGGGGAGGGGATGGTAATATAAGTGAGGGAAGGAAAAGCACATGAGGGAAGGGGGCCCTGCTCGTGACAGCTTACAAAGGGGAGGGGCGGACAGACTGGGTGACAATGAGATAAATCTTAATCACTGCACAATTTGGTTGGAATATTATTATTATGATTGTCTTTGGGTCACACACACAACATCATATTTAGCCAATTAGTAGACAACACCTGCAATACAGGTGCAAAGCAGAGATCTGATTCATATGATACAGTTTATATTACAGAACTGTCAGCCACAGATTTCTATCGATGCTTGTAACATCTGTAACACCTATTAGTGGGTCATGTTATAGAGAACTGTGGGCCTGATTCAGCAAATATAGCAACTGCTAAAGCGTATGCAGATGGCTGATTGTTGCGCACTGTGCATGCATTGGGGCTGGTCAAAGAAATGCAGATGTGCCAGTGTTTTTGAACGCCGTTGCAGCGGCGTGCGTAAATTATCCCCTGCGATGCCCTATGCAGCCTGAACTCTCACTGCATGCTGGAAAGTTAGCAATTAATTGTAGGATCGGACCTGCCTTAAATGTGCGAGCGGCTCTGGTTTACTTCGATGTTACCGATGTTTTCGCTGTATTGACAGATTTACACACAACCCGGTAATATTTATTTACCTGTGACCTATCAGTTGCTGGGACTGTTCATCTACAAACAAAGTTGGTTAGTTCAGCACAGTAAATAAATACAATTAACTTTTGACTATCACATAAAAATGATAACATATGTTGGTACTTCCTCATCTTTGTGGCCCCTACTGGAGGCGCTGGTTACGCTACTTACGTATCTTCACTACTTCACTGACTAGTGAAGATATGTAAGTAGCGTAACCAGCGCCTCCAGCAGGGGCCGCAAAGATGAGGAAGTACCCCTGGTACGTGTCAGTTATTCTAACGGTAGTTGTCCAGTGTCTCTAGTACAGGCAGGACTCCCCCCCCCCCCACAAAGTCTAGCTGGTGGAGTCCTGTCAACAACAATAGTACCTGTCAGGTGACAGACACCATAACTCCCAAGGGGGCCGGTCATATATGTAACATAACAAGCGTTTTATTATATAACTTATATATACAGTTTCACAGAACACAACTCATATTGCTACAGAATTATCTTAACAACGAGGGATACTCTTAAAATCTGGGGTACCACACATTTTCTCAGAGTTAGCTTCAGTTTTCACCCTCTGTCCAGGATTGTTCTGCAATATGAACTCCATGATGTTTTCAGGTAAAGAGTTTAAAAAAAAAAAACCTTTAATACAAAAGTTCTATTTGTAAATCCAGATTCCGAAAATCCCCTATTTCTTATTATTGAACATCAATTTCTACTTTACTGTCTGAAGAATAAATGCAGCAGGAAGAATAAGGGAAACCGCAGGATGATCAGTGTCATTTTATTTTATTACACAAGTGTATGTTAGAATGTCCACTGGGCAAATATGAATCGCCCAGAAAACTAATTTCACACTGTGCAAAATGGTAACTGATAAAAAAGACATCATCTTAGGAATGCTTATTGCCTGCCTGTGCTCTCCTCTCTCCAAGCCGCCATCCTAGGAATGCTTATTGCCTGCCTGTGCTCTCCTCTCTCCCAGCTGCCATCCCAGGAATGCTTATTGCCTGCCTGTGCTCTCCTCTCTCCCAGCCACCATCCTAGGAATGCTTATTGCCTGCCTGTGCTCTCCTCTCTCCCAGCCGCCATCCTAGAAATGCTTATTGCCTGCCTGTGCTCTCCTCTCTCCCAGCCGCCCTTCTAGGAATGCTTATTGCCTGCCTGTGCTCTCCTCTCCCAGCCGCCATCCTAGGAATGCTTATTGCCTGCCTGTGCTCTCCTCTCTCCCAGCCGCCATCCTAGGAATGCTTATTGCCTGCCTGTGCTCTCCTCTCTCATAGCCGCCATCCTAGGAATGCTTATTGCCTGCCTGTGCTCTCCTCTCTCCCAGCCGCCATCATAGGAATGCTTATTGCCTGCCTGTGCTCTCCTCTCTCCCAGCCACCATCCTAGGAATGCTTATTGCCTGCCTGTGCTCTCCTCTCTCCCAGCCGCCATCCTAGGAATGCTTATTGCCTGCCTGTGCTCTCCTCTCTCCCAGCCGCCATCCTAGGAATGCTTATTGCCTGCCTGTGCTCTCCTCTCTCCCAGCCGCCATCCTAGGAATGCTTATTGCCTGCCTGTGCTCTCCTCTCTCCCAGCCGCCATCCTAGGAATGCTTATTGCCTGCCTGTGCTCTCCTCTCTCCCAGCCGCCATCCTAGGAATGCTTATTGCCTGCCTGTGCTCTCCTCTCTCCCAGCCGCCATCCTAGGAATGCTTATTGCCAGCCTGTGCTCTCCTCTCTCCCAGCCGCCATCCTAGGAATGCTTATTGCCTGCCTGTGCTCTCCTCTCTCCCAGCCGCCATCCTAAGAATGCTAATTGCCTGCCTGTGCTCTCCTCTCTCCCAGTCGCCATCCTAGGAATGCTTATTGCCTGCCTGTGCTCTCCTCTCTCCCAGCCGCCATCCTAGGAATGCTTATTGCCTGCCTGTGCTCTCCTCTCTCCCAGCCGCCATCCTAGGCATGCTTATTGCCTGCCTGTGCTCTCCACTCTCCCAGCCGCCATCCATGAAATGCTTATTGCCTGCCTGTGCTCTCCTCTCTCCCAGCCGCCATCCTAGGGATGCTTATTGCCTGCCTGTGCTCACCTCTCTCCCAGCCACCATCCTAGGAATGCTTATTGCCTGCCTGTGCTCTCCTCTCTCCCAACCACCATCATAGGAATGCATATTGCCTGCCTGTGCTCACCTCTCTCCCAGCCGCTATCCTAGGAATGCATATTGCATGCCTGTGCTCTCCTCTCTCCCAGCCGCCATCCTAGGAATGCTTATTGCCTGCCTGTGCTCTCCTCTCTCCCAGCCGCCATCCTAGGAATGCTTATTGCCTGCCTATGCTCACCTCTCTCCCAGCCGCCATCCTAGGAATGCTTATTGCGTGCCTGTGCTCTCTCTCCCAGCCGCCATTGTAGGAATGCTTATTGCCTGCCTGTGCTCTCCTCTCTCCCAGCCGCCATCCTAGGAATGCTTATTGCCTGCCTGTGCTCTCCTCTCTCCCAGCCACCGTCCTAGGAATGTTTATTGCCTGCCTGTGCTCACTTCTCTCCCAGCTGACATCCAAGGAATGCTTATTGCCTGCCTGTGCTCTCCTCTCTCCCAGCCGCCATTCTAAGAATGCTTATTGCCTGCCTGTGCTCTCCTCTCTCCCAACCGCCATCCTAGGAATGCTTATTGCCTGTCTTTGCTCACCTCTCTCCCAGCTGCCATCCTAGGAATGCTTATTGCCTGCCTGTGCTCTCCTCTCTCCAAGCCACCATCCTAGGAATGCTTATTGCCTGCCTGTGCTCTCCTCTCTCCCAGCCGCCATCCTAGGAATGCTTATTGCCTGTCTGTGCTCTCCTCTCTCCCAGCCGCCATCCTAGGAATGCTTATTGCCTGCCTGTGCTCTCCTCTCTCCCAGCCGCCAACCTAGGAATGCTTATTGCCTGCCTGTGCTCACCTCTCTCCCAGCCGCCATCCTAAGAATGCTTATTGCCTGCCTGTGCTCACCTCTCTCCCAGCTGCCATCCTAGGAATGTTTATTGCCTGCCTGTGCTCACCTCTCTCCCAGCCGCCATCCTAGGAGTTCTTATTTCCTGCCTGTGCTCTCCTCTCTCCCAGCCGCCATCCTAGGAATGCTTATTGCCTGCCTGTGCTCACCTCTCTCCCAGCCGCCATCCTAGGAATGCTTATTGCCTGCCTGTGCTCTCCTCTCTCCCAGCTGCCATCCTAGGAATGCTTATTGCCTGCCTGTGCTCTCCTCTCTTCCAGCCGCCATCCTAGGAATGCTTATTGCCTGCCTGTGCTCACTTCTCTCCCAGCCGCCATCCTAGGAATGCTTATTGCCTGCCTGTGCTCACCTCTCTCCCAGCCGCCATCCTAGGAATGCTTATTGACTGCCTGTGCTCACCTCTCTCCCAGCCACCATCCTAGGAATGTTTATTGCCTGCCTGTGCTCTCCTCTCTCCCAGCCGCCATCCTAAGAATGCTTATTGCCTGCCTGTGCTCTCCTCTCTCCCAGTCGCCATCCTAGGAATGCTTATTGCCTGCCTGTGCTCTACTCTCTCCCAGCCGCCATCCTAGGAATGCTTATTGCCTGCCTGTGCTCTCCACTCTCCCAGCCGCCATCCTAGGAATGCTTATTGCCTGCCTGTGCTCACCTCTCTCCCAGCCACCATCCTAGGAATGCTTATTGCCTGCCTGTGCTCTTCTCTCTCCCAGCCGCCATCCTAGGAATGCTTATTGCCTGCCTGTGCTCACCTCTCTCCCAGCCGCTATCCTAGGAATGCATATTGCATGCCTGTGCTCTCCTCTCTCCGAGCCGCCATCCTAGGAATGCTTATTGCCTGCCTGTGCTCTCCTCTTTCCCAGCCGCCATCCTAGGAATGCTTATTGCCTGCCTGTGCTCACCTCTCTCCCAGCAGCCATCCTCGGAATGCTTATTGCGTGCCTGTGCTCTCTCTCCCAGCCGCCATCCTAGGAATGCTTATTGCCTGCCTGTGCTCTCCTCTCTCCCAGCCGCCATCCTAGGAATGCTTATTGCCTGCCTGTGCTATCCTCTCTAACAGCCACCATCCTAGGAATGCTTATTGCCTGTCTGTGCTCAACTCTCTCCCAGCTGCCATCCTTAAAGAATGCTTATTGCCTGCCTGTGCTCACCTCTCTCCCAGCCGCCATCCTAGGAATGTTTATTGCCTGCCTGTGCTCACCTCTCTCCCAGCAGCCATCCTAGGAATGCTTATTGCCTGCCTGTGCTCACCTCTCTCCCAACCGCCATCCTAGGAGTGCTTATTGCCTGCCTGTGCTCTCCTCTCTCCCAGCCGCCATCCTAGGAATGCTTATTGCCTGCCTGTGCTCACCTCTCTCCCAGCTGCCATCCCAGGAATGCTTATTGCCTGCCTGTGCTCACCTCTCTCTCAGCTGCCATCCTAGGAATGCTTATTGCCTGCCTCTGCTCTCCTCTCTCCCAGCCGCCATCCAAGGAATGCTTATTGCCTGCCTGTGCTCTCCTCTCTCCCAACCGCCATCCTAGGAATGCTTATTGCCTGTCTTTGCTCACAACTCTCCCAGCCGCCATCCTAGGAATGCTTATTGCCTGCCTGTGCTCTCCTCTCTCCCAGCCAACATCCTAGGAATGCTTATTGCCTGCCTGTGCTCTCCTCTCTCCCAGCCGCCATCCTAGGAATGGTTATTGCCTGTCTTTGCTCTCCTCTCTCCCAGCCACCATCCTAGGAATGCTTATTGCCTGCCTGTGCTCTCCTCTCTCCCAGCCGCCATCCTAGGAATGCTTATTGCCTGCCTGTGCTCACCTCTCTCCCAGCCGCCATCCTAAGAATGCTTATTGCCTGCCTGTGCTCACCTCTCTCCCAGCCGCCATCCTAGGAATGTTTATTGCCTGCCTGTGCTCTCCTCTCTCCCAGCCGCCATCCTAGGAGTTCTTATTGCCTGCCTGTGCTCTCCTCTCTCCCTGCCGCCATCCTAGGAATGCATATTGCCTGCCTGTGCTCACATCTCTCCCAGCTGCCATCCTAGGAATGCTTATTGCCTGCCTGTGCTCTCCTCTCTCCCAGCTGCCATCCAAGGAATGCTTATTGCCTGCCTGTGCTCTCCTCTCTTCCAGCCGCCATCCTAGGAATGCTTATTGCCTGCCTGTGCTCACTTCTCTCCCAGCCGCCATCCTAGGAATGCTTATTGCCTGCCTGTGCTCACCTCTCTCCCAGCCGCCATCCTAGGATTGCTTATTGCCTGCCTGTGCTCTCCTCTCTACCAACCGCCATCCTAGGAATGCATATTGTCTGCCTGTGCTCTCCTCTCTCCCAGCCGCCATCCTAGGAATGCTTATTGCCTGCCTGTGCTCTTCTCTCTCCCAGCCGCCATCCTAGGAATGCTTATTGCCTGCCTGTGCTCTCCTCTCTCCCTACCGCCATCCTAGGAATGCTTATTGCCTGTCTTTGCTCACCTCTCTCCCAGCCGCCATCCTAATAATGCTTATTGCCTGTCTGTGCTCTCCTCTCTCCCATCCTTCATCCTAGGAATGCTTATTGCCTGCCTGTGCTCTCCTCTCTCCCAGCCGCCATCCTGGGAATGCTTATTGCCTGCCTGTGCTCTCCTCTCTCCCAAATGCCATCCTAGGAATGCTTATTGCCTGCCTGTGCTCACCTCTCTCCCAGCCGCCATCCTAGGAATGCTTATTGCCTGCCTTTGCTCACCTCTCTCCCTGCCACCATCCTAGGAATGCTTATTGCCTACCTGTGCTCTCCTCTCTCCCAGCCACCATCCTAGGAATGCTTATTGCCTGCCTGTGCTCTCCTCTCTCCCAACTGCCTTCCTAGAAATGCTTATTGCCTGCCTGTGCTCTCCTCTCTCCCAACTGCCATCCTAAGAATGCTTATTGCCTGCCTGTGCTCACCTCTCTCCCAGCCACCATCCTAGGAATGCTTATTGCCTGCCTGTGCTCTCCTCTCTCCCAGCCGCCATCCTAGGAATGCTTATTGCCTGCCTGTGCTCACCTCTCTCCCAGCTGCCATCCTAGGAATGCTTATTGCCTGCCTGTGCTCACCTCTCTCCCAGCCGCCATCCTAGGAATGCTTATTGCCTGCCTGTGCTCACCTCTCTCCCATCCGCCATCCTAGGAATGCTTATTGCCTGCCTGTGCTCTCCTCTCTCCCAGCCGCTATCCTAGCAATGCTTATTGCCTGCCTGTGCTCTCCTCTCTCCCAGCCGCCATTATAGGAATGCTTATTGCCTGCCTGTGCTCTCCTCTCTCCCAGCCGCCATCCTAGGAATACTTCTTGCCTGCCTGTGCTCTCCTCTCTCCCAGCGGCTGGACAATGTTTGTCTGCAATATTTTAGTACAATGTTTTACATACTCCTTTGTGCTAGGGAATCCTGAAGCCAAGTCTCCCAGTCTGGTATATAAGGCGTCCATTCATTATTCTGATTAACCCTTAATAATGAACCTTATGACTATGAAATAAAGACGGACAACCACTGCATGGTTTAAAGGTCACAGCTTTTATTAATTAGAATCTCTGAAAGGTGGCAAAGAGGGCGCTATGAGATCAGCCAAACTAATTATATATCACCATTTGAGGGACGACTGTAATGCCTCTCCTGAGGATGACAACTCGCTGTGGAGGACTCGCCTCCCCTTACCCAAGCACAGTCGGAGCGCCTCCGCAGAAAGGCGCCCAGGTCCCCCCCCGCAGGAATAGGACATCTGGCCTAATTTTGAAGAGCAAGTGCTCCACAGTGACTTCTTACGCCACATGTGGGCTCTGATCTGCAGCGCCCTCCCGCCTGCTGTGCCTCACCTGTGAGAAAATGTTATTATGACTAACAACATTCAACAAACAAACCTAAATGGCTTTGGATGGGAGGGTGGGCCTTCCTGTCAGCAAAAAAGATGGAGCCAAATGTGAAAAAACTCTATATATATACCAACTAGCCCCTCCCCCTAACTATGCTATAGTACCAACAACAACCAATAGCAATTACATTCTTAACTGACAAAAACTCCCTAGTAACAGGTTCCTAATCCTAGCCAATCATACACATATCAGGACTCTTATCTAGTCTCAGGTCTATTCAGCCCTCGCCCACCTTAAAGTAGATTTGAATTGTGCCACATATCTGTATATATAAATATACATAGATAAATGTTTTGCAGATCCGATAGACATTTTGGAGCAGAGGTAACACTTGTCCTTCTGCTGATTAGAACAGAAAGACAGCTGATCACTGTGCTACACAAACTGCAAAATGTGGGTTAAGTATTTGACCCATTTGCCTGTGGCCTGGGGCTTAGGTACATAATTGCTGGTCTTGCTACATCAGGACCATGGAAAGCTCCATACCAATACTGTTAGCTATTGAGGAACCAATTTAGTGTACAGTTACGGCATACTACCTGGAATAAATAACCCAGCTCTATGCTGAGAATGACAGGGTTACAAGTAAGTATGTTTCAGGAAAGGTCTAGTAAAGGACGCATTTTGGAACAGTTGTTAGTAAGACACCTGGAGACAACAGAACAATTAGGATGGTAAAATAGAGAAAATAAATAGTATGACTCTTGCAATGTTATTGAATACTGTAAAATGTAGCTGTTAGAGATAGTAGAGTGACCACTATGGTTGGGTACAGGATGCCTGTGCCAGGATTCTTACAGGTGTAGGGATTCCAGCACTGGAGTCCCCATGGTCGATGTTATAACTGAATACCGACCAGTCATATCATGCTACAATATACAGAGAGTTACAAAGACTGATGCGGTACTGAATGCCAATTGTGTGGCTTGTATCTTGTGTGTTTTCGCCGTACGGCTGCACTGGAAGCGCATATGGGTGATGCCATTTTCCCAGTGATTTTTCTACTGTGCATGTGCAAATTGCCGGGAAAATGTCTGCTGTGCTATGTTCCCAGTGATTTGTGCCACTGCTGACGCAGGACTCCAAAGAGGTACAGTAAGTATTGAAGAATAGGGGTTCAGGACGTGCGGTGTGGCCTTCCCTGGCCCCAGGGGCCTGCATGTATCACACACCCTGCATTGATTATAGATGTGCCATTGCTTTAGTATCATATGTAGGAGAATGGGATTGATCCACTTTCATGTTATAGTGATAATCAGCTGAACTCAGTTGCAAATTTGTGCATCTGAAAGTGCGAGCCTATCCCACCCACTGTTCTAGCATCCGCAGGTGCAACCGCCATTGTTAGTATCGGCACTTGCACCAGCCCCATGCCAGGTGCCAGAGAACCAATAGAAACATGTGTTCCTTCCCCGTACGCAGGAACCAGATGTACATGTACGCTCACGACACTCCCATCAGAAACATGCGTCCCTTCCCCGTAATCAGGACGCAGATGTACATATACACTCATGACGCTGACGTCCAGAAACGCCAATTTCACCCTGGCCTTTGTTCGCACAAGATGTGAATTCGGGCCCCTGAGCACAATGCATTTTGTGTTTTAGGCGCATGCACAGTCGGCTCTAAAACGGGAGATGTGTCACACAAACAACATGCAACATTGTTCCAATGTCAACACTGCTACACATGGTCCATATTGTTTATCAATTCCTGTGCCCATCATTCCCGTGCCCATCATTCCCATGTCCATCATTCCTGTGCCCATCATTCCTGTGTCCATTATTCCTGTGCCCATCATTCCCGTACCCATCATTCCTGTGCCCATCATTCCCGTGTCCATCATTCCTGTGCCCATCATTCCTGTGTCCATTATTCCTGTGCCCATCATTCCCGTACCCATCATTCCCGTGCCCATCATTCCCGTACCCATTATTCCCGTACCCATCATTCCCGTGCCCATCATTCCTGTGCTCATCATTCCCGTGTCCATCATTCCCGTACCCATCATTCCCGTGCCCATCATTCCCGTGCCCATCATTCCTGTGCCCATCATTCCCGTACCCATCATTCCTGTGGAATCACCAGTGCGTCTGTATGGAAAAGAATCACACCTGCCTCCCAAAAGTGTTTTGTTATAAATGTTCTGGTTATTGTACTGCAAATCGAAAAATGACCAAAACCTATAACAAACAATTTAGATTTCATATTTCTTTCCACAGTGTCAAGTCTTTAATGTCAGGTCATGGCATAAACGCAATAATGTCATACAAATCACTGCGTTTATTTGTATTTCAATAAGATAAGTATCTGTAAATATAAGTGATAAACGTTGGTCTTACACTTATAAATGGTGACAAATCCGCAGACAGATGAGCCAGCTAAAGGTTACCAGTTTGCAAACGTCATTTCACTCCGTTATTGCTACAGCTACAAAGTATTCCTAAACTGCGTCCGTCAGTAAGAGATGCGGGCTTGATTGATGCCGCTGCCAGTTCCGTATTGATAAGCATGTATCCCCTACGTGATAAATGCCACAGTGTCACCAGCTTTGTTGTTGTAACTGAAATAAATATACACTATTTACACTATAAGCTCCAGAGCTAATTAATCCGCTAAACTTGAAGGGCCTGCATGGTAAGTGTGGCTTATATGTATATCCCTCTCACAACATTTATCATTACACAGATGTCTGTGAGGAAAAACCCGCACGTCATTCTCACACCACATTGTTACCGGTACCCATCAATTTGTTTTCTACTAATAAAATTATCTACTTCCTGCGGGAGAGAGAACTCAACTTCAAGTACATTAGTCCCAAGTAAGCCCAGAGCTGAGGGGCCCTAGGCAACATACAGAGCCTGATTAAGACTTAAACAGCAGAGAGGGGGCGGCCCGACAAGAGAAGGGGCGGGGTTAAGCAGTGGGGTGGAGACTAAGGTGACTCGTATGCCGGTTCCATAACGCAAGTAATAATAATAATATACAGGTTGAGTCTCCCATATCCAAATATTCCGAAATACGTAATATTCCGAAATATTGAATTTTTTGAGCATAACTGAGATAGTGAAACTTTTACTTTTTGATGGTTCAATGTAAGAAAACTTTGTTTAAAGTATAAAATGATAAAAAATATTGTATATCTTCATGGTCAGTGTGTATAAGGTGTATATGAAACATGAATGAATTTCGTGTATGAACACAAACTTTGTTTGATGCACAAAATTATTACAAATATTGTTTAAAATTAAATTCAGGTGTATAAGGTGTATATTAAACATAAATGCATTCTGAGTTTAGACTTAGATCCCATTCCCAAGATATCTCATTATGGTATGGTATGTACTCCTATTTATTTTTTCTTGTGTATCCCTTGTATTTTATTTAATTTAATTTTCCTTAATAAATTGTACCCCTCTTTTTTACATATTTATATGACTGTTCATTGCACTAGCACTTTTTGATTATATTGCACTTTATTTATCAGCAAGTCGCTATAGCATCAGTCTTTTGTATAGTTGTTTAAGTATTTTACCCATACTATCCTTGGTATTTAGCTGACGCCTGGTAAATAGGTGTTGCTGTTCATTGTTTTGAGTGATATTAAGGAAAGTTCCCGATATTTATTGGATATATTTACTGACGCTTTTCCACACAAACTTTATTTATATATATATTTATATATATCAATATATATATATATATATTATGTATATATATACATACATACAATGTATATATATATATATATATACACATACAATATATATACTGTATATATATATATATGTATATATATATATATATATATATATATATGTAACTAGCTGGAGTACCCGGCATTGCCTGTGTCAAAGCTGAATAATTGGCTAAGACAAGTTCAGGTTGAAATTTAATCGCGGCGACGCCATCTTGCGACTGGCCGCAAGACGCCATCTTGAAAATGAGATCGCAAGACGCCATTTTGTGAATGGCCGCCTAAGCGCCATTTTAGCTAAACTCACATTTTAGTACATGTGGCGATAATACTAATAGCACCATGCAATTGCATTTTTCATAATTTCCCATATGCACATTAATACATACAATAGCGCTGTTAACTAGTCGCATATTAGCGAATGCATAGGACTTTGTATGAAACCGCTGTTTTATTAGCTTTATGCGCACGCATCTGCCCCAAGTTAACTAGCGTCCTCATATCAAACCCTGGATACCCACACATTACATATTCACACATAAGGTTCAATAAGCTTTAAAGTGTATGATTTAAGTAGGTTCAGTTAGTTTAAATGCTGACAAATAAAGATATTTGATAACTAAGGTATTATACATTCTAAACCAGTCGTGTTTTTAGTTGTACTGATGCGTACTCTTTTCACAGTATTCCGGTGTTATCGGTGGGGAGATCGCATCATGCATTCCCGAGTTATGGATCGCAGAGCCTACAAGCAACAAAATGTATATTTTAGAAACGACTGTTAGGATGCTGCCGGAGGCGTGAAGAGGAAGACCCCCAGCTGTTACAGGCAGGGAGAGTCTGTTTGAACCAGCCTGTTAAATGTGCTGTAACAGATGCTTCACCCCTGAGAACCAATGATATCAGCAACAGACTTCCCTATTGTCCTGTTTATTCTGGGGGGGTATAAATATAAGCGCACGAATGCTGATTCGGAGTCTTCATGCTGAATGCTGAATGACGAGGGGTCTCTTGCTGATGCCTATCTCTGGGTCCAAAAGTGCCTGCGTATGTATACTGTACTTGGGTCTGTATAATTCCCTTTTGCGCCTAAATTGTGTCTTGATCAATTGCGTGTAACTGTCTGAACTTTTACCTGAATATAACTTGTGCTTTGGAACCACAGACTCCACTTCTAAGTCTTTATTTATGGTGTGACTGCGTACGCAAATTAGCATCATCCTTAGAAGGTATAGGCAGGACATTAGAAGGTATAAGAAGGTGTGTATAGAGGTTCTGATCAAGTATCGTTAGTTGGGGGCTCGTAGTGAAGTCACTTACCTGCTCACATGGTACATACGGTCATCGATATTTCAACAAAGGGTGGAGTGGCCACATGCAGGGTTTGCCTGCAACCACTTTGTGCTGAAAAATCGCTATCCGTCTCCATGTGAATCAAGGGAGCTGACTAGAATCCAGGGACAAGAGATGAAAAAGTTTGTTTTCCTCTGTTGATAGAGCCTTACGTTTAAAGGGGTGTCGCAGTAATGAGTACACGGCTAAGTTGCAGATTTGCGCATAGCAAAGACGCACTTTTGCGTACGCAGTTAAAAAAAGCCATTATAAGGTTGTGTGGTAGTCGCATTATTGTGTATGCGACTGTCCGCACAATAGCGTATACGTACTTCCGGTTGTGCTGCTACGTGTTTGAACAAAGCCATTGAGGTTTTCATTTTTTTCTATTACCAATATCTGGGTTAACGTGTATTTTTCTGCGCAGGAAAAAAGTGTGTAACAGTGAATATTTTTTGAACAAAGTTAAGGGTATTGTATGAGCCTTAAAGGCTAGGTGCAAGGTTTAGTCTAGCCACTCGGTAAGCAGCTTTACCGTTCTATACACAGTAGCAGGTGTACATGTTGTCTTTGTTGTAGAGAGGTGCGTGAGAGTAGCCGACATACAAAATCTCATAGGTGTGGAAGTTGCCTTACTAAATCTTATCCGGGTGTGGAAGTTGCCTTTTTCAAATGTTATCCAGGTGTGGAAGTTGCCTTACTAAATCTTATCCAGGTGTATGGGCGCCGCCGACTTAAATCGTCCACAGGTAAGTGAAAGTGTCTTGATTGTCTTTCACCAGTTTAAATCTTTATTGAAAAGCGTAGGAGTTGTCTCAGAATGTGAGCCACGCAAACAGTAGAGATGTTAGGCAATGATGTGCTGCTAATGGAGTAGCCGATCGGATCGGCACGTCGTATCTTGCATACCAAGTACGGTACTTATGCAATAAGGTATTGTGATTTATGGTTTAATATGACGAGAAAGAGTGTTAGACCGTTTCCCAGAATTGGTAGTTTCGATAAAAATGTGTTAGACAATGTCTGGGATCACATCAGTTTGATGCGCTCCCGAGAGAAAAAGGTTAAATATTTTGAATGTTTAAAACTGTGGCAGCATGAAGGGGATGCGTGGCTTAACAATGTGCAAATGACGCAAACTAGCGTCGCGTGCACATTGTCAGAAAATACATCCGCGACGCTAAATTGCAATACGGGCGAGCTGCAATATGGCGCGCACGTGCAGCAAGGTAGCGTCATGGAGAGTATTGCCAGCAGTTCACGCTCACCTCCCCCATCTTATGTGGATGGAGGTGCAAGTACAGTAACCAAAAATACCCATAAAAATGTAACAAGCAACTTGTACCCTCTCTTAAGCAACTATAAAGAAAATGTTCATGATGCAAATGATGAGCCTATTGTAATGTCTGCCATTTCCCATGCTGTGCAGATGATAGATGCTGCATCACCACAATCATGAGTGGTGCCGCCATCTCCATTGGTAACAGCAAGGGAAGTGTTAGTGTCCTCTGCACCTGTAGAGGAAGTCGTTCATACCATACGCAGCAGCAGCAGACTTAACCCCCAGCCAGGTAACCAGGTCAAAGGTAGCAGCGCTACCGGTCTGCATCCCATTCGGACAATAACTGTTCCAAATGGAAATGCAGACGCAAACGGTATAGTGCCCACGAGGAAAGTAGTAATGCATTGTCCTTGGACAAGGGCAGAACTAAATTCCATCATAAATGATTTCCCCAATCCCAAAAAGAAATTAGCCAAATATCAAAGATTTTTGAGAAATTTGGGTAGTTCACAAGAGCC
Organism: Taudactylus pleione; assembly: GCA_031769625.1. Lineage (NCBI taxonomy): Eukaryota > Metazoa > Chordata > Amphibia > Anura > Myobatrachidae > Taudactylus > Taudactylus pleione. The sequence continues at coordinate 2,665,381 of JAUIMM010000659.1, forward strand.
CACTAATAAAGATTGGCATGTGGTGTTAAGGGCCTGTCTGCCACGCAATACCGAAGTGACAAAATTTATCACGGCTTGTGTATTGGATGGTGACGTTCCCTTAACAGACCAAGTAAACCAAGATAACATTTCCCGCATTGTAACTCAATTGGGTATATATTTTCCAGTAGTAGTTAACTGGAACAAAATTTTCACCATTAAACAAAAAGAGAGTGAGACTGCAGAAGATTACTGCGATCGGGCTCTGCAGGCTATCACCCAGTACACTGGGATAGAAGATATTAAAGATAGCACTCACCACAGGGGAATGATAGTTACAGTACTTGTGGATGGTCTGAAAGAGAGTTTAAAAACTCGGGTTCAGACCTCACAGCCTGGCTGGCGGGGACTTACAATAGATACCCTCATAGAAACCGCTATTGAACATGATAAAAACATCTTCAAAAAGAGAGAAGCCCAGAGCGAAAAACTAATGGCTGTTAGTATAGAAGCTCTGGAGGGAATGACGGTAACAGCACAGCCAACAGACACACTTGCACTTGCACACACACTCACTTCTGAACAAGTGTGTGCTCTCACTAACCCCACTCAACAACAAACACAACTCTATCCCACTAACCCGATGCAACCACAGGTCCCAGGATATCCACCAACTTCTTATCCCCCACAATACCCTTACCCTCCCTATCCTTACCCATATCCACCACCTTTACCCTCTGCGCAAACCTCACAACACCACATGTCTTCACCCGAAACACGAACATGTTTTAACTTTAAACAAACAGGACACTTAAGTAGAAACTGTACAGTAAAAGGAGTAGGGATCTCACATCAAGGAAGACCTAGATATCCCCATAAGAGATATGCACAGAGGCCAGCAAATGTTCAGCAGGCACCAGCTCCAATTGTAGCCGTAAATGCTTTATTGGAGAATGGTAGCCAACGCTAGGGGTCAGGTCATACCTGTAGTGTACAGATGGTCAGGTTAACGGGAAGTACTAGGGAAGAACCGGTCATGATGGTTGATGTAGCTGGTACTGAATATCCTTTTCTTGTAGACACAGGGGCGACCAGGTCAGTGATAAAATCTCCCGTTAATTTGTAGGTGACCAATGAGATAGTACCAACAATGGGTGTAACAGGTAAAGTGGAACATTATCCTTTAACAAAGTCCACAGAGGTTACTATTGGGCCATTACATACCAGGCATTCTTTTCTCCTGGCTGCTGCGGCTCCTACTAACCTACTGGGCAGAGACTTGTTATGTAAAATGGGATGTGTTATATATTGCACCCCTGATGGTGTATTTTTAGATATCCCAGAGAGAATGGTATACGAGGTGCGGGATATGTTAGACACTCCTCAAAGGATAATGTATCACTCTACCATTTTAAATGAAACTCCATCACAAGTAGATGAAATGTTGTCCCTAATTCCAGATTCCCTTTGGACTAAAGATGGACAGGACACTGGATTAATGGCAAACGTAAGCCCAGTAATGGTAAATTTAAAAAGCGGAAGGCAAGCTCCAAAAATTCCCCAGTACCCACTAAAGCAGGAGGTAGAACTAGGGGTTTTTACAATAATTGAGCGATTATTGCAACAGGGAATTTTAGTTCATACAGCTAGTGTAGCCAACAGTCCCATCTTTCCAGTGAAGAGTGGTGGGAGGGGTTATAGGCTGGTACAAGACCTTAGAGGTGTTAATAAGGTAGTAGAGAGCCAATTCCCCGTAGTGCCGAATCCAGCTGTCATTTTGATGCAAATCCCACCAAATACAACCCATTTCACTGTCATTGACCTCTGTTCAGCTTTCTTCTCTGTGCATCTCCATCCTGACTGTCAGTATCTATTCGCTTTTACATACAGAGGTTTACAATACACATGGACACGATTACCCCAAGGTTTCATAGACAGCCCCAGTATCTTCTCCCAGGCATTGCACGACTGTTTACAATCTTTTCAACCTGCCAATGGATCTGTTCTAATTCAATATGTGGACGATTTATTGCTATGTTCTGACTCGTTTATGTCATGTTTGAATGATACTAAACTTTTGTTACTTCATCTCTCACAAACAGGACACAAGGTGGCTAAGGACAAACTACAGCCGTGCCAATCCAGAGTAAAATATTTGGGACACTGCCTAACCCAGGGGTTACGACACCTTACAACAGATAGAATCCAGGCCATACAAAACATGACACTGCCGCAGAATCAACAGCAAATTCGTACCTTCTTGGGAATGTGTGGATACAGTAGAATGTGGATACCAGGTTTTTCTATTTTGACCTTACCTTTACAGGAATAAGTCTCTTCCTCCAAGCCCGATCGTGTCATACACACAGAGGAATCAGAACAGGCTTTCCTTAATCTTAAGGATAGTCTCACAAGAGCTCCTGCATTGGGTATACCTGATTATGAAAAACCTTTTGATTTGTATTGTACGGAAGCCAATGGTTGTGCTGCAGGTGTCCTTACACAAAAACATGGTGATGCCAGTAGGCCCGTAGCATACTACAGTGCCCAATTGGACATGGTAGCAAGATCACTCCCCACCTGTTTGAGAAGTGTAGCAGCTACCGCTTTATTGGTGAGTAAAAGTGAGGACGTAGTATTGGGCCATGATATCATTGTCTACACTCCCCATGCTGTATCTGCTCTGTTGAACTCAGCTCAAACCAGACACGTCTCCTCGGCCAGGTTCACCAAATGGGAACTAGCTCTAATCGCTCCTGCAAATATTACTGTTAAACGTTGCAGTACGCTGAATCCAGCAACATACCTACCATATGTACAACATGATGTACAAAGGGTGGAAGGAGAGGAGTTGCTGGCGGGAGGTGAGTTTGGCAGACATAATGATACGCACGATTGTATGACATATCTGAATCAGACCTTTACTGCTAGACCTGACATACATGACACACCTTTAGAGAATGTGGATGTAACTTTTTATACGGATGGGAGTTGTCATAGACAAACAGACACAGGTGAATTATGTACAGGTTATGCTGTTGTAAATGACACAGACACCATAGAAGCTAAACCTCTCGGTCCTCCTCACTCAGCCCAGGTGGCAGAGATAGTAGCACTGACTAGAGCATGTGAACTGGCAGCAGGCAAATCTGCTAACATTTACACTGACTCGAGGTACGCGTTTAGGGTGGTGCACGATTTTGGGGCTCTATGGCATCTGAGAAATTTTATGACTGCAGCAGGCACACCAGTTGCACATTCCCGACACATAAAACATCTTTTAGAAGCAATCCAACTGCCCAAAGCAGTGGCAGTAATTAAATGCAAAGCCCACACATGTGAGGATGATCCGTTGTCACTGGGCAACAACAGAGCTGACGAAGCTGCAAAATGGGCAGCAGGGTTAAAAATGTTTCCTCCAACTGAAACAATTATGTCATTTCAAACTATTGATATGCTGAAATTAATTGAGATGCAAAATTTGTGTTCAATTCAGGAAAAATCCATTTGGAAGCCCAAGGGATGTGGGCAAGAGTCCTCTGGGCTCTGGAGGGACGGACATGGTAAGCCAGTAGCCCCCAAGGCATATTACCCCAGCCTGGCTGAGGCAGCGCACGGTCTGACTCATCTGGGTAAACAGGGTATGTGCAAGTTGGTGAGGGTATACTGGTGCGCACCAGGTTTTTCTTCACAAGCAGAGAAGATAGCAATGTCCTGTCTGACCTGTTTGAGAAAGAACATAGGGAAAGCGATCCCTACTGAACCGTCCCACATTCCACCGACTGATGGACCTTTCCAGGTGATACAAATTGATTTCATCCAATTACCACCTTGCAGGAACCTTAAGTATGTATTAGTGTGCACAGACGTATTCTCCAACTGGGTTGAGGCCTACCCAGCGGCCACTAATACTGCTGCGTTTACTGCTAAGAAAATAGTTCAGGAATTTGTATGCAGGTACGGTATCCCTAAAATCATCGAGAGTGATAGGGGTAACCATTTCACAGGTGATGTTTTCCAAAATATGTGTAAGCTGATGGGTATTAATAGCCGACTTCACACCCCCTACCGACCGCAAGCAAGTGCCAAGGTAGAGAGGATGAACGGGACTATTAAAAATAAGCTAAGTAAAATCATGGCAGAGACTGGACTAGGATGGCCAGAAGCTTTCCCTTTGGTCCTACATAGCATAAGGACCACTCCTAGACCTCCTCTGAATCTGTCCCCATTTGAAATATTGTTCGGTAGACAACCTCATTTGATTATAAGTCCACAGGAAGATCTAAAGGGTAACAATGAGGTAACTGTGAAGTATCTTATATCAATGAGTAAGCAGTTAAAGCAACAGCAGCAGAAACTGAAATTGTTGTCTAATGATATGCCTGAAACGAACTGTCATGATGCTGAACCAGGAGAATATGTAATGATCAGAAATTTCTTGCGTTTAGGTTGTTTGACTGATCGGTGGGAAGGTCCGTACCGGGTGCTAGGTGCTGCTGACGAGGACTGCATCTTTGAAGGTGGCCGAGAGAGATACCTGGGTCCATTCCACTCACTGCAAAAAGGTCAATCAACCGGTGGAGAAACAGGTCGGAGACAAAGCTGATAGCGTGGATCTGTCGCTCGCGAGCTTGTTCCGGGAGGATTGAAAAGGTCATAGTAAGATACCTGAACTGAGAGAAATTTGCAGGTCTTGTTGTGACAATGGACGGGCCTGCTGTGTTCATTTTCATATTCTCTTTTAGAGTGTTCACCATCCTGGTCAGTCCGGGGATATCCAGTGTCTGTGATGGGGGACCGATTGAGGAAACGGGAGCTGATGGCAGTGCTGATGGAGTGGAATCAGGAGGAGTGCAATGCCAATCAGGGGAGTGTCTTTCCAACCTTAGTACTGTTATTGTTAAAAGAGCTGTCATTCCGGATACTCGGGGAAGGTGTGGAGGGTTATCATCTGAAGATTCCTGTATTTGTGAGCTTTGTGGGTCCCTAGTTGATGAGAACTGTATACAACGGTGCCAACATAAATATGATCTGTACTGGGGTGGGTATCCTCTAGAGGATTATCATAGTATGGTAGGCAAAGTGTTAAACCAAACTGATTGCTGGGTGCGTTCACATGTGCCCCAGGGACATCATAACGTAGGGTTGGTGCCATTTCCGCTGAATATCACGGAAATTTTAGAATTACAAAAAGGGAAAACATTGGATGGAAAATTCCTCTCATCCAAACCACCTCATTTCAAACTCTATTAATTCCAAGTAGATACATCACTTTTGTGTTTAAACATAGCCAACTCCAATAAACCCGGGAGTTGGGAAGTGACGGGGAATAATCAGACGATGACCTTCTCACAAAGAGACATGCATAGAATGTATTATTGAAATGTTATTCATAGAACACCTCAGATGATGTAAAGTCTCAATTCCCCTTCAAGACTGCTATTATAAGACTGGTGCATTCCCACACCTTTCACATGATCTTCCAAGATCCGCGGTGTGCATATAATAGTAGTTTTATGTCCCCACCCAGAGACACATTATTGATGGATAAAGAACCACCTTGTGCCATCCCATAACAACACCAAATAATATGTAAATGTAAGCCTAAATTAAATTCTAATTGCAGATTGTGATAGCATGTTATTTGCTATCAAAGGATGGACTGTCGAAGCTGAATAATTGGCTAAGACAAGTTCAGGGTGAAATTTAATCACGGCAACGCCATCTTGCGACAGGCCACAAGACGCCATCTTGAAAATGAGATCGCAAGACGCCATTTTGCGAATGGCCGCCTAAGCGCCATTTTAGATAAACTCACATTTTAGTACATGTGGCGATAATAGTAATAGCATCATGCGATTGCATTTTTCATCATTTCCCATACGCACATTAATACATACAATAGCGCTGTTAACTAGTCGCATATTAGCGAATGCATAGGACTTTGTATGAAACTGCTGTTTTATTAGCTTTATGCGCACGCATCTGCCCCACGTTAAATAGCGTCCTCATATCTAACCCTGGATACCCACACATTACATATTCACACATAAGGTTCAATAAGCTTTAAAGTGTATGATTTAAGTAGGTTCAGTTAGTTTAAATGCTGACAAATAAAGATATTTGATAACTAAGGTATTATACATTCTAAACCAGTCATGTTTGGAGTTGTACTGATGCGTACTCTTTTCACAGTATTCCGGTGTTATCGGTGGGGAGATCGCATCATACATTCCCGAGTTATGGATCGCAGAGCCTACAAGCAACAAAATGTATATTTTAGAAACAAATGTTAGGATGCTGCCGGAGGCATGAAGAGGAAGACCCCCAGCTGTTAGAGGCAGGGAGAGTCTGTTTGCACCAGCCTGTTAAATGTGCTGTAACAGATGCTTCACCCCTGAGAACCAATGATATCAGCAACAAACTTCCCTATTGTCCTGTTTATTCTCGGGGGGGGTATAAATATAAGTGCACGAATGCTGATTCGGAGTCTTCATGCTGAATGCTGAATGATGAGGGGTCTCTTGCTGATGCCTATCTCTGGGTCCGGAAGCGCCTGCATATGTATACTGTACTTGGGTCTGTATAATTTCCTTTTGCGCCTAAATTGTGTCTTGATCAATTGCGTGTAACTGTCTGAACTTTTACCTGAATATCACTTGTGCTTTGGAACCACAGATTCCACGTCTAAGTCTTTATTTATGGTGTGACTGCGTATGCAAATTAGCGTCATCCTTAGAAGGTATAGGCAGGACATTAGAAGGTATAGGAAGGTGTTTATAGAGGTTCTGATCAAGTATCGTTACCTGGGATTTTAAGAATGTTTGTTTACACATCATCCTCCAACTAACCTCTCCTTAGGTAGACCTCACGAAAAGTGTGACAAACTTCCCCATCCACAGTCCTAATGTCTTTGAAGGAAGTAGGACCTGTAACGGTGTAAAGCAAACTTCGGAGATAGAAGCATTGAAAATTTGTAGGATGTACAGTGTAAACACGGCCAAGAGCTTCTGTTGCTCTGATACCAGGATGACCATCAACAGCGACTCCCTGTTTTCTGCAAGACCAGGTTAGACTGGCAGTGCCTTGCATGCAGCAGCTAATCAGTAGCACCACAGTCCAGGGCCCTGGTAGAAGTAACCGCAGTAATTTTTTCTTGAGAGCATAAAATATAAAAATAAATACTAGCATGTCCTGCTCTCACTAACAAACAACCCTCTCTTAAAAGGGAAGGACCTAGTGTCCAACTCACAGTATTTAGCACAGCCCTTACAATCACAAGCAATGGTTTATCTCTCACTGATGGCTTCAACCTGCTCCCCAGGCAGTGACAGACAGACTAGAGAAACTGACCCACCTTTTATCAGCCTATCACAGGCAGTCTGGTACTCAAGGTTGCTAATTAGCTAACTCTCTACCAGACGGAAGCTAGGAACCTGGTGCATATATAGCACCCCTTAACTTTCCCAGTATTATTGTCACTATGTACATGCATACGTGCGGTCTTGCTGTTGTGCCGGCATTGAAGTTTTTGTTCTCCTGTCTCTTCACTCACATTCCCATCTTTCTCCAACTCTAACCCCCTATCTCTCTTATCTTGTCTCACCATCCGCCTCCCTCTTTTCCTTTCCCATTTCTTTCCCACGCTGTGTTTCTTTCCCTCTTTCCCTATCTATATTTCTCTCTCTTCCCCCTACATTCCCTTTTATCTCTTTCTCTGCCTGCTCCATCATCTCCCTCTTGCTCTGTCCCCCTCTTCTTTCACCACCTTTATTTTGTTTCTATCACTGTTTTCTCCCACTTCTAACATTCTCTACCCCACTTTAAACACCCGATCATCTGATATGCGATTTACCATACCCACTGATAAGTAAACAACTTAAATATTATCTATGTTAAAAATTATGATACACACATATATATTAGGGAAAAGAAAGGCCAGCTTTATTTTAGAATTAAATAAGTAATTAAAACTTTAGGCAAGAGAGAAAAAAGGATAGAGTATGATGGCGTAGAAAGAATGCTTCCACTAAGCAAGATCACCATCTGCACCAACTCCACATAGGCCTAGATGGGAAGCCAACTGCCAGCCCATCACCACCACTCAAGGTATCCAACTGCCACACTAATGACACAACAAAAAGGCCTACCTGCATCGGTGGTGCCGCTTATCCCAGTAGGATAGAATCAGCCTAAACCATGTATGAGTGTGGAGAGCACCCCAAGATCTAAAGGCATGTAGCGACAGCTACAGTTCTTTCCCACCACGGATAAAGCCGACACCAACTGGCAACTCTACTAAACCACATCTATAGGCTGTCCTGCCCCAATCTTCACCTACCAAACACCTCACAAACAATTGTAACCCTTGCCTGTCCAGAGGCAGCCACATACAGACATATGGATTAATTTCCTACATGCATATCTAATGCATTCCATCCCTCTTCTCTCTGTCTGCGGAGCTCTTTGTGTGGGTTAGGCGGCGGCGGTGCACTATATTGTGTCTCTCACTGGGCATGACAGGGACACAGAGGCTAGTAGAATCCCTCATTGGTGGCAGTGTGAGCTGAGATCGGTGATGGTGAAGGTGTAAGGGAGGCACAAATGTACCTCCATCTGCCTCTCAATGTAAATGTCAGGAAAAAATGTACAGAGAGGTTATATATACTGTGAGTGTGGGTGTCTGTATATATGAGGGTAGTTCAATAAGTAAGATAACAAGACCTCTCAAGTGTGTAATGTTCTCTATTTCATTCTAATTTCCCACCAGGCCAGAGCAGGTAGACCGCTGCTTCCCCTCACGGCCAAGAGACTGCGCCTCATAACAGTCGTACTGTCCCCACATCAGCTGTAAGATGGCGGGGCTGGCAGAAACATGGTCACACATGGAGGTGCGCAGTGTGATCAGATATCTGCATCTAAAGGGCACATCAGCAGCTGCAATTCATCACCAACTTGTCCAGGTGTACGGTGATAATGTCATGTCATGGAAACAGGTTTGAGTTTGGTGCACTGCCTTGATAACGGCAGGACGGACGTTCAAGATGAGCAGCGATCAGGATGGCCAAGCACGTCCACCACAGATGGCAATTTGTGCCCCACGGAAGGTCTGATTCAGGAGGACAGATGCATTTGAGTTAGTGATATTGCTGACAACACTGAACATCTCAGTGGGTGCTGTGCACAACATCGTTTATGAGCAACTGGGGTACAGGAAATAGTGTTCAGGCTGGGCACCGAAGCAACTCAAAGACATTCACAAAACCATTAGGATGGGATTGTCTCTGGTGTGACACGGTGACATGAGGAGGAAGAGCAGTTCCAATAGTGTACAGACGATGAAACATGGGACACTGGAGATGAAGCATCCATGACATGGAAACACGCATCGTCCCCACAAAGAAATTCAAGATAACTCCATCAGCAAAGAAGCTCATGGCAAACTATGTTTTGGGACCACAAGGGTGTGATTTTTGTTCTTTCCTCACCAAGGGAGGTACTCTGAATGCTATCCGCTATTGTACGTAACGCATTGAGCCAGTCGCATAGGGCAATATCTTCGAAAACGATCTACAGCAGTTTGCTGTGAACAGGCGTCATATTGCTGCATGATAATGCCAGGCCACACTCAGCCAACCGCAAGCGTGAGCTGTTATGGCACAACCATTAGGAGGTACGGGACCATGCTCCCCACAGTCCTAACCTGGCACCCAGTGATTACCATCTGTTTGGACCATTGAAGAAGCACCTGGGTGGAAGGTGATTCACAACTGACGGAGAAGTTCAGCAAGCCGCCATATCCTGGCTTCAGGCGCTTGACACTGATTTCTTCTATGCCAGGATAGATGCCTTGGTGCACCGTTGGAACGAATGCTTAGACATGTATGGAGACTATGTGGCAAAATAATCTGTACCAAGGCCATACTATTGATTATATGCTTATGTACAGTATGAGTAGAATTATTTTACGCAATGAGAGTTCTTGTTATCTAATTTATTAAACCACCCTCATATACTGTATATATATATACTGTGTATATGTATATATATATATATATATATATATATATTGTGACACAGTTAGGTTAGGGGGTCCCTCTCCTGGGTAGAGGACTCCTTCCTTACACACACACACAGCAGCAGGGAAGCAGCACACCAGTCTGGATGCAAGTACAAGCTGGTCGGCGCCAGTATTTATTGTACAATGTCAGAAATAACACAAAGAAAACATAAACGTAAATCCTAGCCCTGTCGGAGCACTAACTTCACAGGTAGTTCCCTCACTACCAGAACCTGGCAGGGCCTAATGCCTTCACCAGCAACCAAGGCACAGCACAACACTTACAGTTAGGTTTTCAAGTGTCTCTGAGCAAACTCCCTGTCTGCTCTCCCAGGTGAGACAATCAGCCCTCAACACACTAGGCTTATATTGGCCACTCTCAGGTGGAAACCTTAACAAGCCTGTTACCAGGCTGCGAGAACCAAAACCTGGAGTGGCCGTGTGTGGAGCCCTCCCTCTCCTCTCACCCACAACCCCCAGGTCCCAAACCGGCTTTTCAAAAAGCCGAAACTCAAGCCTGCTACACTGCAGACTTTCTCCTGGGGATTTTAAACACATAGGACAGGAATCTGGGATAAATGTCCCTGCCACAGACCATTTTACCAGTGATCCTATCACAATATATATATAATATTTTGAGGCCAAAGCTATATTTGCGCTGACATCTTGCCCTTCGTAGAACCTCTGCTGTGTATATACAATCAGTGCGTACACCTCTGAGTGCAGTGATTCACACTTCAATGGTTCGGATGCGTATAATAAAGCATGCAATGAGTTAAGCCAGCCATGACCTGCAGTAGGACAATAAGTAAGAGTGACAGGTGGAGGGTCATTGAGCTGTGCGTTGTTACATTAGCAGCAGATATGATGAGATTCCAGAGAGGAGAAAATGTATCATGTCTCACAGTTTCTCAGCCATTCTTCTAACAAGCAAAGCAATGGTCCAGATGACAGTTATCACCCTGGCAGACTGCAGTGAGAGAGCGATCTCCCAGAGATTTATCTCTATCGCAGAGCGTCCCTGAGAGTATCACAGATAAGAGCGGAGCGCTGGGATATTAGCAGAACACTGAGGTCAGCACCGCTTCCTGCAAACGCCATTGTGTTATTAGTAAGTGAAGCACTGTGACTCCTGCCCTCATTAAACCTCGCTGTGAAGTTCTGAGCCCTGGGGGACGGATTCTCAATTCCTCAGGGGTCTTGGCACGTATCCACATTGAGCATCCATCCTGCAGCATTTTCAGGTGTAGATATACAGATCTGTCCTGGTTCATCTTTGCGCCTGGTGCGACAAACGTGCGCAATCTTCACAGAGTGCGATTTGACGCGCATGAGTACCCAACAGTACGCCAGGCGGCAGCAGCATTTGCACCATGTAATCCTATGGATCACAGGAGTGAAAAAGATGCGTGCGCCCAATCGCAGGCATACGACTCGCGGAATACGTGCCGCAGCAAGTGGCATTGGTGGCAAAGATGAGCGAGGACACATGTGTACAAGAGTATATTAGGTGGAGGTGTTGTATTTGTTATCTACTAATATCAGAATTCTTACCATCCGTCCTGCTAAATTTTCATTCTCTGTAACCCCCCCTCTCCCCATGGTACAAGTGCTAAAATTCTGGCATTATATGCAAAAGTATAATCGCACCATATAGGGTCCATTCATCATCAATAAATGGCTTGCTGCACATATATACCGCAAATGTAAGGTAACGGGCCATTTGTCATCAGGGTTCTGATAGAACCCTCTGATATTCATCAAACTGTGAAAACGTAAAGTTTGCCTGAGAATACAAACGCCATCTTCAGATGGCGCTTGTTTTTGGAGGCCCGCTTCTTCCTATGGGAAGGAGTTCCAGCGATTTGAAGAGGGAGCTGTGCGGATCCCTCCGATGCCTCCTCACTGCCTCCCCAGTGGCTGTGCATGCGTGACCTCAAGTCACACATCCGCAGAAGGCGGCGACGGGACAGGTAAGTAACTCTGCTACTTCCGTAACAATGTAACTGATCACAGGGGCAGCTGCTACTTCCATAGCAATGTTACTGTTCCTGCACCAGAGTAATGCTAAATTGTTTCAGTGATACTTATCCCCGCGGCCCCTGATGATGAATAGACCCCTTTTTCTTTCTACATAGGGGCCTATTCATCATCACTTAAATTTTACAAAAGCAGGTGAAAATGTACATTTTCACCTGCAATTGTAAAAATTAAGTTATCGGGCCACTCACAGATATCCCCATACACTAGTATCACAGATATCTCCTGCTTACCTTTCTCTCCCGGAATGGCTCGCTGTCCCCATACACTAGTATCACAGATATCCCCATACACTAGTGTCACGGTTATCTCCTGCTTACCTTCCTCTTGTGGAATGGCCCACTGTCCCCATACACTAGTATCACAGATATCTCCTACTTACCTTCCTCTCCCGGAATGGCCCGCTGTCCCCATACACTAGTATCACAGATATCTCCTGCTTACCTTCCTCTCCCGGAATGGCCCGCTGTCCCCATACACTAGTATCAAAGATATCTCCTGCTTACCTTTCCCTCCCGGAATGGCCCGCTGTCCCCATACACTAGTATCACAGATATCTCCTGCTTACCTTCCTCTCCCAGAATGGCTCGCTGTCCCCATACACTAGTATCACAGATATCCCCATAGACTAGTGTCACAGATATCTCCTGCTTACCTTCCTCTTGTGGAATGGCCCACTGTCCCCATACACTAGTATCACAGATATCTCCTGCTTACCTTTCTCTCTTGGAATGGCCCCCTGTTCCCATACAGTAGTATCACAGATATCTCCTGCTTACCTTTCTCTCCCTAAATGGCCGCTGTCCCCATACACTAGTATCACAGATATCTCCTGCTTACCTTCCTCTCCCAGAATGGCTCGCTGTCCCCATACACTAGTATCACAGATATCTCCTGCTTACCTTTCTCTCCCGGAATGTCCCGCTGTCTCCATACACTAGTATCACAGATATATCCTGCTTACCTTCCTCTCCCGGAATGGCTTGCTGTCCCCATACACTAGTATCACAGATATCCCCATAAACTAGTGTCACAGATATCTCCTGCTTACCTTCCTCTTGTGGAATGGCCCACTGTCCCAATACACTAGTATCCCAGATATCTCCTACTTACCTTTCTCTCCTGGAATGTCCCGCTGTCTCCATACACTAGTATCACAGATATCTCCTGCTTACCATCCTCTCCTGGAATGGCCCGCTGTCCCCATACACTAGTATTACAGATATCTCCTGCTTACCTTCCTCTCCCGGAATGGCCCGCTGTCCCCATACACTAGTATCACAGATATCCCCTACTTACCTTTCTCTCCCGGAATGGCCCGCTGTCCCCATTCACTAGTATCACAGATATCTCCTGCTTACCTTCCTCTCCCGGAATAGCCGCTGTCCCCATACACTAGTATCACAGAGATCTCCTGCTTACCTTCCTCTCCCGGAATAGCCGCTGTCCCCATACACTAGTATCACAGATATCTCCTGCTTAACTTCCTCTCCCAGAATGGCCGCTGTCCCTGTACACTAGTATCACAGATATCTCCTGCTAACCTTTCTCTCCTGGAATGGCCGCTGTCCCCATACACTAGTATCACAGATATCTCCTGTTTACCTTTCTCTCTTGGAATGGGCCCCTGTCCCCATTCACTAGTATCACAGATAACACCGGCTTACCTTCCTCTCCCGGAATAGCCGCTGTCCCCATACACTAATATCACAGATATCTCCTGCTTACCTTCCTATCCTGGAATGGCCCGCTGTCCCCATACACTAGTATCACAGATATCTCCTGCTTACTTTCCTCTCCCAGAATGGCCGCTGTCCCCATACACAAGTATCACAGATATCTCCTACTTACATTCCTCTCCAGGAATGGCCCCGCTTTTCCCATACACTAGTATCACAGATATCTCCTGCTTACCTACCTCTCTCAGAATGGCCGCTGTTCCCATACACTAGTATCACAGATATCTCCTACTTACCTTTCTCTCCTGGAATGGCCGCTGTCCCCATACACTAGTATCACAGATATCTCCTGCTTACCTTCCTCTCCCGGAATGGCCCGCTGTCCCCATACACTAGTATCACAGATATCTCCTATTTACCTTTCTCTCCCGGAATGGCCCGCTGTCCCCATACACTAGTATCACAGATATCTCCTGCTTACCTTTCTCTCCCGGAATGGACCGCTGTCCCCATACACTAGTATCACAGATATGTCCTGCTTACCTTTCTCTCCCGGAATGGCCCGCTGTCCCCATACACTAGTATCACAGATATGTCCTGCTTACCTTTCTCTCCCGGAATGGCCGCTGTCTCCATACTCTAGTATCACAGATATCTCCTGCTTACCTTTCTCTCCCGGAATGCTGTCCCCATACACTAGTATCACAGATATCTCCTGCTTACCTTCCTCTCCCGGAATGGCCCGCTGTCCCCATACACTAGTATCACAGATATCTCCTACTTACCTTTCTCTCCCGGAATGGCCCGCTGTCCCCATACACTAGTATCACAGATATCTCCTACTTACCTTCCTCTCTCGGAATGGCCCGCTGTCCCCATACACTAGTATCACAGATATCTCCTGCTTACCTTCCTCTCCCGGAATGGCCCGCTGTCCCCATACACTAGTATCACAGATATCTCCTGCTTACCTTTCTCTCCCGGAATGGACCGCTGTCCCCATACACTAGTATCACAGATATGTCCTGCTTACCTTTCTCTCCCGGAATGGCCCGCTGTCCCCATACACTAGTATCACAGATATGTCCTGCTTACCTTCCTCTCCCGGAAAGGCCGCTGTCCCCATACTCTAGTATGGGTACAGTATTCATCAAGCTCTGAAAATATAATATATTCAGAGATTGACTGCGGGAGCATTTGCCATCTTCAGATGCTCCTGCTCCGGGCTCACAACCCGCTCCTTCCCTTTGGGATGGAGTCCCAGGTCATGAAATGGGTTCCTTTTGCGCACCGGGGCTCTTGTGCGCATGTGTGACCTGTAGGTCACGCATGCGCATTCACGTCACTTCTCCGAATGGAGCAGTGAAAGATTCACTGCTCCAAAAATGAGAAGTGAAGCTGCTTGCGGGGACAGCTGATTCACATCAGCTGTCACCGCGCAGTAGCAATGATGAATTGCTCCATCAGCCACAATGCATTAGGACGTTAATTATTGGGGTCCGTTCGGTTCAGTGTCCCCAGCCATCCCCCTTCTGTCTCCTCAGGCATTAGCCTTCCCCTTTCTGTGTCCCCAGCATTCTCTTTTCTGTGTCCCCTGCCAACCCCTTCTCTCTCCCCAGCCCTCCCCCTTAAATCTCCACAGCCTTTCCCCTCTTCAGTGTCCCCAGCCATCCCCCTTCTGTCTCCCAAGGCATTAGCCTTCCCCTTTCTGTGTCCCCAGCCATCTCTTTTCTGTGGCTCCTGCCAGCCCCTTCTGTGTCCCCAGGCATCCCCCTTCTACTCATCCCCCCACATCCAGCCCCCGCAGCCCACACAGATACTTAACGTATCTTTCTGCTGTGGTGTGGCAGTGGCAGGCTCCTCAGTGAGAACAGCAATGCGGCACGCGTGACGCGCCTTGTGTAAAAAACATTATTAATTATCTGCTCTTATCAGCCAGCCGACGGCATTTGCCAGTGGCTACGGGGACCTAAACATCTGCTCGGATAGGAGCCAGGGGCATGCCTGGGTGCCAGGACTCCAGTCCTGGCAGTCCTGACCTGATTGTACTCGTTGTCCACGGGTGGCACCATCGGATGGTGCCCCCGCCTCGACCGGTGCCCCTGGCGAGTGCCATCCTGGCCAATGGGTAGATATGCCCCTGCTGATTAGATCTGATGAATGACTGTACACACAGTATATACTGTATGTGGGTTTTCCAGATAAAACTCCTTATAACTAAATGAAGTAAATTTGTGTAAAACAAGTTATGGCAGCAACGTGTGGTCACATACAGGGACGTGCAGTCATATTCCTGAGATTTGATATAAAATTGATTAGAATAATACAAAGAAAATATTTATAACTTAGGAACATCTTCTTTGTTTATTGTAATCATTTATAGTTAACACTCACCAGCTTTGTGAAGCTCCCTGGGACTGCAGGGAGACGAGAGGTGAGGCAGCAACAGCTCAGCCTCGCTTCTATATAGTCAGACACTGCTTGTAGAGTGGGGCGGGGCCACAACACGGGCAATAAGCTGCACAGAGAGAGAGCTAATAGAGGCATGCCTCTGGGTATGGGGGCGTGCCTTGAGCATTGATGGACACCATGGATGTGTCATGTTACCAGGAAGTGCACTGCAGTGTTTAAAGATCGGAACTCAGTCAGAGACAGCAAGAGAAGACACAGTGATGTAGTTGGAGAATCAATGGACACTGAAGCTTAGTGCAGTGAGTAGGGGTGAGACAGGCTCCCAGCACTCAGACCCATCTCTATGTGTACCTCCCCAGCCATTGGCCTCACCACATATTGATAACTAATTATATGTAATAACCATACAGTATGCATTTTTTAAAAGCACAAAAAAAATAGATAACACAGTAAAATACCATCTTTGTCTATGTATCACATTAAACAATCCCAGGTTAGTGACAGAACCCAATAGGTTTGTGGCACAACTTGATAAATTACTTTTTTTTCCATTCATAGGGGCCTAATAAACTCTGCAAACTGTTTAGAAATGCATACGAATACTTAATTAAGTTTGAGGATAGATAAGCACCCTGTTTGATATTTAAAATTTGTTAGTTAAGGGTTAAGGCTGGGTAAGGTGTGGTTAGGTAGTGGTCAGTTGATGTGATAAGCCTATCATAGGATTTGTGGGAGGTTACAAATTACCCATATATATTCCTTGGTAAGAGGAGCCATTTTCCTCTTTTCCAGTTTCTTCAAACCAGGCTGGCTAAGTGACCCATAGTATCTGCATAGCTGTATATCTTTGTCTTAATTCTTTCTCTTTTAATTCACATCCTACCTATCTCTTTTATTCTCATCTTTCTCTCACCCCTTTCCTTCCAGCTCCTTCTATCCAGCCCCCCCTTTTTTGTGTTTAACATCCCATCCACCTGCTGTTTCCAGCCCCCCCCTCCCTCTGTCCTCTGATTTTACTGCCCCCCCCCTCATTCCTGTTTCATAATGCCCAGACCCCGCCGCTCAGCGCCCCCCCCCCCGCCGATTGATGGAGGCTTCCAGGCCCCTTACATCTGCGGCTCCCCCTCCATCCAGACGCGGGCCGCACCACGCTGCAGGCTGCGAGCATGTGCCCGCCCGCGTTCCCGCGCGGGCACTCCCCGCCGGCTCCCGCTCCCTCACCTCCCCCGCTGCCTCTCCGCAATTGATGGCCGCCTGGCTCTCCGGCGGTGCCGCGAGCAGCACGGGTGGCCGTATCCCAGCGCCTCTCCCCACACTTGCCTCGGCCAGCCCGCACCCTGCGCCCTCAGTTGGCCACGCCCACAGGGTCGCGGCGGCCATTTTAAGCCAGGATCCAGCACAGGGGGCCCTATGCATTTCGGCATCCCCCCCTTCAGCCCCCTCTACCCCTGGAGCGAGGGGGCCCCCTCTTCCTCAGCCCTCACCTCTATTATTCAGCCACCAGGGTTCCCCCTGCAGCGTGGCATCAGTTGCAGGGTCCATCAGAACTGGTACCCTAAGTGCCCTCCCCAGCTTGTTATTACCCATCACCACCCCCGCACCTATGGGTGGCGGTTACAACATGCAGCAACCCCCCCTTGCATTCAACCCTTTACCAGCGCAGCAGCCCAGCTGGTCACCATATTTCACCGGCCCCTACGGCCCACCCCATTTTTCAAATGCAGCACCTTACTTTTCTGCCCCCATCGGGCTCCACTAGGCCCTTCCCCCCACTATGTTCCAGTACGCCCTCCCTGCGTTAACCCCCAGGCCCGCCCCTTTTCCGCAAGGGTTCGGCCCGTATTACCATGCCCTGCCGCCACCTTTCGCCCTTCCTCCGGCCACTTCTGCAGCATATGCCCAGCCCATGCATATCCCACCCCCCCTTCCCACCCCGCCCCCCCCCTCCCCCTCAGCCACCTGCAGCTGTCCATGCGCCCCTGCCACCCCCCCATGCCCCCCTTTCCACGGGGGGAGTTGATGTGCAGTCTGAGTCACCTGTGATTACGTCAAGTCCTCAGGTTGCAGTTGGGGAGCATTCCAATCGGGCAGCTGAGATTCAGCGGACGGACAGCGAGATGGCTTCGGCGAGTCAAGTCGTGGTGGGTGCACCGCGCAACGAGGGACTTTTGGCGAACACTCTGGACGAAGTGGCTGGTCCTTCGATGGCAGTTTCTGGTGAGCATGCTGTTTCCACATTGCACAGCACACACTCATCTTCTACTGACTCTAGCGATTCTGCAAGTTCATCAGAGAGGCCGCGTAAGCTTATGCGATACTTAGCGCACAAGATTAAAGGGAAACGGGGGAGTCCCAAAAAGACCAGCACAGTGTCAGCAGCTAAGGTCCCAGATTCTACGGGGGATATGGTGCATTGCGCAAACACGGCCATTCTTAGGGGTTTGAGGTCTAAGGTTAGGGAAAGGATCAGGAAGGGGAAATTCGTGGACATGTTTTCCATTACAGCGGATGCTAAAAAGGCTTTAGATCGGGCAAAATCAGCTGGTGCAGGCACGGAAGAAAGCTTCCGTTCATTCCAGAATTGGGAAGCAGGGATGTTCGTTTTCGCAGCTTCATACCTTGAGTCACGCCCGACTGAGTACATGAATGTTCTCAAGTATATGCATATGGTGCACGGCATGCACTCGTCAGGCAAAGGTACAGCTTGGCGGAAATATGATGAGACATTCCGGAAAAAGCAAGAGGGGCAGGCGAATTTTCAGTTTGGCTTCAAGGACGTAGAGGTGTGGCTGGAAGTCAACAAACTGCCTCGCGCTTCTGCGGATTCCTTGGTAGTGTGTAAACAGCCCTTTCCGGCCCGCCCAGGCGGTGCAGGAGCCGGCAGAGGAAAATGCTACGCATATAATAATGCGCAATGTAATAGAGGGTCGGGCTGTCGGTATAGACACATATGCATGCTCTGCGGGAGCGGGCACCCGGCTAAAGAGTGCGGGCGTACCGGCGGTGGAAGGACAAATCGAGGTGATCAGCCCGACGAGTCGCGGGGCGGTGTTAGGTAAAGCACCTTCGCCGGTGGACCTAGGGGCGTTGAAGAGCTGGTTGGCTCGTTATCCTCTCAGGGAGGAAGCAGCCTTTTAGTTTCATGGGTTTAGTGAAGGTTTTCGTTTACCGGTGACACGGGAGGTCTCGGTTGTGTCTAAAAGAAATCTTAAGTCGGCACGCCTACACCTGGAAGTAGTTCGACTTAAGATTAAAGCGGAAATAGGGTTGGGGCGCATGTGCGGCCCTTTTAAGTCCCCACCATTGGAAGGTTTGTGCATATCGCCTTTAGGGGTCGTACCAAAAAGGGAACCGGGTAAGTTTAGGTTGATACAGCATCTTTCTTACCCCGAGGGAGGGTCGGTCAACGACGCGCTAGATCCATCGGATTCTCAGGTCGTTTACCAATCATTTGAGCAGCCTCTAGATATAGTACAGAGTTTTGGGAGAAGGGCGTTATTAGCCAAGGTGGATATCGAGTCGGCTTTTCGGCTGTTGCCCCTTCACCCCGAATCTTTTAAGTACATGGGTTTTAGAGTTGCGGGGCTCTATTATGTAGATAGATGCTTGCCGATGGGATGTTCCATCTCGTGTTCCTTTTTTGAATGTTTTAGCTCCTTTTTGCAATGGTGCTTACAGGCGGGCACAGGGCAAGCGGGGGTTACCCACTACCTAGATGATTTTCTGTTGGTGGGGCCAGCGGATACCCAGGTTTGTGAGGAATTGCTTTTTTCCTTGCAGGCCTTGTTCACAGTGGTAGGCGTTCCTGTTGCCAGGGACAAGACGGAGGGTCCGGTTACACGTTTGACGTATTTGGGCATAGAAATAGATACTGTGCTAGGGTTATGCCGTTTGCCGATTGAAAAGGTGCGACGTTTGGGGGAGTTGCTTGAAGCGTTTGTTTTGTCAAAGAAAGTCTCGCTGAAGCAGATGCAGTCGTTGCTAGGGCTCCTTAACTTTACTTGTAGAGTCATTCCCATGGGTCGGGTTTTTTGTAGGCGGCTCGAAAGAGCCACGGCGGGTATCAAGAAGCCCCATCACCTCGTTCGAATATCCCAAGATTTGAGGGAAGACCTTCGAGTTTGGTTGCTTTTCCTGCGTGAGTTTAACGGTGTTCGGATATGGCTCCGGGCCCCAGTAGATAATTCAGAGCTTCAGCTATTTACTGACGCGTCCGGTTTCGGCGCCTTTTTTGAAGGAGATTGGTGCGCGGAGCCTTGGCCAGAAGTTTGGGGAGTTTTGGGCCTTACGAAGAACATACTGCTCTTAGAACTTTTCCCCATCGTAGTGGCAGTTGAGTTATGGGCTTACAGGCTTTGTAATAGGAGGATCCTTTTTTGGTGCGATAATTTGGGTGTTGTTCAGGCAGTAAATAATCAGAGGGCGGAGTCTCCGTTGGCTTTGAAGTTGTTGAGGCACTTGACGCTTCTTTGCTTACGGAGGAACATTGAGTTTAGGGCGCAGCATGTTCCGGGAGTGTCTAATGAGATAGCAGACGCCTTATCTCGTTTGCAGTGGGACAGGTTTCGTTCTCTCGCTCCTTACGCTTCTATTCATGGTTTAAACTGCCCCTCCCATGTATGGCAGATTGTCGTGCCGGCATCAAAGGCCTCGCAATGAAGTCTCTGGCCCCTAGCACGTTAAGGACCTACACGGTAGCTTGGGACAATTGGCAGGGTTTCTTGGCTTCCACACGTGAGGGAGGTAAGACGTTTGATGACCGTATGGCAGAGTTTGTTTGGAACTGGCATGAAAGGGGTCGTTCTAAGGCTGCTATGTCTGCGGCGCTGTCTGGTATCGCTTACTTTTCTAAACTACATGGCGTTGAAGATCCCACAAAATCGTTTCTGCTATCCAAAGCGATGAAGGGGTGGGCGAAGGAACACCCTAGCATAGGCGACACGCGTAGACCAATTGACCCGGCTTTGCTTAAAGATCTGATTGTGGCTGTATCAGGGGTTGCTTTAGGCGAGTACGAATCGGCCCTTTTTAGTTTAGCTTTTTCATTGGCATATTCCGGGGCGTTTAGAATCGGCGAGCTTGTAGCCTCTAGTAAGAGTTCCGCGACATCGGGTTTATTGTTTAAACACGTGGTAGTTAAGAAGGAATTGATATTGTGTAAAATTCATAGGTCCAAGACTGACCAACTTGGCAGGGGTCGTTGGATTTCTATAAAAGAACACTCAGACGCTGTTATCTGCCCAGTTGCCTTGGCGCGGCGTTTTAATGCTCTTCGCCCTCCAAGTGGCGCGCAGTGGCTTGTACATGTTAATCTTGCACCTTTATCTAAGTTTCAGTTCATAAAGCTGTTTCAAAATTGCCTTATAGCCTTAGGCCTGCCCACAGACCAGTTCGGGACACATTCATTTAGGATAGGGGCAGCAACCTGCGCAGCGGTTGATGGTGCTTCGGTCGACACCTTACAAAAGTTGGGTCGATGGAAGTCATCAGCTTATAAAACTTATTTAAGGGAGGATAAGTTGCTTAAGTAGCTGCGCTCCTTGCGAGTTTGTTGGGAAACCCAGGGGCCTTATGCCTACTGCCGCTTTGGAGTTTGAGGGGCTTTTCAGTTTTGCCCTCAAAGAGGCTTTATGTTTTTCACCTTCAGCTGGGTCACCCAACTATTGTTTTCCCTTCCTTAAGATGCATTTATTTGTTATATTGTGATTCAGTTTCTGACTAGGTAACTTTTCTTGCAGGGTTACCCAGGAATGCTAACGGTCGGGTGTGGTTTGTAGGACACTCATTTATATTTTGGGCTGGTCGGCACCCCTTAGCTTTGCAGGCCCCCCTTTTGTTAGGTGCAGATGACGTCCGTTGGTTAGGTTTCCGCGGTATGCGCTGGAAGCGACTACTGGAAGCCTTATGGACGGCAGAGGATAAGTTCGGGGCCCCGATCTGGGTGGTCATTCACTTAGGGGGGAGCGATTTGGGCACTTGCAAAGGCATCGAGCTAATACATGCTGTTAGGAACGACTTGCAAGTGCTAGTTAACCGTTGGCCCAATGTGCGCATCGCTTGGTCGGACATTGTTCCACGGCGAGTTTGGCGAGGACCCCAGGGTGGTAAGGCATTAGACGGAGTTCGTCGTAAGGTCAATATGGCAGTTGGCCGTTTTGTCCTCAGTGTGGGTGGCCGCGTCATACGGCATCCACGTTTACGTTACGAAGAAGAGAGCTTCTATAGGCCTGATGGGGTACACCTAACGGGAGTAGGGTTAGAGCTGTTTATCAGTGACTTATGTAGTTTCCTTTAGGTATTGGAGGGTCACAGTTTGGTGGCGGGCCTGGTTCTATGAACCGGGCTTTGGCGTGCAGTGCTCCTGGGCGGCCTATTATTTAGTGCAGGAGTGACTGGGTAGCATCTTTCCTTTGAGAGCGGCAAGTTGGTCACCGCCCATAAGGGGGGACCTGGTCCCTGTCCAAGGGAAGGGCCGAAGGCTGTGCCAATTAAGGGGGGATGGTACTACCTCAGGCCAGTCTGCGCGGGGCGGGAATCCGCTTCCGTTTATTTATTATTGTTTCCAGCAAGGCTGTGGCCTCGGAGCACTGCTTTTGTCCTGCCACCCATTACCAATTCAAATTCGATCAATAAATTATGGCTGTGACCTCTTTAATTGCATTTCATGTGTCAGTGTGTTCATTTCTAGGCTTAGGTTAAGATAAGTTAACAAATAGAATGTTAAAACGAATGGGTGACTTAATGCATACGAATACTTAATTAAGTTTGAGGATAGATAAGCACCCTGTTTGATATTTAAAATTTGTTAGTTAGTTAAGGGTTAAGGCTGGGTAAGGTGTGGTTAGGTAGTGGTCAGTTGATGAGATAAGCCTATCATAGGATTTGTGGGAGGTTACAAATTACCCATATATATTCCTTGGTAAGAGGAGCCATTTTCCTCTTTTCCAGTTTCTTCAAACCACCCACCCACCCTCCCGACTAAGCTGGTTGGTATGCTTTTTTGTTTCGTTGGATTGTGCATTTTTGTGTTTTCTTCCAACAGGTAGAAGTTCAGCCTGGCGGGAAGCAGTGCTCCTGGGCGGCCTATTATTTAGCGCAGGAGTGACTGGGTAGCATCTTTCCTTTGAGAGCGGCAAGTTGGTCACCGCCCATAAGGGGGGACCTGGTCCCTGTCCAAGGGAAGGGCCGAAGGCTGTGCCAATTAAGGTGGGATGGTACTTCCTCAGGCCAGTCCGCGCGGGGCGGGAATCCGCTTCCGTTTATTTATTATTGTTTCCAGCAAGGCTGTGGCCTCGGAGCACTGCTTTTGTCCTGCCACCCATTACCAATTCAAATTCGATCAATAAATTATGGCTGTGACCTCTTTAATTGCATTTCATGTGTCAGTGTGTTCATTTCTAGGCTTAGGTTAAGATAAGTTAACAAATAGAATGATAAAACGAATGGGTGACTTAAAGAAACAGCAGTATACTGTAGCAGATATTTGGACAGAGACTATGAAGAAATCGGACATGATTAAGATGCTTGTAGAGCATCCTGCAAATTACCAAGTGTTTGGGGAGATAAGGACAAAACTAGAGCACAAGTACCGACATTTAATATACAAATGTGATTATGTCCCTAAGCTTATGGTGCCTTTGAGAGCATATTATATTTTAATTCAAATACAGTACAATCCGAGCCATTTACTGAGCATTACCCCCTTCTGACTCTACAAATAGCTGGCAAATAATGCCACATAAAGGGGACACATTTTCCTTTCCTGTGTAATAAAAAGAACACTGCATTGTGCAATATACTTATGACTTTCAAGGTCCCTAAAAATAGAATTTCTGAGGATCTGAAGAAAAGATTGGAGGGAAATGCTGGGAAATATTCAACAAAGGGGATCTCACTGTATGAGAGGAGCTGCCCAGATTTCACCAGGGAAATGTTACGTTGTGTCATTGTCTCTATCTGCCTGGTTTTCCATCGTCTCTCTCCCATTGTTATGTAGAGGGTATCACAATTGTTTCAGGGGAGGGAAATGGCTGAGGTACAAAGTGATACAATACTCAGACATCACCACAGAACGAAATGCTGAGGAGAAAATCAGGACATGGACATCTCTTTTTAAAAAAAAAATAAAACAATAAACTAAATTGTACAGTTCTGCTATCTGAATGCTTCTACTGGTACTAATAACAATTATGACATATATATATATATTAGGGGTGAGCGGGTTTCTGAAATCCGAACCCCCCCGTTCCGAGGCCGATCCGAGTCAGGCTTGACTTTTCCCGCCTGACTCAGATCTGAAATCGAGGCAAAGCGTCATCATCCCGCCTTCTGGGTCTCGCGGGTTTTGGATCCTATATAAGGTACCCGCGTCGGCGCCATTTTCTCACTCGGCTGTGGACAGTGAAGAGGGAGGGTGGGAGTTAGGGCTGGTTGGGCTGTGTAGTGTAGTGTAGTGTAGTGCAGAGTAGTGCTGTGCTGCGCTGTGCTGTTGTTGTCCATAGGGGCTGTGTCCACTACTTCAAAGTCCATAGGGGCTGGCTGTGTTGTGCTGTGCTGCTGTTGTCAATAGGGGCTGTGTCCACTACTTCAAAGTCCATAGGGGCTGGCTGGACTGTGTTGTGCAGTCAGTTCTCCATAGGGGCTGTGTCCACTCCAAAGTCCTGTGCAGTGTCCCAGTCCTAAAAGGGGTGCTGTACTGTTGTCCAGGGGGTGCTCTGTCCGTCAGGGGTGCTCCCCCCAAGTGCTAAAAAAAAATATTTTTTCTGTGTTTGTGAATTGTGTGCGCAGTAGCCGCACGTGCAGCAACAAAGTAGTGCCAAGCGTGCGCCTGTGTCATAAGTAAAGGGCCGGCTGGCTTGACCGTTAAAGGGTGCTGTAACCCCCAAAGTACACTCCAAACCAAATAAAAAAATATCTGTGTTTGTGAATTGTGTGCGCAGTAGCCGCACGTGCATCAACAAAGTAGTGCCAAGCGTGTGCCTGTGTCATAAGTAAAGAGCCGGCTGGCTTGACCGTTAAAGGGTGCTGTAACCCCCAAAGCACATTCCAAACCAAATAAAAAAATATTTTCTGTGTTTGTGAATTGTGGCCCTCATTCAGAGCCACTCGCTAGCGGCAGTACGCTCGTTCCGAGCGATGTTCGCACATCTGCGCATGCGTACGGTTTTTAGTACGCATGCGCGAACCAGTCAGTGCGGCCGAAAATCGTTGCTACGCTATATAGCGAGGGCCTGCTATTTTGAGTGACAGAATGAGGCGTATGTGGGTGGTAACAGGGGAAGGTGCTTGAAAACGGGGAGTGGAGATCCGAACGCAGGCGTGCTTAAAGGTCAAAACGGGCGTTTTAAGGGAGTGCATAATTAATACAGCAGCGTCATTGACCACGTCACTTGGTTTTTTTTAACTCAGAACTGCTCGCAAAATAGCGGTTGAAAACACCAACCACAAGAATAGCGAGCAGTTCATACGCTGTACGATGTACTCGA
Source organism: Taudactylus pleione (assembly GCA_031769625.1). Classification (NCBI taxonomy): domain Eukaryota; kingdom Metazoa; phylum Chordata; class Amphibia; order Anura; family Myobatrachidae; genus Taudactylus; species Taudactylus pleione. Next base: position 2,691,036 of record JAUIMM010000659.1, read on the forward strand.
TTAATCTAAAAAATAGCGGACATGACGTATGGTGCGTGCGGCCAGGGGGCGTTTTTATCAGGGCCGGCTGGCTTGACCGTTAAAGGGTGCTGTAACCCCCAAAGTACACTCCAAACCAAATAAAAAAATATTTTCTGTGTTTGTGAATTGTGTGCGCAGTAGCCGCACGTGCATCAACAAAGTAGTGCCAAGCGTGCGCCTGTGTCATAAGTAAAGGGCTGGCTGGCTTGACCATTAAAGGGTGTTGTTACCCTCAAAGTACACTCCAAACCAAATAAAAAAATATTTTCTGTGTTTGTGAATTGTGTGCGCAGTAGCCGCACGTGCATCAACAAAGTAGTGCCAAGCGTGCGCCTGTGTCATATGTAAAGGGCCGGCTGGCTTGACCGTTAAAGGGTGCTGTAACCCCCAAAGTACACTCCAAACCAAATAAAAAAATATTTTCTGTGTTTGTGAATTGTGTGCGCAGTAGCCGCACGTGCATCAAAAAAGTAGTGCCAAGCGTGCGCCTGTGTCATAAGTAAAGGGCCAGCTGGCTTGACCGTTAAAGAGTGCTGTAACCCCCAAAGTACACTCCAAACCAAATAAAAAAGTATTTTCTGTGTTTGTGAATTGTGTGCGCTGTGGCTGCACGTGCATCAACAAAGGAGCAGCGCCAAACGTGCGCCTGTGTCCCATAAGTAAAGAGCCGGCTGGCTCATTTCTTAAAGGGTGGTGTAACCCACAAAGTGCACTACTCTCCAGCAAAAATAAAATAATATTTTCTGTGTTTGTGTGCGCCTTAGCCGCACGTATATATCAATATAACATAAATGGAGGACCAAACTTTCTCTGATAAAAATAAAATAGGGAAAGATCAAGAACCACTTCCTCCTAGTGCTGTTGCTGCTGCTGGGAGTTGTTCATCATCCCAGAGAGGAAGTAGGAACACCACTACTTTTACTAAACAATTGACCCTCCAACAGTCCCTAGCGATGAGGATGAAGTACGACAGCAGTCATCCTGAAGCAAAACGTATAACTGAGGCCTTTACTGCTATGATGGTGTTAGACGTGCGTCCGGTATCCGCCATTAGTGCAGTGGGATTTAGACAATTGATGGAGGTAGTGTGTCCCCGGTTCCAAATCCCGTCTAGATTCCACCTGCATCCTCAAAGCAGCAGCGACAAGCGTGCGTCTGTCTGTTAAAGGGTGGTGTAACCCTCAAAGTGCGCTCCACAAACAATAAAAAAATTCTTATATCTTTTTCTCTTTGTGAAATGTGTGGGCTGTAGCCGCACCTGCATCCTTAAAGCAGCAGCGACAAGCGTGCGTCTGTCTGTTAAAGGGTGGTGTAACCCTCAAAGTGCGCTCCACAAACTATAAAAAAAATTCTTCTTTTTTTTTCTCTTTGTGAAATGTGTGGGCTGTAGCCGCACCTGCATCCTTAAAGCAGCAGCGACAAGCGTGCGTCTGTCTGTTAAAGGGTGGTGTAACCCTCAAAGTGTGCTCCACAATCAATAAAAAAATTCTTCTTTTTTTTTCTGTCTTTGTGAATTGTGTGGGCTGTAGCCGCACTTGCATCCTCAAAGCAGCAGCGACAAAGGATTACATTGGTGACAGCATCCAAGTAGGCATGTCAGACAGTCCGTACCTGTACTTGCAGGAAAAAGAAGCAATTTGGAGGTCCCTGTACAAACTGGCTCTATTTTTCCTGAGTTGCCCCCCCTCCAGTGTGTACTCCGAAAGAGTGTTTAGTGCAGCCGGGAACCTTGTCAGCGAAAGGCGTAGGAGGTTGCTTCCACAAAATGTGGAGAAGATGATGTTCATAAAATGAATTATCATCTCTTCCAGGGAGACCAGCCTCCAGAACGTACAGAGGGACCTGTGGTTGTGGATTCCAGCGGGGACGAATTAATACTCTGTGAGGATGAGGATGTACACAACACTGAAGAGGGTGAGGAATCGGTGGATGAGGAGGATGAGGACGACATCTTGCCTCCGTAGAGCCAGTTTGTGCAGGTACAGATTAATTGCCAGCTTGTTTTGTGGGGGCCCAAACGAACCAATCATTTCAGCCACAGTCGTGTGGCAGACCCTGGCGCTGAAATGTTTGGTTTGTTAAAGTGTGCATGTCCTTTTTATACAACAAAAGGGTGGGTGGGAGGGCCCAAGGACAATTCCATCTTGCACCTCTTTTTTTTCTTTGAATTAAGTACAGTTTGGGGCCTAGTTTTTCAAACTGCCATCCTGTCTGCCACTGCAGTGTCACTCCTAGATGGGCCACGTGTTTGTGCCGTCCACTCGTGTCGCTTAGCATAGTCATCCATCTACCTCGGTGCAACCTTTTGGATATAAAAACACTATTGTGAGGTGTGAGGTGTTCAGAATAGACTGGAAATGAGTGGAAATTAAGGTTATTGAGGTTAATAATAGCATAGGAGCAGAAAAACCTACACATTCTGTGATTTTAGCTGTTTTTATGCTTTTTTTAAAAAAAATACAGATCCAAAACACAAAACCCAGAACCCAAAACACGGAAGGGTGGTTTTGGCAAAACCAATCCAGATCCAAAACGCGAAGAAAGATCCAGATCCAAAACCAAAACACGAAAAGTGGCCGGTGCACACCCCTAATATATATAGATATATATATATTTTTTTTAATATACGTCACTACACCGGGCCGGCTCCCGTGATGCTGCTGCTGGACGGACTCAGCGTGGCCATGCTCCTTCACACTTATAAAAGGTAAGTCATGTTTCCGCTTTTTTCAAATATTGCACATGTCATGATGAAAAGGTTCCTGTAACCTTAAAACGTCGACTATCGCATGATATTATCAGATTAAACTCAGCCTTTGCTGTCACCGATGGAGAATGCCGCCTGTTTTTTCCTTACATTTGGGGCTACATAGCTCCTAATAAAAACAGCATCTGGTTTATGTACAATATCTTTGGAAGGCACCACCTGCTCATCTCATCATCCAGAGCGCCAGACTCTCAAACACAGCAATATATACAGTGTATATATATATATATATATATATATATATAATTAGGCACACACGGTACGCTTTGTAATTTAACATATGTGTGCATTCAATTATAAAACTTACTATACTATAAGGCGCTCGTTCTCACCTTTTGTATTTTCATCTAAATATAGCATTGTGATAGTGTATGTATGTACTGCCGCAATTCTCTTATAACTATTTTATGATTCAGTTGTTGTTATGTGTGTACTAATTTGTGTTGTACACAGTTATTAAATAGTAGACACCAGCCCAAAGTATTGTAGTAGACATATAAGTTTTTTTTTTTGTTCCAACAATTTTTTAATTAAGCACAAAAAAAATAATTATATATATATCTATATATATATATATATTCCGTAGACAAAAAACCTTAGTGTACCATTTTGTTGCCCTTTTCCCCTGCAGGTGGCCCGGTTTGCTCATCCAAACCCTGATAGTTAATAAATTTTACAAAAGCTATGAAATTCCATAGACAAAAAGCTTACGGTTTCACATGTCCCATTATTGCTGCTTAGACATGATCTGAAAATTCACAAAACCTATTACATTTCTGCCACTCAAACTCCAAAAAGCAATGAAATGTTCCTTGCGCAATACAGATATGGTATGCCATCACACCCTATGGTTAACGGCAGATTCAGCACTCTCACAGAGTGAGATTGCTGTCACTCACAAAATGCTGGAGCTGCTAATTCATAGAACTGTGTGCTCATTGGAATACACACATGCAGTCTATGCAACTGAGGTCGACTGTGCACGTGTGAACCAACAAGCCAGGTCACATATGTGCATATGCAGGGCGGTCACTAGGAGTGTGCAACAGGCATCATGGGGCGGGGCGGCACAGTCACGGCCCCATTGGTACCTGCATTTGGCTGCAGGGTGTCTGTAAAGGAACCGCTCCACCTGGAGATCCGCCTGAGCTGCCCAGCTATCCATTTCCTGCTCTGTAATGTCACATGTGCAGGAAGACGGGGCCGCAACACCAACAGACCCGGGGCGCAATATTCCCCTGCTACATCGCTGTGCTTATGCCTCTACATCGGTCTGGCAAAATGATAAATTCAGCCATACCACTAACAGCATCGCCGTGCCGAGCTCTGCTCAGCTGCCCCAGAGAATTTATATTGGTAAATTGCGACAACAGAACATTTTCTATAACAGTCTAAATCTGCTACATTGCGCCTGCGTCAGACGGTGAGCAGAGACCAGGCCAGTGAAGCGCTAGGCTGACCCTTACCACCCCAGGTCAGTATCGCTCAGCTGGCCCAGTGGTAATAAACAATTCGATTTTTTTTGCCATTATGCACCCTCAGAATCAGCCTTATTGCCATATTTGTCACTAAATTGAAACACATTCCCCATCAGTAATGAAATATGTGGATGATGTGCAGTAATAATGTAAGTAACTCTGGTTACTGAGATTATTACTGCAGCCGATGTTTGTGGATGACGGTCACAATGCACCAGGCCCCTTATCTTGCCTTCCTCTTTGGCTGTGCTTATAAAGTAACATCTCCCCTCGGCCCCTTAGTAAACATGAAAATAATATTTGTCTCTCTGTGATCTCCATGCGGCTGTCTCTATCAGGCTCTGCCGTGTGCCCAGGGATAAGCTGGCAGACTTCGTGTGGCTTATAGCGGGAGGGCTCCACTGAACCCAGGAAGGTCATTTAGCCGGAATGGCTCCCTTGTGGCTGGTGACATTGCTCTTGTAGGATAATGCAGACGGAGTCTTTGTTTAAGATTCAATCTAAGGCGTCAGACAGGAATTTCTAATGAATCACGTGGTCTATGGAATACATCGGGGCAAGCTTGGAATAAACACAATTCCTTTATAAACCACAAACAATTCAGGATACAATCAGAGGTTACAGGAGCAGTTTGTGACATGCTATACGGACCGAGGGCCTGATTCAGAGCCGGACGCTCTGAACGAGCGCCCGCTCTGAATCAGGGCGTTTTTTTTTTTTGGTGCGTTACCACCCACAGCTTATGCGAGCGTCCATGATGATGGTCGCGATGGTCAAGACCAGAGCCGGCCCTAGCCAATTTGATGCCCTAGGCAAAATTTGGACTGGTGCCACCTAGCAGATAATCCCACCAGCAATCTTATGTCAGGTACACACTAGATGATGTCTAGTGTACCCGACCTCGTCAGCGACTGGACCCGGTGGCGGAGCCGGCATCGCCAACTGCAATACACACTTGCAGATGCTGGCAGCGATGGCGGGGGCCATGCTGCATTCAGCAGCATGGCCCTCGCTAACAATATCCCCCATCGGCCCAGCATGCAGGGTCGATGGAAGATGTCTCTGATGACATATGGCTTTAAAATACATAGAATTTTTTTTATTATGGATGGTGTTGTGGCTCTGTGTGTGTGTGTATATAATATATATATATATATATATTTCCAAAATCATCCGGCACTCTACTGAAAGTGATGGAGCTCACTGCGTGCCCGAGCTATAAGCAATAGAGTTCCTATACAGTGTATCTATGAAAGAAATACACCAGGCTCGGCACTGCAGTATAATAGAAATATATTAATGTGGTGTCATGTCCGCAGCAATGTTTCTGGACCCACGTATGTGTATATGCATATATACACACATATATATATATATATATACACACACATGTTTATATATACACAGTATACACAGATATATATATATATATATATATATATATAAATATATTAGGGGTGAGCGGGTTCGGATTTCTGAAATCCGAACCCCCCCGATCCGAGTCAGATCCGAGTCAGGCTCGACTTTTCCTGCCTGACTCGGATCTGAAATCGAGGCAAAACGTCATCATCCCGCCTTCCGGGTCTCGCGGGTTTTGGATCCTATATAAGGTACCCGCGTCGGCGCCATTTTCTCACACGGCTGTGGACAGTGAAGAGGGAGGGTGGGAGTTAGGGCTGGCTGGGCTGTGTAGTGTAGTGTAGTGTAGTGCAGAGTAGTGTTGTGCTGTGCTGTGCTGTGCTGTGCTGCGCTGTGCTGCTGTTGTCCACTACTTCAAAGTCCATAGGGGCTGGCTGTGTTGTGCTGTGCTGCTGTTGTTAATAGGGGCTGTATCCACTACTTCAAAGTCCATAGGGGCTGGCTGGACTGTGTTGTGCAGTCAGTTCTCCATAGGGGCTGTGTCCACTCCAAAGTCCTGTGCAGTGTCCCAGTCCTAAAGGGGTGCTGTAGTGTTGTCCAGGGGGTGCTCTGTCCATCAGGGGTGCTCCCCCCAAGTGCTAAAAAAATAATATTTATTGTGTGTTTGTGAATTGTGTGCGCAGTAGCCGCACGTGCATCAACAAAGTAGTGCCAAGCGTGCGCCTGTGTCATAAGTAAAGGGCCGGCTGGCTTGACCGTTAAAGGGTGCTGAAACCCCCAAAGTACACTCCAGTCCAAACCAAAAAAATATATATTTTCTGTGTTTGTGAATTGTGTGCGCAGTAGCCGCACGTGCATCAACAAAGTAGTGCCAAGCGTGCGCCTGTGTCATAAGTAAAGGGCCGGCTGGCTTGACCGTTAAAGGGTGCTGTAACCCCCAAAGTACACTCCAGTCCAAACCAAAAAAATATATATTTTCTGTGTTTGTGAATTGTGTGCGCAGTAGCCGCACGTGCATCAACAAAATAGTGCCAAGCGTGCGCCTGTGTCTTAAGTAAAGGGCCGGCTGGCTTGACCGTTAAAGGGTGCTGTAACCCCCAAAGTACACTCCAAACCAAATAACAAAATATTTTTTCTGTGTTTGTGAATTGTGTGCGCAGTAGCCGCACGTGCATCAACAAAGGAGCAGCGCCAAGCGTGCGCCTGTGTCCCATAAGTAAAGAGCCGGCTGGCTCATTTCTTAAAGGGTGGTGTAACCCACAAAGTGCACTACTCTCCAGCAAAAATAAAAAAATATTTTCTGTGTTTGTGTGCGCCTTAGCCACACGTATATATCAAATCGATATAACATAAAAGGAGGACCAAACTTTCTCCGATAAAAATAAAATAGAGAAAGATCAAGAACCACTTCCTCTTAGTGCTGAAGCTGCTGCCACTAGTCATGACATAGACGATAACATGCCATCAACGTCGTCTGCCAAGGCCGATACCCAATGTTATAGTAGAAGCCACATACAATCCCAAATGACAAAGTTCAGGAAAATGACCTTAAAAAAAACATTTAAATCATCTGAAGAAAAACGTAAACTTGCCAATATGCCATTTATGACACGGAGTGGCAAGGAACGGCTAAGGTCTTTCCCTATGTTCATGACTAGTGGTTCAGCTTCACATGACGATGGAAGCCCTCTTCCCACTAAAAAAATCAAATGAGTTAAGCTGGCAAAAGCACAGCGAAGAACTGTGCGTTCTAAGAAGATATCACAAATCCCCAAGGAGAGTCCAAGTGTGGTGGCGGTTGCGATGCCTGACCTTCCCAGCACTGGACGGGAAGAGGTGGCTCTTTCCACCATTTGCACGCCCCCTGCAAGTGCTGAAAGGAGCACCCACAGTCCACTTGCTGATATGCAAATTGAAGATGTCACTGTTGAAGTACAACAGGATGAGGATACTGGTGTAGCTGGCGCTGAGGAGGAAGTTGGCGAGGAGGATTCTGATGGTGATGTGGTTTGTTTAAATCAGGCTCCGGGGGAGACAGTTGTTGTCCGTGGGATGAAAAAGCACATCACGGTCATGCCTGGGCAGAAGACCAAACATTCCACCTCTTTGGTCTGGCAATATTTCTATCCAAATCCGGACAACAACTGTCTTGCCATATGTACCTTATGTAAAGGTGGAATAAGTAGGGGTAGGGACGTTAACCACCTAGGAACATCCTCCCTTATACGGCACCTGCAGCGCGTTCATAATAAGTTACTGTCAAGTTCAGAAACTTTGGCTAAGACCGTAAGCAGTCCAGGGACACCTAAATCCCGTTGTCCTGTTGTATCCAAGCGCCTGCAAACCACACCGTCAACTCCCTCCTCGTCAATTTCCTCCTTAGTCAGGATCGGAAGTAGTCCTGCAGGCCATGTCACTGGCATGACTGACTCTCCTATCCGGGATTCCTCCGGAGGATCCTGCATTGCTACGCCTCCTGCTGCCGCTGCTGCTGTTGCTGCTGCTGGGAGTCATTCATCATCCCAGAGAGGAAGTAGGAACACCACTACTTTTACTAAACAATTGACCCTCCAACAGTCCTTAGCGAGGAGGATGAAGTACAACAGCAGTCATCCTGAAGCAAAACGTATAACTGAGTCCTTGACTGCTATGTTGGTGTTAGACGTGCGTCCGGTATCCGCCATTAGTGCAGTGGGATTTAGACAATTGATGGAGGTAGTGTGTCCCCGGTTCCAAATCCCATCTAGATTCCACTTCACTAGGCAGGCGATACCGAGACTGTACAGAAACGTCAGAAAAAGTGTCCTCAGTGTCCTGAAAAATGCTGTTGTACCCAATGTCCACTTAACCACGGACATGTGGACAAGTGGAACAGGGCAGACTAAGGACTATATGACTGTGACAGCCCACTGGGTAGATGTATCACCTTACGCAGCAACAGCAGCAGCGTCACCAGTCGCAGCATCTCAGAAACGCCAGCTCATTCCAAGGCAGACTACGCTGTGTATCACCGGTTTCAGTAAGAGGCACACCGCCGACAACCTCTTAGAGAAACTGAGGGAAATCATCGCCCAGTGGCTTACCCCACTTAGACTCTCCTGGGGATTTGTGATATCTGACAACGCCACCAATATTGTGCGGGCATTACATCTGGGCAAATTCCAGCACGTCCCATGTTTTGCTCACACAATAAACTTGGTGGTGCAGAATTTTCTGAAAAGCGACAGGGGCGTGCAGGAGACGCTTTGGGTGGCCCGAAAAATTTCTGGCCACTTTCGCCATTCAGCAACTGCATGCCGAAGACTGGAGCGCCAGCAAACACTCTTGAACCTGCCCCGCCATCACCTGAAGCAAGAGGTTGTGACGCGGTGGAACTCAACCCTCTATATGCTTCAGAGGATGGAGGAGCAGCAAAAGGCCATTCAAGCCTATACATCCACCTATGACATAGGCAAAGGAGGGGGTATGCACCTGACTCAAGCGCAGTGGAGAATGATTTCCGTGTTGTGCAAGGTTCTCCAGCCCTTCGAACTTGCCACACGTGAAGTCAGTTCAGACACTGCCAGCTTGAGTCAGGTCATTCCCCTCATCAGGCTTTTGCAGAAGCAGCTGGAGAAAGTGAAGGAGGAGCTAAGACGGAGCGATTCCACTCGGCATGTGGGACTTGTGGATGAAGCCCTTCATTCGCTTTACCAGGATTCCAGGGTGGTCAATCTGTTGAAATCAGACCACTACATTTTGGCCACCGTGCTCGATCCTAGGTTTAAAGCCTATGTGGTGTCTCTCTTTCCGGCTGACATAAGCCTGCAGAGGTGCAAAGACCTGCTGGTGAACACACTGTCAGCTGAAGCGGAACGTGACACGTCAACAGCTCCTTCTTCATTTTCTCCCGCAACTGGAGCTGCCAGGAAAAAACTTAGGTATCCTAAGCAACCCGCTGGCGGTGATGCAGGGCAGGCAGGACCAAGTTTGGACATCTGGTCCGGACTGAAGGACCTGGCAACAATTTCTGACATGTCTACTGTCACTGCATATGATACTGTCACCATTGACAGAATGGTGGAGGATTACATCGGTGACAGCATCCAAGTAGGCATGTCAGACAGTCCATACCTGTACTGGCAGGAAAAAGAGGCAATTTTGAGGCCCCTGTACAAACTGGCTCTATTTTACCTGAGTTGCCCCCCCTCCAGTGTGTACTCCGAAAGAGTGTTTAGTGCAGCTGGGAACCTTGTCAGCGAAAGGCGTAGGAGGTTGCTTCCACAGAATGTGGAGAAGATGATGTAAATCAAAATGAATTATCAGCTCTTCCAGGGAGACCAGCCTCCAGAACGTACAGAGGGACCTGTGGTGGTGAATTCAAGTGGGGACGAGTTAATACTTTGTGAGGATGAGGATGTACACACTGAAGAGGGTGAGGAATCGGTGGATGAGGAGGATGAGGATGACATCTTGCCTCCGTAGAGCCAGTTTGTGCAGGGACAGATTAATTGCCAGCTTGTTTTGTGGGGGCCCAAACGAACCAATCATTTCAGCCACAGTTGTGTGGCAGACCCTGGCGCTGAAATGATTGGTTTGTTAAAGTGTGCATGTCCTGTTTATACAGCATAAGGGTGGGTGGGAGGGCCCAAGGACAATTCCATCTTGCACCTCTTTTTTGTTTAGTGTCATAAATGGCATATTGGCAAGTTTATGTTTCTCTTCAGATGATTTAAATGTTTTTTTTAAGGTCATTTTCTTGAACTTTGGCCCTGATTCAGAGCCGGTCGCTATTTGCGCTCGCTCGTTCAAAAACAAGGGGTGGCTATTCAAATGATCCGTTCGCAAATTGCAGTCTGTTCACACCTCTAAGTCTGAACGAGCGAGCAAAACATACGCTCGTTTATTTGTTAAAAACGCCCCCTGGCCGCTCGCACCATACGTCATGTCCGCTATTTATTAGATTAATCGAGTACATCGACCAGCGTCTGAACTGCTCGCTATTCTTGAGGTTGGTTTTTGCTACCACAATTTTGCGAGCAGTTCTGGCTATAAAATAACCCAGTGACGTGGTCAATGACGCTGCTGTATTAATTATGCACACCCTTAAAACGCCCGTTTTGACCTTTAAGCACGCCTGTGTTCGGATCTCCACTCCCCATTTTCAAGCACCTTCCCCTGTTACCACCCACATACGCCTCATTCTGTCACTCAAAATAGCAGGCATTCGCTATTTTGCGAGCACATGAATTTCGGCCGCACTGACTGGTTCGCGCATGCGTATTACGATCCGTACGCATGCGCAGTTGGGCAAACATCGCTCGGAGCGAACGAGCAGCCACTTGCGTCCGGCTCTGAATCAGGCCCATTGTCATTTGGGATTGTATGTGGCCTCTACTATGACATTGGGCATCGGCCTTGGCAGATGACGTTGATGGCATGTTATCGTCTATGTCATGACTAGTGGCAGCAGCTTCAGCACTAGGGGGAAGTGGTTCTTGATCTTTCCCTATTTTATTTTTATCGGAGAAAGTTTGGTCCTCCATTTATGTTATATTGATTTGATATATACGTGCGGCTAAGGCGCACACAAACACAGAAAATATTTTTTTATTTTTGCTGGAGAGTAGTGCACTTTGTGGGTTACACCACCCTTTAAGAAATGAGCCAGCCAGCTCTTTACTTATGGGACACAGACGCACGCTTGGCACTGCTCCTTTGTTGATACACGTTCAGCCATAGTGCACACAATTCACAAACACAGAAAATATTTTTTTATTTTGTTTGGAGTGTACTTTGGGGGTTACAGCACCCTTTAATGGTCAAGCCAGCCGGCCCTTTACTTATGACACAGGCGCACGCTTGGCACTACTTTGTTGTTGCACGTGCGGCTACTGCGCACACAATTCACAAACGCTGCCACCGCGGAGCTGTGTGTAGTGTAACACTGGAGAAGTAAGGGAGGTGGCAGGGGGAGGAGGAGGCATTGTGGGATAGACGTCATGTAGTATTTTCTCAGTGACAGAATGGCTGCTTGGGCGCACCACTGCATTACATACATTGCAGCGGTGTGTCCGGCAAATACATTATGGTGGTGACGGCCGGTTCCACCCCAAGGCCGCCGTCGCTCTGTGCGACGGAACCGGCCACACCACCCTAGTTGCAGCCCTGCATGGGAGGAGTGGCCGCGGCTGGGCATGCGCGGCATGTCCTACCGCGGCCATCTTGTTTTCTCCTCCTGTAGCGTAGTCAGAATGAGCTTCTGTACAGAAGCTCATTCTGACCTGGCTCACGCTGCGCTGCTCGGTCGGAGTTGAGCTCCGATCGCGGCAGCGGCAGGTAAAGGGCAGCTGCCGCCGGCGGAGGAAGTGTCTGAAAAGCATTAGGGGGCAGTGGCAGGCGGGGGGGCTGGTTTGCTGCAGAGCCCCGGATGCCCGCTAGGTATTGAAGTTGCCCCTAGGCATTTGCTTATAATGCCTATGCCTAGGGCCGGCTCTGGTCAAGACCATCACGACCATCGGGCTTGCGACGAGACCCTGCGGTAGGGTCTCGCTGCCGCAAGCCCTGGAGTGATTTTGGCTCTATCAGAGCCAAAATCACTCCCACTGACATCACTAGTGATGAACGCCTCCGTCTGGGCAGCCACGCCCCGGCATGCCCACCAAAGGGGGCGTGCTGTCACTCACCATTGACAGCATGCCCCCTTTGGTGCAAGTCCCCGAGCGACGGCTTCCCTGTCGCTCGCCGGGTCTCGCGCATGCGCACGACGGAGCAGCCTCCATCGTGTGCATGCGCATTTGGGTACCATCAACCCGCTTGCAAGCGTCCTGCGCTCACGAGCGGGTCTGAATGAGACCCTGAGCTTTGTTGGAGGTCATTATGTTGTGTTCCCTGTATACAAGTTGCTTCTAGAAGTATAGTTTAATGGATGACCCCTCAGCTCATTCCAGCCTTATTGTGAGGTTTGTGTGTTACAGCTTGTACTGTAGCAAACAAGATAAACAACCTCTTAAATTGCCAGCTGATGTGTTACTACAGATAGGGGCCCCAGGCAATAGTGTAATGCAGATCATTCACAATGACCATCAACCTAAGCTACTAAACACTGACGGTGGCGAAGTGTGGACCCCTCAGATCAACTAATAGGCCCAAATCTGCGTCTGATTTAGAGTTGTACACTAGTGAACTCACATCTGCAATCACACTCGCAATTTATGTGCGAAAATTTGCTAATGACAGGCAATAGACTCTCCGCCTCAGATAGTGCGCGATAGACGGGGCAAATATTGCTGCACACACTTTCCCTATTTGCGTTATGTGCAGATCCTTCAGGGTTGAGAATACACCACCATCAATGTAACATCGGATGCACATCGACTTCTCTAGTAAGTCCTGAGCCTCGCAGATTCCTGGTCATCTTTTTCTCTCCATGGCCTCTATTTACTACAATCCGCATTTCAAATGCGGCTGTAGTGTGATATATAGGCCTAAATTTGCATTGCGAATTTAGGAAATATCACAGAAATGTATCAAACATCCCTTGCGGGGACAGAGCTTGCGAAAAATACAGTGAGAAGGTGTCCGCTCATGGACCTCCGGCACAATTCACCCCGCTGCAAACTGAGCTGCCGAGGTCACAGTGCAGGAGCCCGGAGACCAGCTGACCGGAGCCCCAGAGGCAGTGGCGGATCCAAGGGGGGGCGATTGGAGCGATCGCCCCCCCCTAGCACTATCATTCCTTGATACCTCTCCTCCTGCACTGAAGTTCACTGCAGGCTGTGTGTGTGTGCCCTCTCCTCCACACCACCGATGGAGGGGCGGGGTGACTCCTGCACCTTTCCGAGATCCTGCCCCGAGCATGGGCTACTCTCCCGGCTCCTCCTTGTCCCAGCAATAGCGCGATGGAAGAGCATAAAACCCCTAATGACTATCCCCTTCGCCGGAAAAGATCTTGTCCACTTCAGGCGGTGGGCGGAGCTGAGGGCGGGGCCAAAGGTAGGGACACCGTGGCGGGAGTCATGATGAGTGACAGGGCGTCCGTGGCTCCGTGCTGTATAGCTAGCGCGGCCACAAGATGGAACAGAAGCGGGACTCCAGCGGGGGAGGATGCGGCAGCAAAGCAGCAGGAACCCAAAAGTGGATGCGCCCAGTGACTCCCCGGTTGGTTGATAGTAAAGAGCTTGGGCTGCCTGGCAATAGGATGGAGGGATGCTGTAAGAGGAGCTTGGTCTGCCTGGCAGTGGGGTAGAGTTGTACTAAACCTGCTTGGTAGTGTGGTGGAGGGGTCCTGTGGCTGGAAGGGCAGTGAAGGGGTACGCCTGGCAGTGTGGTAGAGGGGTGCTAGGGCTGGTAGGGGAGTAGAGTGGTACTAACCTGCCTGGTAGTGGGTGGAGGGGTGCTATGGCTGGCAGGGGGATAGAGGAGTACTATACCTGCCTGACAGTGTGGTGGAGGGGTGCTAGGGCAGGTTGGGGGTAAATCGGTATTATACCTGTCTGGCAGGGTGGATGGGTTCTAGGGCAAACATACACATACCACTGACTGTATACGTTGCACTTCCGGTGATAAGTGGGAAATACCCGGCTGGGGACAGGGGTGAGGTGGGAGAGCAGCCCAGGGCCAGCAGTGTAGTACAGTGAGACACATGCTCAGGGCGGAATCTCAAAAAGGGGAGGTGCTGGAGTTCCCCCCGGCGGTGCACAATGTAGTCCGAAAATGACTGCCCTGTGTGAGGCGGGTCTAGGGAGGGGGTTGCAAACCTGCTCTGGGTTCATGCTGCTGCTCAGGTAGGAAACGGGCTCAGTCAGTGTGACATTGTGAATGATGTATGGTCTGTAGAAAAGTAGCTGCCGCGCATTCAGCCAGGGGTGTGTCCTGTACATCAAATGTGTACTGCTACATACATGCTGCACAGCACATGTGTGTAGTTATGCTCAGCATGGTGCAAGAAATACAGGTACCCAAATGCCAGAAGGGCTGATGGCCAGATGGGTCGGCCCGGACAAAATTGCAAAGTGGGGCCCGGGTGGCAGCATTTGTGAATTTGTTGCCGCACTGCCGCCCATCCGTTCACAGCAGCCCTAGAGTATGAGAGCTCTGCTCTCATTCTAATCCAGCATTGGTTGTTGCCAGCCAATGGGAGCTTGTGGATCGGCAGCCGCTGCTGAATGGCAGCCAGTCCGCAAGCTTCTATTGGCCCACGTCCAGCGTCTATCGCCCCCCCTAAAGGAACAGTCTAGATCCGCCCCTGCCCAGAGGACATCACCAGAGCACCGATCACTGGTCCCTAGATGCAGGCATTTGTTTTTTTAAGTGATCATCTTGTGATCTATTTAGACCACACAGCTGATCACAGGGGCTGGCTCCTGGCTCTGCTCTGCCTGTCAGAGCGCAGCAGAAGTCGGGGGACCATCAGACCCTGATAACGCCATATAAAGATGACGTTATTATCATAGGGGTTTCCCATTTATTTTTTTACTATTTATTTTTTGTAGATTTCAGGCAGATCGCATTTCCCATAACAAGTATGGGAAATGCGATCTGCTTATTAAATATGGGGTCTATTCATCATACCTAAAAATATCGATGGAGGTAATTAGGTTTAGAACTCATATGGAGTTCTACCTAATTACCAGAGGAATTCATCATTCCTCCTCCCTGTAACTATCTATTCCAAAAAGCTGTAATTTTTGTGATGACAGCTTTTCGAGAAATAGATACTTTTCCCTCTCTACACTAACTTACTGCATCTGTAACACCATCGCATGTGCAGCACTGCCTACAGCTGCGGTAATTCTGTGTCCCCCTCACCCCCCTTCCCTCCCCATATACCTACCCCCCGTCACCGCACTTACCTGGCTGCTGCAGCGCCTCCAACTCTGGTGGCTGTGCTGTCACGTGTTCTCCCAACAGCACACAGTACAGTTTAGAAAAAAAAAAATGCTGGGAGAACACGTCTCAGAACAGCCACTGGAGCCAGAGGACGGACCAGAGCGTCGGAGAAAGACGCCGGGCGACCTGTACATGCTGACACAGGTAAGTGTCACCTGCTATTCGCCACCTCACAGTGGCGGATAGTAACTCCATCAAATTCCGAAAATACATAATTTTCGGAATTTGATGAATACCATAATTTCCATATCCCCATACTAATGTACTAATGTATGGGGAGTGTGGAAATGAACGCAGGGGGACTTAACCAGGAGATATCAGTGATCTCTCCTGTGTTAAGTCTCTTCATGAATACTAAAATAACGTTAATTAAGGAAAATGTCCTTAAAAACGTTATTTTAGTGTTGATGAATAGGCCACTATATGTGAACTGAAGGGAATGGAGTAGCTTTTCACGAAAACTACTCCAATTGCCCATTAATACATTTTGTGATACTGTACTAAAATAATGTGAAAAGGGTGTAAAAATACCCTTTTTCACATTTTTTATAGCAAAAATAATATTGATATATAGTGCCCTTTAAATATGGCCTCTGAGACTTTGGTTCTGCAATTGGGAACGCAGCCATGATCAAAGACACACCCCTGGAACTCCAAAGACATGCCTCTGGAACTCCCAAGACACGCCCATGGATTGGCCTCTTTTTGTGAACACTTTCAGCTGCCTTTGTGACTACACCCAGGAGCGACCATGAATCCCAGAGACTGGTGTTTCAAACTACATGCTCGCGAGTGCGCAGTGAGGCTTTCCTCGGAGGTTCTCAGAGAAGCAAAAAATCCCTCAACTCCAAAAACATCGTTGTGGCATACATCTCTGAATCAGGCCATGGGGTCATTACAGCTTGCATAAGGTTGTTGTGAATACACTGACACTTTACAGATGTATCCTCAGTCACCAAGCAATCTGTCGCCATATGGTGCGAGACGCTGGATGGAGCACCTTGCCATAATGCAAAAGTGACAACTAAGTGGCTCGGGGAACAAAACATTGAAAATTTTGGTCGCACATTTTGGCCAACCAACATACTGTTGCGAAACAATCGGTAACATCGAGTAACATCGGATCCAGTCGCACAGTTCAGGAAGCCCAGATCTCATTCTGGAACTGCTAACTTCTGCACACGCTATGAGTACTCAGGCTGCGTCTGGTATCGCAATGGCTAATTTAATCACGCCCTTTCCATGGCGTTGAAATGCACTTGCATGCCTGTGTTCACTAGACTACCCCTGACCGCCCACTATCGCTTGATAAGTGGCTGCGACCGGGGGGACACCAAGGGGGCAGCGGCCAATCTGGGATGGTTACCTTCTCTTGCAGGGGGACAGGAGCAGCACCTGCTTTTCGGGAGGCTCTCGGCCAAACCGGAGAGTATGCAGCAATGGGCAATACTGATTATACCACTATGTACTATTGTGTGTGAGAGTACTGTAGTCACAGTCACACAGAGCATCCACCAACACTGTCCCCTACTACAGTGTACAACATAGTAAGCTGTAGTAGGGGACGCTCCATGGCCGGCTGTGATTGTCCTCCTTCTCCAGAAGTCGTTGATTAATCGCCAGTGTCGGACTGGGGCATGAAGGGCCCACCGGGGAATGCAGTGTTAGGGGCCCATGCTTAAGGGGTGTGGTTATCCATCAGAGGGGGTGTGGCCAGTCACCCAAAATGCATGGCTAATCAATAGGTGTAGATTCTATACAGGGCAGTTTCTAGCCAATCTGGCTCCCAGTGCGAGGCATTCAAAATGCACCCCCCCCCCCTTGTAATATTTTCACTAAAATTTCTGTTGTGTGGCACACTATGCTCCACACCCCCATGGCTTCAGATGTCCACACTAGATTGGCATAGCATGCTACACAAATCCATGGCATAGCATGCTCCATACCCCCTGACACAGAATACTGTACACACACCCTGACTGTAATAACATGCTGCACCCCCTCCAACTGACATAGCACATGCTGCACCCCCCTCCAACTGACATTACACATCATGCTGCACCCCCCATTGATATTACACATCATGCTGCACCTCCCCAGTGATATTACACATCATGCTGCACCTCCCCATTAATATTACACATCATGCTGCACCCCCCCATTGATATTACACATCATGCTGCACCCCCCATTGATATTACACACCATGCTGCACCCCCCATTGATATTACACATCATGCTGCACCCCCCCATTGATATTACACATCATGCTGCACCCCCCATTGATATTACACATCATGCTGCACCTCCCCCATTGATATTACACATCATGCTGCACCTCCCCCATTGATATTACACATCATGCTGCACCTCCCCCATTGATATTACACATCATGCTGCACCTCCCCATTGATATTACACATCATGCTGCACCTCCCCATTGATATTACACATCATGCTGCACCTCCCCCATTGATATTACACATCATGCTGCACCTCCCCATTGATATTACACATCATGCTGCACCTCCCCAACTGACATAGCATATGCTGCACCCCCATTGATATTACACATGCTGCACTGCACCCCCCCCTGACATAGCACATGCTGAGCACCCCCCCAGGCCCCAACATGCTGCTGCAGGCAGCCTGCACCCCGCACACCTGACAGCAACATTTCCACGCTGCACGCACTCCCCTCCCCCCCCGCAGAGGGGCAGTTCAGTTACTGGACGTTGGAACCTGGTGTGTCGAAGCTGCTGACTGTGCACTTGCCGCGCTTCCATCCCATGCCCAGTCAGCGCTGCACAGCCCGGAGTGCGGGCGCCGTCGCTGCCAACCACTCAGTCAGTGAGTCCAGAAGGAGAGTGAGGAGTCGAGGGCAGCCAACAGCAGGACAGTCAGAGCGGAGGTCACTCTCAGCCGGCGTCCGGACAGACTTCGTCAGTGTGGCTGTGTGCGCCGACCCCCTTCCTGTCATGTGACACCCAGGAGGAGAGGAGGGAAGGCGGCTATTGGATGCGCGCCGTGCGCGCAAAGTTACTGTAGCCACCCGACTGGTTGAGGAGGGAGACAGGCTGTCACAGCGTCAGTGCTGATGCAGGAGTCGGACCTGACATATTCGGATCGCCCCGTGCGATTGCACGGGTCGCCCGGCCCTAGAAACGGCCCTGATTCTATAGAAGGGAACCAAGCACCCATATTGATCAGTGGTACTGCTCCACCAGATAACTGACCATATAATAGAGTAACAATGTATAATTTGAGGTCTGGAACCTGACACCTTGAAGAAAGGGGTGGGCCCTTAGGCAATGGGGCCCACCGGGGATTTCCCCTGTACCCCTGTGGGCCAGTCCAACCCTGTTAATCGCGGAATTTTAGAAAAATCTCTTAAAACTCATCCAAATTTCTGAATTGACCAACAGTAATCATTCTGCCCATGTTAATGTTATGCAATATTTGTTATCTGTTCATTCAATTTAATGATGAAATCTTGTTCAGTATAACGTCCTATTTCAGGCGGCAGCACTGTGGGAATCCTTGGCCGTAAACATACCACCACCCAGGCCTCTTCTCTCTCAGCACTGCCAATCACAATGCCTCCCCGGCCCCCTGACATCCAGAACTTGGTTAGTGACAGTGAGAATGCAGATTGGCATGGAGGCATTGTATTGCCACAGAGCGCTCATACAGGCTGCAAATTATCTTTAAATAATGAACTGTTGTAAGAAACATTGAATTGCTATATCTACATCCAGCCATTTGGTTTGCACCACTAGGATTCGTTTAATATTTAGCTAGACTGGGAGCAGATCTACCTTCCTTGCAGCTACTGGGTAATAATAAGCCACAAATGGCTGCAATTCACCCATTCAACTCTGTCTGGTAAATGAAATAAAACGCTGGGAGTCCGCCGTCTCCGAAGTGACTGCTCTCTTTGCTGTAATTCACGAGCTTGGCCCCTGTAATAGGAGTCACACGATCAGATGCATGTCTCTTCTCTAGTCCTAATTGACCTTCAGGTACGAGGCGCAATGTTGGAGGCCAGTCCTGTGCACTGTACCCCACCGACATTGGAGCATGACTTTTGCTTTCGGTATAATACACAAGAAGTGTGTCGCTCCCTGCAGGCTTCCGGAGTTCTTTAATAGCATTTTCTTGTGTGTCTGCATTGATGTACCCTGTTGGAAAACACAGGTCTGGTTTAGCTGAAGGCTCTTCATCTCCCAGTGCATGCTGTGCCAGTTCTGTAATCAATATCGCTCTAATAGACTTAGTAGTCCTGCAGCCATACCTCTCTGCTGCTGACACGTACATCTTGACCTATGCCGCCAGTATTGACTTCCTTGCGCATCGCTGCTGGATGGTGTTCTGCAAGTGGGGGTAGGTGGGGGGGGGGAGGACTGTAACCAACACATGGAACTATAGTCTGTTATGGGTGTTTGTTTTTTTAATCACTTCCCTATTCAATGTTGAAAAGTAATTTAACGTTGTATTGTTTCATTATGAGTCAGTGACATTTGACATTGGAGCACCTCTCATTCCGGAACAGCTGGAAAGTTTGCACCGGAGAGTCTTTATAGGTTATGGGGGTGGTGTATAACTGCAACTCAAGTCCTGGTAACACTGGAGCCTGCAGATACAATCTTAGCCCTTATTGTTTCAGTGATTTCAGTAAATAAGGGTATTGGAAGAGCCTGGGCAAGAAGGTCCTTCTCTGCTGCTACTTCTCAAAGACTTCCAGAAGGGTATGGTGGGGGCTCATTGCCCCTCAGGCCACTGTCATAGTAGTAATAAGAACTGGCACTTCAGTCTCCTATACACCACACATGCTACGGTGTTGGACCTCTAACACATTTGGACATAGAGACTAGAAACAATTCAAACACAATCGAGCAATGAATATATACACGGTCAGATGCGGTCAGGGATTGTTTGAGGACTAGGGACCTCATTTAGAGTCAGTCAAAGCGGCCGCACGGTCGTACGCCACCGATGTTCGCTATACTGCGCATGCGTAAAGTTCGCAATGCGCATGCACAAACTAGCCGCTACGATCAGAAATATCTCTCTCCTTGAACACAGCCAGGTCGGTAGTTTGAGTGACAGATTGAGGCATTTGTGGGTGGTAATAGGGGAAGGTGCTTGAAAACGGGGGAGTGGAGATCCGAACGCAGGCGTGCCTAATTATGCGAACGGCGTTTTATGGGAGTGCATACAGTTTATGGGAGTGCATAATTAACAAAGTAGCGTCATGGCACATGTGACATGGGAGTTTTTTACACTGACATGATCGTAGAGCTTAAGAGAGGGTATGGTCAACCTTAAGCTCTACGACCAGTGCCGATGGTTCCCGATGGTCTCGATTAATCCTTATATGCCCGGTGATGACGTGCAAAGCGTACGAGAAGGGGGCGTATTTTTTATCTTCCGACCGCTTCCTCCCCTTGGTCGGCCAACTACCGATCCGAACTTAGGGACGCAACTTGCGAAGGAATCATTTGAATATCCGGCCCCTTTTTCCATACGACCGTGCGGCTGCTTCGACCGACTCTGAATGAGGTCCTAAATTTGGTCCTGGAAGTGGTCTTGTAAGGGGTGGTCCCTCTAGGGTGCTCATCTCAGATGTCCCGTTACCAGAGTCCCTTGCGAGGATGATCCTTCAGTTCGGCATGGAACAGATGTAAAACTGACCACATAAGAAAGAACAAAACAAGGGATAAGAAAGACCCCCGCTTGGTACAGTTGAAAAACCTTGCTTTAAAATATCCATGCTCAGGGCAGATTGGAATCAATCATTGATATTTTTATACTTAGATCTAGAGCTTCACCTATGGGATCTTCTAACACACCAGGTGGCAACTGTGACCTTATACCAGATTGTGAGCCTAACTAGGGTGTGATTTGGTGGGAAACTGGATGTGTTCTGACAGAAAACTGGGCATGTTTGGCGAGAAAAGCAGAGCGGACGTCTAGGGGATGGTCAGCCCTCCACACCTATGTTGCACCACAGCACAGGCCTAATGCCCAACCTAACAATGGGGATGCAGGCTTAGCGCCCAATCTAATAATGGGGACACGGGCCTAGCACTCAAGCTAAAGATATGTAGAGAGTGCCCATACGCGCCTACCCATTCCGGAGGGAGAGACGCTGTGGGGGGCTTCGTAAAGTTCTTTTTCCTGGCGACACCAAAAGTCTTCCTTGTCCTTAGCTTCTATCATCTTCATTGGGAGCTGTCGCTATCATCAAGGATCAGCCGCCAACCGTCAGTCTTCTCCAGTTGACCCCCGAAGTCCTCCGTCCTCTTCCGCTGCTGCCAGAGCTCTTCTTCCGTGGAGGTCCATCCTCTCCTCTCGCTGTCTATCAAACTGCCTTCATAGTCTGCCGACGGCTAGTATTAGCCAGAGTGAGTGGGCAGGGCTCAGAAGCGGTGGGCCGTTATTGGCTTGCTGCATCAAGCTCTGTTTGGCTGCCAGTCCATGAGCCATGATTGGCTCGCGGATGGCGCCAAATTAAAAAGATGCAACAGCTCCTCCAGCGGCGCTGGACTCTGATGCTTGACGCCGGTGCCGTCCACTTAAGGGACACCTCCCTACAGCTTCACGGCATGGGTGTAAATCAACGGTTGGCAGAACCATCACTGCAGTAGGCGGGTTTAGTACATCATTAGCCCTAGAGACATCAGTAGCAGACAAGGCTAAAGTAACAATATGTAATACTAGAGTACCTTGGTAGATGTATTATATAGTTATTAGCATTACTGTATAACGATATGGAAGAAAGAAAAAGGGAGCACGAGGATACACACGTCACATACGGAGAGAAAAACTTCTGTTTACACCCGGTTGGAGGTCCGGGGAGGAGAAGCAGCTGGGTGGCAATGGGGGACGGGACATGACGGTCTGCGTCATTAAGCCCCGCCCCTTCATGATAAATTGTCGCGATTCGTGTAGATTTAAATAGGGGGCAGAGAAGTGCCTACTCGGGCGCCTTCCGCGACATCCGGAGTAGGCATGCATGTTTCAGGGAGAGTGTGAAAGCAGCACCTATGAGTGCGGCGGTAAAGTGGGCGTGTACTGCTACATCTGAGAGGCGTGTCATAATACTGACTTACATCCAATGCTAAATGAGCCCCAAAGCAGTTACTAAGATCTATTTGTTGATGAAAACATATGGGATTCCGACAGCCGGCTTCCTGATTGCTTTATCCCGGTGTGAGTTAAATGACAGGCATCTATATCTAGACGCCTGTCATTTTCCCGACGCCGGGAGACAGGCGCCTGGCATCCCGATCGAATAATACTGATACTGAATTGATACTGAATGAGGTCCTGAGTCCAGGGGGTAAATTTACTAAAGTTCGATTTGGTATTCGATTTTATGAACCAATACAATCGACTGAAATCGAATTTAGGGCCTGATTCAGACCCGGTCGCAAAGCTGCGTTCGCACGCAGCCTGCCGATGCTTGCAATCTGCGCATGCATACAAGACGCAGTGCGCATGCATAATTACATTAAACCAGTCCATGCGATTGGGGAGCGTTCACACCCAGTACACAGATGCTCTGCAAGCATGAGTGACAGGACGTGCCGTTTGTGGGTGGTGGGGACAGGGGGTGGCCAATGGTAATGGGGTTGTGGTGGTGCGAATGCAGGCGTGTCCGTGCGTCTAAACGCCATTTCAGGGGCGTACATAATTAAGACACATCATCAGCATACACGTCACATGGCTGAATTACACACCGCAGCTCTCGCAGTACTTGCGGTAGGGAATGGTCAGCCACAAGTGCTGCGTATGGGTCCGATGTCAGCCGATGTTACCGATTGTTTAATACACTTCCTGGAGATGACGTATGTTACTAAGGGAAAGTGGGCGTCTTGTGTCAGGCTGGGGGGCGTCTAATTTCATACTGCGATTGCACGGCAAAGCATAGTGGGCGTGCTAATATCTTGCTAGCGATCGCGGGATTTACATACTTTGTATGCAGACGGCTGCAAAATCCCTTAACAAATCCCTCATTTACTAATATTCGATTTTCAAACTGAATACGGTTTTGGTCGATTTTAAGAAAGGATTTTGGGCCTGATTCACACCCGGACGCTAAGTTGCGCTCGCTCGCTTTGAGCGATGGCTGCCCGTCTGCGTATGCGTATGCATCGCAGTGCGCGAATCAGTCACTGCGATGGGGAAGCAACCGCTTGTAGCCCGCAGACGGGCTGCCACTTTGAGTGACAGATAGTCCCATTTGTGGGTGGTAACAGGGGAAGGTGCTTGTGAATGGAGGAGTGGTCCTGCGAACGCAGGCGTGTCTGACCGTCAAAACGGAATTTAATGGGCGTGCATAATTAGCCAAGTAGCGTCATTGTACACGTGACTTGAGTGTATTTCAGGCTGAACTGATTGCACTGTTGCGGTGGGGTAAGGTCTACCACAAGAGCTGCGTGCAGCAATACAGCCATTCGATGTACTCGATTAATCACTCACTTCCTGCAGATTACCCATTAAAATCAAACTCATCTTCCTCATTGCTTCCTATCAGGCCAAATGTATCACATAACAGTGGAAAAAAACACTTGTGCACACTCTAGAAAAGTAAAAGTAATTTATAATTTCTTCATTAATATAATATGCTCATCTTAAATATATACCTATATATATGTTTATATTTGTATATATATATATATATATATATATATATATATATATACATACAGTATACACATTTATATGGATATATATATATTGTATACATGTGTATATACATATCATTTTTAAAACATTTTTTTTTGTTTGCCTGGCTATGTTGGGTGAACCCCACCATGGGGAGGGGCCTGTGTGCACCTTTGCTATAGGGCCCCCAAAGAGCTAGTTGCGCCCCTAATACCGCAGGTAGGTGCACAGTATAGCATAGCCTTGAGCAGCCATTATTCATACAACCAGAGTGCCGCATATGCTTTTGGGAACATTGTGAACTTTTAAAGCCATCACAATCAATTTCCAGCCAACAGAATGGTGTTTAGAAGCTCAAATCGACTGTCTCTCCTTATTCTATTCATTTGGAGATTTGAAGTTCGATTTTGAGTTTGATTTACATTCGATTGCAAATCGAATGTTAGTAAATGAAGGGATCCTATATTCGACTATGGAAAAACATTGATGTTTTGACTGAAATTCAGTTTTCTGTTCGATTTGACATTTGATTTTGGCTTTAGTAAATCCAATATCAAAATCGAATGGAAATCGAAGCAAAATCAAATGGCAAATCGAACAGAATCCAAAATCGAACATTAGTAAATAAATATACCCCCAGACTCGGGTCTTCTCACAAGTCAGATCTCGGGTCTAAAAACCGGATCTCGCGCATTTTTGATTGCATGTACAGTAAGTCCCTCCCTTTTGATTCCAGGTGCCAAAATTGGACAAAATTGACTGGAAATGACTGGCAAAGAAAGTTATTGGTGTTATTGATACTATAAGAACAAACACAGGTCCAAGGTACATGATTTTAGTGGTTTCTCAATTTTTAAAAGAAATCCAAAACCAAAACTCTTGAGGGCGGTTTTCCCAAAATCAAAACAATGGGGTCTGCGCACATCTCTAATTTTTGTTGGCTCTGACAGCAGATAAGCTGAGGCCGATACATTGGACCAAACGCCACGACTATAAATGAAGATGAATGAGCAGCAAAATGATCTGAAAGTAGAGACCACCGTTATTTCGCGTTGCTGTTTCTAACTGCAGATACTGTGGGGACTTTGGGTCTGATTCTGTAAGGATCACTATTGCGATCGCAGCTGTGATTACGCACGCAGTCTCACTGCGATAGTATGCTAATCTCTGCGATCGCTATGCCATCTCAGTACTACATAAGGGCGCCCACTTTACCTTACACACATCCGTAATGTTTAGCAAGACTGCAAAACCATCGGTAACATAGAGTACCATCGCAGCCTTACGCTCACTTACACAAGCCCTGACCTTACTAAGAAATTGCTAACTTTAGTGCCCGCTTTGAGGCAGCAGGCTGCGTAGGGCATCACAGTGGCTAATTTATGCAACGGCGTTCAAATGCACTGGCACGCCTGCGTTTCGCAGACAACCCCCCCATCACCACCACCAAACGGTACTTCCTATCAATCACTCTGCGATGGGTCTACGTAGTCACTGCGACTGCAGTCCCGATCGCAGTGGCCGATTCGCACACTGCAATGCATACGCATTTGCAGTACGCAACAATTGGCCAGTTGCCGTGCATATTGGCAACTGCGAGACGAGCTGAATCAGGCCCTTTGTGCCAACTTTGTGTAAATCAGCATAGTATTACAATACTATAATTTTATCATACTGCAACCTAAAGTCCACGCCAAGGCTGTAGGTGGGATTTTACTAACAGTAAGTGCACGCCGATGTAGTCTGCCCATAATATGCCACCTGGGAGTTTTAGGAAATAAACCTGGGGAAAAAATGTCACATTCATCATTTTTCCAATTACAGCTAATCCTGAAATCTGAGCTGAGAACTACAGTAGGGGCCAGTAAATATGTCAGTTTCTACAACTGTGTGAAGTTATATAACTGGATTCCATACCCAACAAAAATGAGGACTCAAAGCATGACCTACGTCTGCCCAAACCATGCCTTCAGTTTGTGTTACCGCATACTGTACAAGGCAACATGGTGGCACAGTGGTTAGCATTGCTGCCTCACAGCACTGGGTTTATGAGTTTGATCCAGGTTTCCTCCCAAAACATTGGGCAAGAACATATATTAATGATAAATGTTCTTTACAGCATTGTGTGATAAGTGATGCTTTATAAATAAACACTAATAATAGTAGAACACCATTCCCCCTTTGCCACAGTAATCTGAAATGTTCTACAAAAAATAGGGGTGTAGGTGATTTATGCCATCTGCAGCAACAATGTGCAAACAATATAGAATTTATGGTAATTATTACTACCCTACACCCCACCCTACGCTACAGATGTGCTGTTTGGTTTTCCTGAACTCCGAACACACCTGAACTTTGGGGTTCTGAGCCGAATAGGGGCCCAGCTCGGATCACTTTTGGAGTTCCGAGTAGAACTGAATCCTGGCTCGGATCTGCCGTAATTTCGGAAATTACTTTATCTTTGAGGTTTTTATTAATTTGAAAGAAATCCAAAACGGAATCCGAACCTAAACACGTGGATCTGCGCACATCTCTGCCCTATAGAGGTGACACCCACTGGATTACCTGTTATGTAGCCTCTACTGAATATCTCGCAAGAATAGTATCTATTATTGAAGATTTTATCAACCAACCAAAAGAGACAACGGGTGACCCAGAGCCACACAAAAATGGTCCGTTCAGTGGGCATTATGAGCCTGTCGCGGTCGTGTCAATGATAGCGGCTGCGTTCTCAGATGCACAACCACAGACTTAGGAGGCTACGATGGTCAGACGGAGACACTGCACCGGCCAATAGGGCTTGTGCAAGTTTCTATGGTGCTACCGAAGGTGGCGTCTACGGACCAATCGGTATTACTGCGTGTACGGATGCCTGACAGCGGAGGTCTCTATCCTTGCACATTCAGAAACATGGATGTACAGATGGAGCCACCCTCATCATTGCCACGATGCTCCGACACGTGCGCACGCATCGCGGCATAGCGCAGCAATCGCCAGGCTGCAACCACTTGAATCCGGCGATTACTCAATTATAGTCTGTGGTGTGCACGTCCGTATGTGTTACGGGCGATTCTGTGTCCACCTCTGAACCAGGCTCAAAATGTGGCTAATCCTAAATCCCAGCTATAGCCCTGACGATCTCACAACGGACACACATAATCATATACAATAGATAAGGGGAGAGTCTAATGCTTTGTACATCCACCCGATCCTCAGCGCTGCCAGAAATAGCCTCCGACCCATCATTATACGCATCCCCTTATCTTGTTTAATGTTCATTTTATTCAGATGGCTGTTTACTATTGTATTCTGTCAGCCCAGATTGCATTCTTTGTTGTCATTGGAAATGATATTATGTCAGCTGAGAAGGAATGTAAGGCAGAAGGCCCGGCAGCACAGTGTGATAAACTCCCCTGGGTGCCTGCAATATTTTGCAATAAACAATTACAATAAGGAGTCCTCCTCCAAGTTTGACAGACTTAATTCCTTCCCCCTCTTAATGCAGCCATTGAGTGATGTAATTGCAGTTCATGAAAACATGTTCCTTCACGGTAAGGTTTAAAGATGAATTATGAAGGTGGATATAAATGATGCTGTTACCACATACATTAAAAGCAAATTACAGCCCCAAGACTGATAACATAATTATGCCGCTGCCTGGACAGATAATCAATAAACTCCAAAGTACAGGCAAAATAATTGAAAAAGTGACTTTCAAGTGGTTAAAATGCCAGGACCAAATATAACATCTCTGTAACAAATAGGCTGAATAAATGCCAATTATTGTATCTGGGGTTGTCAGGCCAGATGGACTGTAATAATTCATTATTCATTACACAACATAAAGGTAATTGAGTAACCCTTCTTATGCTGGAGGGGTCTTCTACGTTCTACGCACAGTGCTGGTTTCTTTGGACAAACTGCTGATTATTTTATTATATATCAGCAGCAATAACATAAAATATTACCAGGATGACCAGGATGACGCAAAATAAAAAATGATTACTGACGTAATTTTATTATTATTATAATTTTAAATAATGCAATAACCTCCACACTAGGGTTGATCTAGAAAACAACTACAGGAAGGACAACGGAATAATTATTTTGCTACCACTCTCCAATAGTAATTTCTGGGGATTCAACTGCAGCTGAGAACACCAGGAGAGCCCGGAACTACTCTCCCAACGAACGGGTTCAGGGTTGGACTGGACCACAGGGCTACAGGGGAAATCCTCAGTGGGCCCCACCTCTTCTTGTAATGTCAGGTTTCATACACTTGAATTATACATTGTTACTATGTTACAGAGTCAGTTACCTAGTAGAGCAAGAACATTAATGACCAGACCATGCACTGTTGTATACATGTTGTCCTCTATGGAAGCCCGGCAGGGGTGAAGATCCCGACTGCTAATTTAGCTAAGTATCGCTAACCTAACCGCCCCCTAACCCTCCCTTAGGGGTGCCTAACCCTAACCTCCCCCCCAAGTACCTAACTCCCCTCTAAGGCCCTCATTCAGAGCCGTACGCTCTGAGCAGAGCGCACGCTCTGAATGAGGGCCGGGCTCCATTTTCATGGAGCGTCCTCCTGGACGCTCGTATAGCTGTGGGTCACCACCCACAGGCTATACGAGCGTGCATTTTGATGGCCGCGATGGTCGTGACCATCGCGACCATCGAAATTGCGAGCCGGAGCCTGCGGTTGAGGTTTTCAACCGCAAGCTCCGGAGTGATTTTGGCTCTATCAGAGCCAAAATCACTCCCACCCCCCTCAGGGAGGCACGCCCCCGGCACGCCCACCAAAGGGGGCGTGCTGTCAATCAACATTGACAGCACGCCCCCTTTGATCGGACACAACGAGCGAAGGAAAGTCCTTCGCTCGTCGTGTCTGGCGCATGCGCACGACGGAGTTCCCTCATGCTCAGTGCAGACCATCGACCCACTTGCGAGCGGACAGCCGCTCGTGAGTGGGTCTGAATCAGGCCCTAAGTGCCTAAACCTAACCCTCCTTCCCCTAGCATAACCCTATGCCCTGTCACCCCCAGGAGCCCCTAACCCTCCCACCCATGGCTGTCCATGCTCGGCTTACCTTCGATCGGGATGCCGGGCGTCGGGCTCCCGGAGTAGGTAAAATGACAGGTGTCGGGATTTCAATACCTGTCATTAGACCCCTGCCGGGATTAGATAGTCGGGATGCATACCGTCCTCTATAATGGCTGCCTAATTCTCTGTGGTGGCTGGCCACACTTTTTAAGCATGGGCACCTACCAATGCCTTCCTGTGCGTGCCCTTCATTTCCCAGTCTGACACTGAACGGATTTCCTGGCTAAATATGGCCGCCACCCGCGTTGCTAGCTCCTCTCACAATCACACCCTCCTAAGCTGTACTGGTGATGTGTTCTTGGTAAATTGCAGTGATAGTGATTTTTTTTTTCTGTCACCGAGATAATAGGTGAATAAAAAACAGCTCTATCCTTGCACAAGGATGCTTATTGATAAATAGGCCCACTAATGTGGGAGAAAAATCAATTGCTTTATATATAATATATTAATAACAATTCCGTGCTTGTGAAAAATAACTAAATATGCAAAAAATATCAGCAATGCTAAATATCAGAATACACTGAAAACTACAATACTAACAGAATTAGTTACTGATGTTTGCATTAAAATCTTGTATATGTAAGATCTGCTCGTCTGGTGATTACACGGAGGCGGATGGCAGGGTCACGGAGCTCTGATACAGGCCTCTTCAGCAGCAGGTCTAGCAAATTGTCAGTTCCTCCTCCCTCCGAGCCGTTCTTCTTCCAAGACAGGAGGATCACCAGGGACCAGCTCAGGTACCGCAAATGCACAAGGTAAAAGGAATAACTCAATGGGGTTTCTACTCATTTTATGTAAAGAGTGAATAGAAGAACGGTAAGCACAAATAGACAGCAATATACATTTAGAAACCTCATTTATCCCTAGGCTTTATAAATCACTTCCCCTGAGACATACTGTACCTTGAAAAATCCAATAAAACTTAAATTAGATAAAAGTATGAAATTGCAATCAGCAAATTCTCAACAATAGCCCAAACCTAACACTCCCATAGGCACACGCAGGGGGGGGGGGGGGTTCCGGTTGCCTGGAAACCCCCTCCCCAGCCCATAACCACAATAGAAATTGTAAAATAATAGAATTTTACTGCATGTTCTTCTCAGAATCACAAATGAAATAAATAGCACCCCCTGTTGATCTTTTAATATGTGTCAGCCAGTATTAAATACACCTGTGCACCAACTAGGAGATCTGGAAAACATGCAGTTAGGGGTGCAATGCTATAGACCATCAATAGGGTACATTATTAATATAGTATAATACACTATTCAGTGCATAAGAAGACCAATATGTACATATATGCCCAGAGTAGTGCTAGGTTCTTCTGCTGCCCCCCAGACTCCCAGACTTGCTCCAATGCTCTGGAATGGAGCCCCCATCTGAAATAAAAACATTTAGCTCAGGCAGGGTGGCCCTACTGCCACATTTAATGGCTTACTGGGATCGCTGGTCTTGGATATGCTGGAATTATGATGCACATTATACTTTGTATGACACATATTGAAGATGATTAAGTGCTAATTATTCATGGACCGGCCACACTCACTCTAAAATCAAGCATTTGGAAACCCCCCTCTAAAAATCCTGCGTTTGCCACTGACTCCCCAACATGGGATTACTTCTCTGCAAAAACATTCTACCCACATCTACCACTCCGACGCACTCTGGGACTTGGTAGCGGTAGGTAACGCCATCTTCCCGATGGCGTTACCAATAGAAGCCTATGGGTTTCTCACCCCTGAGTGCTGATAGAGGGATCCAATCAGATCCTTCCCAGCACCCCCCACAACACGTGTGTTCTTCTGCGCATGCACAGAAGGACGCTGGAGGGGCTTCTGGGTTATAGACCTGGAAGTCCCTCCATCTCAAAGGACCGCTCTTACCGACAGATCGGTCCTTTGCGGGGATCATCATGCATCCCACCCACTACGTTTTAAAACTTTTGAGGTGTATAATAAAACTCGTTGATAAATGAGCCCCTGTGTTTGAAATATGACAGTTAGCAGCTGATTGGTTGGTACTTTATCTCCGTACACTTTATCTCTCTGCAAAGCTTAGTACATCTAGCCCTGCCTGAAATTAGCAAGTGGCTGAAGAGAGCTTTTTACGTTTCATTGTTATACGTTCTGAAATTAAATATTCTGGTGTCAGCCTGTAACTCCTTTGCGTTTCCAATATATATGTATATATATATATATATATATATATATATATATATATATATTTATATATACAGATAGGTCCATAAATATTGGGACATTGACAGAATTTTCAGCTTTTTGGCCTCTATTCACCACCACAATGGCTTTGAAATGAAACAAACAAAATGTGATTTAACTGCAGACTTTCAGATTTCATTTGAGGGTAATTACATCCAAATCACGTGAACGGTGTAGGAATTACAACGGTTTCTATATGTGCCTCCCATTTTTTAAGGGGCCAAAAGTAATGTGACAAACTAAACAATCCTAAATCTAACTTTCACTTTTTAATACTTTGTTGCAAATCCTTTGCAGGCAATTACAGCCTGAAGTCTGGAATGCATAGACATCACCAGACGCTGGGTTTCATCCCTGGTGATGCTCTGCCAGGCCTCTACTGCAAATGTCTTCACTTCCTGCTTGTTCTTGGGGCATTTTCCCTTCAGTTTTGTCTTCATCAAGTGAAATGCATGCTCAATCGGATTCAGGTCAGGGAATTGACTTGGCCATTGCATAACATTCCACTTTTTAGCCTTAAAAAACTCTTTGGTTGCTGTTGCAGTATGCTTCGGGTCATTGTCCATCTGCACTGTGAAGCGCCGTCCAATGATTTCTGAAGCATTTGACTGAATATGAGCATATACTATTGCACGAAACATTTCAGAATTCATTCTGCTGCTTTTGTCAGCAGTCACATCATCAATAAATACAAGGGAACCAGTTCCATTGGCAGCCATACATGCCCACGCCATGACACTACCACCACCATGCTTCAATGATGAGGTGGTATGTTTTGGATCATGAGCAGTTCCTTTCCTTCTGCATACTCTTCTCTTCTCATCACTCTGGTACAAGTTGATCTTTGTCTCATCTGTCCATAGGATGTTGTTCCAGAACTATAATGGCTTTTTTAGATGTTGTTTGGCAAACTCTAATCTGGTCTTCCTGTTTTTGTGTCTCACCAATGGTTTACATCTTGTGGTGAACCCTCTATATTCACTCTTGTGAAGTCTTCTCTTGATTGTTGACTTTGACACATATACACCTACCTCCTGGAGAGTGTTCTTGATTTGGCCAACTGTTGTGAAGGGGTTTTTCTTCACCAGGGAAATTATTCTTTTGTCATCCACCACAGTTGTTTTTCGTGGTCTTCCGAGTCTTTTGGTGTTGCTGAGCTCTCCGGTGCGTTCTTTCTTTTTAAGAATGTTCCAAACAGTTGATTTGGCCACACCTAATGTTTTTGCTATCTCTCTGATGGGTTTGTTTTGATTTTTCAGCCTAATGATGGCTTGCTTCACTGATAGTGACAGCTCTTTGGATCTCATATTGAGAGTTGACAGCAACTGATTCCAAATGCAAATGTCATACCTAGAATCAACTCCAGACCTTTTACCTGCTTAATTGATAATGAAATAACTAGGGAATAGCCCACACCTGTCCATGAAATTGCTTTTGAGTTGATAGTCCCATTACTTTTGGCCCCTTAAAAAGTGGGAGGCACATATTGAAACTGTTGTAATTCCTACACCGTTCACCCGATTTGGATGTAATTACCCTCAAATTAAATCTGAAAGTCTACAGTTAAAGCGCACATCTTGTTTGTTTCATTTCAAAACCATTGTGGTGGTGAATAGAGGCCAAAATCTGAAAATTCTGTCAATGTCCCAATATTTATGGACCTGACTGTATATATATATATATATATATATATATATATATATATACAATGTGTGTGTGTGTCTGTGGGTAACGCAGGTACTGATTATGGTTGGGAGAAAAGCAGAATGATGGCTATTTCCAATGCCAAATTCTGATGTGCTTAGACCACTGTCCTCATCTTTCCCCCATGTGAAGTAACAAGGGGGGGACCTGAGCTATCACTGAAGCTATGAGGTACTTCCCTAGTCATCAGACCATATGTATATATTATGTGTAATCTTCCCCAGGGTAAGTATATGTGATAGATCAGAAACATGGTCTACATCCCTTTCCCATAAAACGCATTCCATACAGATTGCTGATTGTCAAGCAGGACCCTCCTCTCAATCCTGGGACGGGGTTACCCACATCTTCTTGCTCTGCACCTCTGATCTACTGAACTTTAATGTACCCTGCAGGTCAGTCTCAGATATACCAGCGTTTCCCACGAGGATGTAGAACTGGCCTAAGTGGAGTCACAGGAAAGCAGGACGGACTGGGGCTGTACATCAGCCCTGGCAGTATGTCCTGTGTGTGCGCTCATTTAGTCTCAAGGGGGGCATGCCGTGAGTCACAGGGGCCTGGTCTCCCTTCCCGGCCCACTGCCACCACTCCTTCCCTCCCCTGAAGCTAATACCTTGTATCCAGCAACGTTGGGTGGAGGGTACTTCCGCCCTCCTCGAACTGGCCCAAATGCAGAACTGCGAGATGGCCAATAAAGCCCTGCAGGAAAGAAAGGGGTCTAAAATCAAAATGTGTCAAAAATTTAAATATCTCTTAGATGTACATAATAAGGAGATCTGTGATATCTTCCATGGTTCCTCCATTTCCAACCGGATTTACCATGTTTGTCCCCAGCAGCCCGCGTCATCTATGGGCTACAGATTCCCTGTGGTGCTGACAGCCACGCAGCGTGGAGCCCATTATAAACCCTCCCTGTGGGCCGGCTGATGGGCTCCTTGGCATCTGCCACCCCTTAAATGTGATTGCCTTAAACCAACATTTACTGTACAGTCACTTGGGACCAACATGGTCTAAACTGATGAAAGGCATCTCTGGCTATAGCAATGATCTGCAGAGAAGGAGAACAAAACACACACATAAAAACTTCCAATGAGATACCCGGGAATGTAAACAAACTGTAAGAAAATACTTTTGCAATTTAATACAAGATACATATGTCCTTCTAAGCCCTAAGTGATGAATCATCCCTCTCTCCTCTGGGTAACCTTATGTATTTCAGCGCCTTATCTGATCGCTGGCTACAGAATGAAATATCTTCTTTTATTTTGTGGAAACCTAATATGATGTAGTGTAATTCCAGGAGCCACGGTGTTACCAGCATTCTCTATGTGGGACGGAAGGCTCCCTGTATATTTCAGATAACACCAACTCATCTGCCGCTGTTTGTTGTCTGACAGATTAAAGCTAAATACTTCGGAAGACATTGTGAGAAGATACAAAACTTATCTTGAACGGTGAAGAAAGAGGCACTGGAAGGCACAGTGAAGTTGTTAAATTAAGAAGTGCTATTGGGAACTCTCTTAAATCTCTCTAAGTAGGGCTGAGGCTCCAAATTGAATACTGCGCGGTGTACAAGAGTTGTTTGGTATCGGGTCAGGCAAGGTGGAAAAAGCACTTACGTTTTGGTGAAAGCTATCTTGGCGGTAAGGCGGTGATGTAGTGTCTGATTCTAAGAGCCCGTCTGATCCTCGCCGCACTGACGCGCGATTTATTGTTAATGAGTTAATAAAACGGTGCTGTTCTGCAAGCTGACAATGATGATGTGAGGCTGACTTACTTCATTCATCTGGAATTTAATCAAACGTTAACCCCTTCTCTCCTTTCCACGCTTTTCACCTTTTCGCTCAGCCGGGAAAAAATGTTTTGCCAAGATTCAACAAAGACTTTGTAGCGCTGTAGGAGCGGCAGATGTTATCAGCCCAGGCGAGTGACAGCGCCCCGTCCGGTTTTTCAAACTAAGGGCAAAATGTGCTGATGGAATCAGGGTTTTCATCAGTTTAAAATTAGCTTCTTTCTTATATATTTTTATTAACAGACCTATCATTGTAAGGGGTCAGATACTGCTAAACGCAGAATTACTGTAATGCGCTTTTCTTAGATGTTTTCAGAGAAATCTTGAACGGCCAGATCAGTCCTGTGCGTCAGTATAATGACAGCAGAATATTTAGTCATCCTTGACATAAAGACATAAATATATATAAAAAAAAGTGGAGAATCAGAGCCAAACCACATACAAACAAATGTCTGAGTCCCATAATAACCCAAAACATACTGTATAGGAAAGTATGACGACACAAATAGAACATTTGTTAAACAAATAATAACCGTAACTATGGTTCTCAGATGTACGCTAATCACACAGACGCTGGGTATTTATACGCTGTGTGATAATATTCCGATGCCGCAGGAGGCTTCTTGTGTAAATAACGCCTCCTGCTGGCTTCTGTGATCCACTGCTGTGTCCAAGGACGCAGCAGATCATCTGCATAACCATCACCATCAGTCATCTGAGTAACCCTCAGGGAATTCACGCTGCGGAAGCCAGGACCAAGGAAGCAGCCACTGGTTTCAGCGCGCACAGGGGGGCCGACATGCCTCTATTTTCTTCGTAACGTTGCCAGTCGCTGCCTCCAAACACCAGCAGGATGTCAATCACACTGTGGCGGTTTGGGGGCATCGAACTGCCACCATTAGGCTCCTACATCAGCACCTAGAACCAATTCTCCCAGACACTTACACCGGCACCTGGAACCGCCTACTTCTGGGCATGTGTGGACAAGCTGCTGCAGCACCTCCTGGTTAGTGTCCGCTACTCCCCAGTGGCCACTCACTATGGAGTGGACCAGTCAACAGCGGGTATTCTACTGTAGCTATCACAGGATACAAGAAGGCGTTTCTTGAAAACAGGAATTTTTTGGTCAAAGAATACTGTATGGCTTTACAAAGTTACTCCACAGCACACAAGATGATAGACGTATACTTCTCTCAAGACAGTCAAAGAGCATATATATATATACTGAGCTCACAGAGCCCTATTTTTATACAATTCTAGCGAACAATACAGCAGGGGGTAATTCTGCCCTCCTGTCACTTTAACCGATTCGAATAAATTTCCCTTCTAGATGTTTTTGCAAACATTTACATATACAGAAAGCAAAGCCTTCCCAATATGGAGTTCAACTCAACTGACATCTGTTAAATGTGTTCCTCCTGTGAATACTATACGGGGCCGTTGACCCTCTCTGTGTTACAAGCCGCACCATCTAACAGAATGTAAATGCAGCAGGAGGTGTGTGATATAGACCCCTCGTGCATTTATCTGAGAGATCCGAGTGAAGCTGATCTCAGCCTGGCCGGTACCTGGTCCCCACCAATGCATGAATAACCCACCAAATATCTACCCCCACTGAATTTACTGTACCAATAACCCTCCAGCGTTCACCTCTCTAATATTCCTACTTCAGCCATCCCTCCAATCTCTCTCACCCATTGCATCAAATAAATATAGATATAAAATAATTCAGCCCCAATTGAGTAGGGTTATTCATTATTTTTAAATGTATACCCACTTGCATAGTATATCATGCATAAATCCGCACTGCAATGATCAGAAAGTGAGCATATAAAAATAGGAGAAAGTCATGATCCATATAGTCAGGTCCATAAATATTGGGACATTGACAGAATGTTCAGGTTTTGGCCTCTATTCACCACCACAATGACTTTGAAATGAAACAAACAAGATGTGATTTAACTGCAGACTTTCAGATTTAATTTGAGGGTAATTACATCCAAATCAGGTGAACGGTGTAGGGATTACAACGGTTTCTATATGTGCCTCCCACTTTTTTAGGGGCCAAAAGTAATGGGACAAACTAAACAATCCTAAAGAGACAGGCGGATCTGGGGACATGCATGCAAATGTGTTGATATGAATTATTCTTAAATGCACGTTTCTTGTGAGAAATGTAATGTACGGAAATGTTACTTCCAAATCTGCATCTACCCCATTGTGTGCAATAAATTAAATTGCAAAATAAAGAAGTTGAAAGAAAACATTGATATTCTGAAGGGTTGAGAGCTTTGCTCCGACCTATATGGTATTTCCCAGAAACCCACCCTGTGGCAGGTAACATGCAGTACAGCTGGTTATATACAAAATGTGTTACCCTGACTGTTGTAGTGGGCGCAGATAAGTGAGGAACAGTTCAGATTGTACCTTACAGCTGAGACAGCAGCTCCAGTGACTCTTCCTTCTTCTCTGGTAAAGGACTCCACCAGCTTTATCCATGTCAGGCTGTAGCAGAGAGGCTAGTCCCATACACACAGTAACATGACATAATGTGACAGCCTTGGTAATGACTCCACAAGCTTTATCCATGTCAGGCTGTAGCAGAGAGGCTAGTCCCACACACACAGTAACATGACATAATGTGACAGCCTTGGTAATGACTCCACAAGCTTTATCCATGTCAGGCTGTAGCAGAGAGGCTAGTACCATACACACAGTAACATGACATAATGTGACAGCCTTGGTAATGACTCCACCAGCTTTATCCATGTCAGGCTGTAGCAGAGAGGCTAGTCCCACACACACAGTAACATGACATAATGTGTGTTATGGTTCTCGCACGGTTATGTAAGACCTCTAGAGGCAGGGAGAGGATCTTCCACTAATAACAGCCACCTGCTGTTCCCTTAGTGATTTATTTACACAGACGTTTTTCTTAGGTGGCTGCCTGGACTTACGCCTCCAGCAGTAGAGGCTTACACAACTAATGAGAGACCGCAGGACTGCTGACCAAGAACACAACAGAGATAAGGAGTGGTAGTCCTTCCACTACTGGTACTAACTGGAGTGTGATTGCGAGTGAATGGTACAAGAGCTGAAGAACTTGGAAAACCAGCTAGGATGCCGACTTCTGAGGACAGAACAACTAACGAAGCATGTCAGACAGTATCACTGGCATGGAGTGAAGGGCCGGCTGTAACTTTAGGAATATAGGGTCCAATCAAAGCCATTTCTTGCAGAGAGTTATTCCTAATCACAGGCTAGTGTGCACCTGATCTGCACACATACAGATGGTGATTAGTGAGCACCTGAGACAAACACACAGACAGACAGGAATGACAGGCTATGAGCTAAACACAGACAAGACAGGAATCCGTCTGCCTGCAACAGCCGGAACATGGATCAGTACGAGATGCAGTGTCCCAGTGACAAGTATAGCTGGGACCTGCCACCAAGGTCCCGCTGTTGCGGATCTTAACAATGTGACACCCTTGGTAATGATGCCACAAGCTTTATTCATGTCAGGCTGTAGCAGAGAGACTAGTCCCATGCACACAGTAACATGACATACTGTAATGTAACAGCCTTCTTATTAATGACTCTACAAGCTTTATCCATGTCAGGCTGTAGCAGAGAGACTAGTCCCATGCACACATTAACATGACATAATGTGACAGCCTTAGTAAATAGAATATTCTAGTAGATTTATTAAAAAGGGTAGGAGGATGTAGATAAAGGGTAGGTCACTGTATGACAATAATGATCACCATATTTATAACAGGAGATTATGGAATATAGCAATTTCAACACAGTAGTTAGTACTGTAGTAGTGAATAAGCAATGGGCAATAACTCACGCTAGACTCTTTTAGAGGGGCGCCACACCCTGCCTGATTTCAAAAGGGCAGAATGCACCCTGCCCCCCTTGGCGGTGCCCCACTAAAACAGACTGCGGGTCCATCCCCATCCGCGAGTGGGGAAAATTGTGCTAAAGACACGCCCCCTTTCCCGTGACCACGCCCCCTATTTGGCACGAGCCAGAGTCCCCTTTCTCTGGGTCTCTGGGTACACTAAACTCTCTGATAGTTAAACAGGCTTTTTTGTGTCTTTGCTGCTGCAAAACCTCTTTATTTATTACCAGATATTTATACAGTGCATATATATTCTGCAGCGCTTTACAGAGAATATTTGGCCATTCACATCAGTCCCTGGCCCAGTGGAGCTTACACTCTATATTCCCTACCACATGCTCACACACATAGACTCTAGGGTTAATTTTTCTTGGGAGCCTATTAGCTATTCTTTGGCTATAACTAGAAAAAAGACAATATCTCGGGTGTCTCAATATTCTATTGTACTTTAAACACACTTTAACCTTAACAGTAATATACAGTAATAGGAACTCAGATAGTTTACAAAAGCCCTAATCACCCCTAATTGCTTATATATATTTGCCAACTTTTGCCCCATTTTTGCCCCATTTGCACTGGCTGGACATTACAGATGTTGGGTGGTACTCCTTTGAAAGGGCTGCATCGTGGTGACAAGATCACACCACAAGGGTGTGAACCAGCTTTCATGTTATTTAATTAATATTAAACAAAGGGTTTTTTTACTGGTTCAGAAGCTTTATACTGTATGAATCCCACAAATTCATTTCTTTTCACAAAGTAACAAAACGTTTTCTTATGAGCTCTATAACCAGGCAACAAAGAGGCGTAAAATAAAAATCAATTTTTCAAACTAAATTTTACTTTTACTCCCATCTATTGCACAAACAATTCTGAGCATGCCGGAGATTCTTTATGGGTTTTAGATGGCTTTCTGTAATTACAATCCTTTCAATATATATATAAATAATACGGAAAAAAAAAATATATATATTTCTTTTATTAAATTTCAATGAAGGAGTTTGGTGTAAAAATTGAATATTTGTGTTCTTGGGCTTCTACAATGAGATAGAAAATTGATTCTTGTTTTTTAAAAAAAAATACTGAAATTAATAGATTTTCCTGAGCTCGTTACAGCTTAAGAAATGCGCTGACTGATCCAAGTAACTGTAACAATAGACCAGTGATGTGTTTAGAAGCCGTTGTCATTTTTTTGGAGGCTATTTAAATGGCCAGTCCTTGTGAATGCTATTCTTTTCACATACTGAGGCCTGATCTTGCCAGGGAATGTGCGGTTTGTGGTATCACACAGCTTACACCTGATAATGTAAAGGGTTAGGTAGAAATTTTCCCACCACAAGGCACCACCACAGACAAGACAAGGGCCCTCATTCAGACCCGGACGCAAGTGACCGTTCGTACGTTCGGCGTACGTAAAAAAATATTTAAATTCAAGCACACGCTCGTATTTTCGCTCGCAGCCAAACATCCTCCCCAAACTCAAGCGACCTCTCCTCTAACTAACGAGCGTGCCAAATAGCGAGCGTACATCCCCGAAGTGGCTTGAAGGGAACGCACGCACTAGTACTACCCGGAAGTTGGACTGTCAGATTTCGATTAACTGCTCGTTTATTCTGCCTACCTCCCTCAATCGTAACATGCCAATCAATATATCAATTAGCTTAATTGGTTTTTTTTTTTTTTTAACACAATGCAATAAACTTTATTCATGTCCGTGTTTGTGTTTACCCGCAGAATACGTACGGCTTAAACATTCGCTTTTATTTGTCAAAATACATGTTAGCCTCAATTAAATAATTGTTCTATTTGTTTTTCAGGCCGCATATTTCCCGGAGTTCATTTCTTTATGTAAATTTGCTTACGCATGTCACTGCATCAAGCCTATCATAAGTCTCAACAGATTTCTGGCCCTGTCGAACACATGACTCATACACTAACCAATAGAATTGCTCCTGTTAATTACCCAAATACATTAGCCAATCATAAAATTTTGGTGCACTTTATCAAAAATGATTTTTATGAAAAACACAATTGCCATCATGAGAGCCTCCGCATTCACCAGGCGCGAGCTGCTGGTGCTTACGGAGGTGATGGATAGGCGGATCACCAGCCAGCCTCCACCCCAGGGGCGGATTGGGTCGCCGGGAAAGCGGGAAAGTTCCCGCTGGGCCGGTCCCTTGAACCCCTCTGCTGGGCTGGCCGACTGCCTGCCGGCTGCTGCGCGGCTGCTGCGCTTCCAGGAACGCAAACCGGAGGCTCCCAGCTACACACTGTGCTGTGCAGTGTCCTACTCTCCCTCAATATAATTCCCCTTTTTGCTCAGCCCTAGCCGCCCGCCGTCAGCCCCCTCAGCCTTAGCTGTCCGCCGTCAGCCTCCTCAGCTGCCCGCCGTCAGCCCCCACAGCCTTTGCTGTCCGCCATCAGCCTCCTCAGCCGCCCACCGTCAGCCCCCTCAGCCTTAGCTGTCCGCCGTCAGCCCCCTCAGCCTTTGCTGTCCGCCATCAGCCTCCTCAGCCGCCCACCGTCAGCCCCCTCAGCCTTAGCTGTCCGACGTCAGCCCCCTCAGCCTTAGCTGTCCGCCGTCAGCCTGCTCAGCCGCCCGCCGTCAGCCCCCTCAGCCTTAGCTGTCAGCCGCCCGCCGTCAGAGCCCTCAGCCGCCCGCCTCATCAGCTCCCCTGTCTTAATGAAATGATTAAGGTCTGGCCATCCTCCGGGGCTGCGGGAGCCGAGGTGAACCATGCAGGGTTGAAATAGCAAGGCATGAGTGCAGGCTGCAGCTGACTGTGTACAGTAGGACCTGGAGGAGCAGGACGTCACGTGGGTTACAGGAGCTATCCACTCATGTGCACACTGTCTGCTGTCAGTGTGAGAGGTAGGACCCATGCGGATAGAAGGTGACCCTGGCCCGGAGTGAAGGTAATTCGTGTTCAACT
Organism: Taudactylus pleione; assembly: GCA_031769625.1. Taxonomy (NCBI): domain Eukaryota; kingdom Metazoa; phylum Chordata; class Amphibia; order Anura; family Myobatrachidae; genus Taudactylus; species Taudactylus pleione. The sequence continues at coordinate 2,732,865 of JAUIMM010000659.1, forward strand.
TTCTAGTTTACAGCCCATCCTGCGCACTTATTCCCACCACTGCTCCCACCCTGCTCCTCACTACTACTCCCATCTTGCCCATGCTGACCACTTTTACTTCTATCCTGCCCCGAACTACTACTATTCCCACCCTGCCCCCTGCTCCACACTAATCCCACCCTGCCCCCTGCTCCACACTACCACTCCAACCCTGCCCCCTGCTCCACACTAATCCCACCCTGCCCCCTGCTCCACACTACCACTCCAACCCTGCCCCCTGCTCCACACAACTACTTCCTCCCTGCCCCCTGCTCCACACTACTACTCTCATCCTGCCCCAGCTTTCCACTATTACACCCCGTCCCTACTATTATTTTCAGCCTGCCCCCTGCTCTGCACTACTACTATTCCAAGCCTGCCCCGCATTACTACTACTCCCATGCTGCCCCCACTCCTATTCCCATCCTACCCTTGATCTGCACTACTACTACTCCCATCCAACCACCTCCTTCCCAATATTACTACTCCTGTCCTGCCCTTGCAACCCGCTACTTCTGCATTCTGACCCCAGCAGTGGCAGAGTGTATGGAGCTCATGCTCCAGGAGCTGGCTTCGTGGTGGCAATTGACTAACCAGACTACCCCATGGCCTCACAATGCCGTACCCACCCTAACTACCATCGCTGCCTCTGGAACATACCAGTAACCCACCCTACCCCCAAACCTCCGGATTTTACCCTACTCCCTGGCCCCGTAGACATACAATATCCCCCCAGGCCAGGGACATACACTACCCACCATACCTCCTGGCCACAGGGACGTACACTGCTCACCCTATTTTTTTCTTGTGGAGTCCAATTTGTTTTAATTTTTTTCTTGCTGGGGTAAATGTTTTTTTTTTTTTTTTTTAATCTGTGGGGGCCAATGTGTGTTATGTTTTCTCGTGGGGGCTAATGTGTACTTTGTTTTTCTTGTGGGGGCTAATGTGTATTTTGTTTTTTTTACCTGCCGCGGGGGTGTCAGTCTGTCTTATTGCTTTCTGTAGGTGCCATGTGTTTTTTTTTTCCTGTCGAGGGTCTGTGTGTTGTATTGTTTGCTGCAGGGGTTCAGATGTGTTTTATTGTTTTCTTTTAGGGGCCAGTGTGTTTTATTGTTTGCTGTAGGGGTGTCAATGTGTTTTTTTTTGTTGTTGTGGGGTCAATGTTGTTTTATTGCTTTCTGTAAGGGCCACTGTGATTGTTTTTTTTTTCCTGTGGGGGTCAATGTTTTTTTTTTTGTTTTTTTTAGTGCATTGCTCTTCCTCGGCGCATGTGTCTGAGTTACACTGCGCATGCGTGCTGATGATGTTCGTACAGAGTTGCAGTACGGATTCAGACGCATGCACCAAGTGTATTAGAAATGTTTTGGGGGCTCCTGGGCAGTTACAGGGGTTTGGCTATAGAGACGCTGTATTACTCACATTGGAGGCCATACACAGACTGATGATCTGCATATAGCATAGGGCTGGTGAAAGTTTAAATGGCACGACCAACGGTGGCGTCTAAAGATGCTCAAAGCATAATTGCAGTATCTGTAGACACTGACAATGGGTGTCTTAGTCCTTGCATATTCAAAAGCACTTATGTACACCAGGGAAGGGCATTGTAGCGTAATTAGCAAAGAGTTGCAGACCCAACTGCAAAAGACATAAGAAAGCCTGCAACTGTGTCCAACGTAACAAATCAGGCCATATGAGGAGAGGTCCTGCCCCCCTCGACAGATGCCACCCCCTCAAAAGACCCCGCCCCCATTAGGGCTGCTTCCATAAATTTCCCGGGCTGGTTTTTCATCCCAATCCGCCCCTGCTCCACCCATCACCAACCGCGAGAAGCGTTCCGCATATGCGGAGGTACGGGCCCGCCTGCGCTCCATCGGCTCACTCCGCCATATCGGGCAGCTGGAGCGCAGGTGGTCGGACCTGCAACGGCGGACGCCCCGCTTGCTGGCATGCTTTCGCATGCAGATCGCAGAAAGTAAGTTTTCTGGATTGTGGTTTTCATGTTTGTCTTTGTGGCCCTAACTGCGTGTGCATGTTTTCCCTGTATTTCATATTTATTCATTCTCCTCATATCTGCATGGCCATGTTTTCCCTGTATTTCATATTTATTCATTCTCCTCATATCTGCATGGCCATGTTTTCCCTGTATTTCATATTTATTCATTCTCATCATATCTGCATTTTTGTTTTTTTTTGGGGTGGATTTGAAATTGTTTTGTGGCGCGGATTTGTGTTGAAACTAACCACAATTTGTTTCACATCTTTTAGGGGCCCAGCGAAGACTACGCCGTCAGCGTCCGGCCAGACGTCGCTCACGGCCACTCTCCCCATCCCCCAGCCAACACTCCAACTCCACTCATTCCCCTATTCCCCACTCCTCCCCAGCCTTCCTAGACCCTCAGCCTGAAATTTCGGGCCTCCTTCCCCTCTGTCCCAATTCCCCCTCTCCTCCAACCACCCCTCTTAGAATGACCCCCTCCCCGGAGTCAGTCATTACCCCGCCCCGATCTTTGGGGAATGGAGCCACCTCCGAGGAGGACGATGGAGGGCCTTCCGTAGCTGGCGTTGGATCTTCCGGTATGTTTTTCTTTGCGGTTTTTTATCGACACAAACTGTTTGTATGTAATCATGTGTGGTTCCTTTTTTTGGGGTTTTTGGCTACACTTTTGGGGATTTTGGCGATTGCCTTTACCTGTTACTGCTGTTTTCCACATACACATGTCACATGTGTCGGAATTTGTACATAGGCCTTGTATTTTTGGCCTACACCATTTTAGTTTGATGTGTTTTAATGCTGTTTTTTTTTTTTTTTGGTGGAGTTTGGTTTTGGCTTTTTTTTTAATGTGGTTTCACTATTGTTGTATTAATCCCCACACTTTTCTCACCCACAGAGGAACAGAGGCGTCGGGCCGAATTATCCGCCTGTGTGGCCCAGATGCACAACAATATAATCGGGGTGCTGGTGGTCCTTGACCGTATGTCGGTCCTCCTTAGGGATTAGTTGTTTTTTTTTGTCCCATTATGTAAAAAAATTTTTATTTTTGAAGTAACGTTCTGGGTCATTCGTTTTTTCTAAAGCACAGATTGTTTACCCTGACATAAGTAGACTGTTCCTGCAAGGATTTACTTTTTTTTACACTAAGAGTGTGTGTTGTATTTTTATGTCAAACAGCCACAAGAAACACCTAACAGAAACAATCTGATTTCCCTTTTTTGGTGTAGTCACAATTAGATATTTCTACATTTTACAGGTTCCTAGTTGGTGTGCAAGCTGCTTAGGCCAATCTTACGAAGCAAAATGATTGTACAGGCTTCCTTTTGGTGTTGGTTTGGACCCTGAAAAAAAAATACATTTTTGCTCAACTGGCGTCAGTACTGGATTACCCCTTAGTCAAATGTAACGTGTGTGAACCTGGTTACACTTGCTGGTAACGTTCCAAAAAAGGTACAACATTTCACTCTCAAAACATTTATTATCAACATAACTGAAAAATCAAAGTGGTCACTCACAAACAAAACACACAGTGATAATCTCAAATACATCACATACCAAAAAAACCACATCACAAAACAAAAAATCAAGAACTGGTTGACGAAGGACCATGCCAACATGATTCCCAGAATATATCCCCAAAATGTCCACATACAGGTTTTGTAAGGGTAGCAGGAAGTAGTCATCGTTGGAGTGCCAAAGATTATGTTAAAAAACAGAAGATGGAGAAAAAAAATAACAAAAAATTAGATGTTCTCAAACAAACCCAACCACATTAGGTATCAACACTGTTTTTTTTCTAATAATTACCTAAAAAATCTGGCCACCACATCATCGCGTATGGCCCCCCCACATACTGAACTCCGACCAACCTCGGGGGGGCCATCCTCAGGTAAGGCATCCTCTGGCTGCATTGGGACACCACTCCTTATGGCGATGTTGTGAAATATCCCACACAGGACCACAATAAATGAAATATCCCACACAGGACCCTTTTAAAAGGCCGATACAGTGCTCCACCACTTGCCTGGTGGCTGTAAGTGCGGAATTATACTCACTTTGTGGCCCTGGTGTGGGAGCCAAATAAGGAGTGAGCAACCAGGGCGTGCAAGGGTAGCCACTGTCTCCTGTGAAAAAGAATAGTCAACATCAGGCTCACTCTGTATGAAGCTTAACATTGTTATGTACTAAAGGTCTCCACTTACCCAGAAGCCACGCATCACCAGCTTGTAGGTTGGTTAATTTGTGCCATATCCCTGATTGCCGGATGACGAAGGAGTCATGTGCACTTCCTGGTAATTTTGCATTCAGGGACAGGATCTGGAGGGAGGCATCACATACCACCATTACATTGAGGGAGTGATAGTGTTTCCGGTTTCTAAATATTGCCTCCAGCCATGCTGGAGGCTGAAGTGGTATGTGAGTACCATCCACAACCCCTATGATGTGAGGGAAGCCAGCTATTTGGTAAAAATTGGCCTTGGCCACACTAAGGGCACCCATATCCAAAGGCATTTGAATAAAATGATGGAGGTGCTTGAAAAGTGCCTCCATCACTGCCCTCAGGATCCGGGAAAATGAGGATTGTGAGATGCCCGCCACTATTCCCACCATTGTTTGGAACGAACCTGAGGCACAGAAATGTAACACCACCATAAATTGCGTAAGTGGTGGTATTGCTGTAGGACTGTCAATTTGCCGCTCAAGATCACTCTCTATTAATGAGAGAGTGTCTATGATGATTTTTGGAGGAAGACGGTATCATCTTAAAACCTCATCATTGGGCATTCCAAAAAGGGTGACACGTGTTCGAAATATCTGGGGCCTTGCACGCCTACGATGCCTACGCCTGGGACGAGATTGAGGTTGGTCGGCTTCCGGGAGCAGGGCCAGAACAATCCGACCCATATCAACCTGAAATGGCAACATTGGAATGTCAGGCTTTTTACCCCACCCAAAAAAAAAAAAGTTTACTTAGCTTGAAAATACCATCCATTGATGCTTACATGCCGGGGTATTGTCATGATATGTTGAAACTGGAAATAATCACAACATAAATATACATCATTTTATGCTGGCCATGTCATTTTCAAAAATGTAAGCAAGAAAAAACAGAAAAGGGGACACACACACATTTGGGCAAAGAGCAAAACGATGTTGCGCACACTACGTCAAATTGAGGCCAAATGTAAGCAACCAATGCTCCCGAAAAAACACAAACAATTTTAAGGGATGAATAAACATTTCACAAAGCGCTAATTAGTTTGCAAATACAAGTCACAATAGTAAGTAGTAAAAATGCGCTAATTAGTTCGCAAATACAAGTTACAATAGTAAGTAGTAAAAATGCGCTAATTAGTTCGCAAATACAAGTCACAATAGTAAGTAGTAAAAATGCGCTAATTAGTTCGCAAATACAAGTCACAATAGTAAGTAGTAAAAATGCGCTAATTAGTTCGCAAATACAACTTGCCGCGTAAATAAAAAATAAAAAAACACAGATTTTGAATTTGCAGAAACAAACGTTACATGTGTAAGGCCAACCAAAGTTGCGTAAAGACAAACAAGAACATTTCCAAAACAGTTTAACAAATGAACTTACCAAGAGATAATATATAAGAATCCGGAACAAAATGTCTTTGGGGCAGAGCCAAAATAAAACCTAAGAGAGATGAAATGACGGGAAAAACTTATTAGAAAAAACGTCACCAGAATGAGAGACAAATTGACCCAAAGTTAGACTTCCCCAAACTTACCAAAACTGGAAACGACCAAAAAAATTAAAAGGGAAAAAAAACGAACGGAAATCAAAAAAAGAATAAATCCAACAAAAAAAATACAAAAAACGCTAACTCCTACACCAGCCAACAATCAACTCCAACCAACGTAACCTCCAACATTCAATAAACGCCACCTCGAATCGAGACGCCCCAAGCCATAAATAGTGTTTCGTTTCCCACACAAATTAAGGAGGGATCATAGGAAAGCACAATCAATGATGCGGGCGCAAAATAAGAACGCATGTATAAATACGTCACGAGACAAAAACACAATTCTGGTGTATTTCTTGTTTGAAGCTCACACATGGCTATAGACCAGGGAAACAATGGACAACAGTCAGGCGGTAAGTATTTCATGCATTTTGACTCAATGATTAATTAAAAACATAATATTGTGCAAGTTGTGAAGTTGAGAATTCTGCAAATTTACAGAAATTGGTGAGGAGGATGACATGGAAGAGGCTGCTGGGCCCAGTATTCCGGCCAAAGCTGCCAAAAAGAAAAGGCAGCCACACGTCACAAGAAAGGAGATGGAGGTTTTGATTCAGAAATGTGTGGACATCCTGCCACAGGCAGACAGGAATATGAGTGCTAGCCAGAAGTGGAGAATGTGGGAAGAGGTAGCCATGGATGTCAATAGGGTGGGTGATTATTTCCGTCTAGCCCGGGATGTCAAATGGCGGTAAGTAAACACTTGACCACCCTAAAACCAAAAACAAAATCAAATAAAAAGTAATGGTTCCAATTTAACCCACAGATGGCAAGACTTCAAATATCCCCTGAAACAAAAAATGGCGGACAGGGCTAGGCATGCAAGGGGGACAGGTGGAGGTCCCACCCCTGTGTCATTGGAGTTTACTGATTTAGAAGAGCTGGCACAGGGGTGTGTGCAGCCTGTGGAGGTGTTTGGCGTGTCCAACATGGATACGGACATGCCAGACTTTGCGGCTCCTCATGTTGTCCAAGGTAAATGTTGTGATGTCACCAACTCTGAAATGTTATTGTGCCAATATGTAGATTCTAATGTGAGTCTTTTCTCATTTTTCCAACAGAGACGCAGGCGGATGAGTCTGCTCCAGAGGGGAGCCTTGGCCGCAGAATTTCTGCTGGCTCTGCAGGGGAGGAACCAGTACATCCGGCTGAGGACCCTGCAGAAGCCAGTCCAGGGCAATCCCCCTCGCAAGCAGTGTCCCTCCTCACAGGACTCAATTTTAAATCGGATTTCCATACAGAGATTGTGCAGAGGATGGACGCCAGTCTGGTACGGGTGGCTGAGGCCCTGGAGCAAAATGCTGCGGCCAACATGACCATTGGTCAGGCCCTGGCGGAAAATACCAGGGCCAACATCCGCATCGCCACTGCCCTGGAGCAGCTCGTTCGCCAGCACATGGTGGAGTCGACCTCCCTTCCTGCCAGAACATCAGGATCCTCCACCTCTGGCACAACATCAGCCAATCCTCCAAATGTGCCTAGCCCTGTGCCTAGTCCAGAGGCCACAACATCTGCCTCTGGACAGGCCAGCCCGATGACATCCCAGACCCGGTCTGGCGCCCTCCCTCCCCCAGCCAAACGGCCGAAAAAACGGTGACACCATAGGCTACTTTTCCCACTCCTTCTGTGCTTGCCTCATATTCCTTTCTGGCCAAAACTTCCCTCTCCTTTCTTGTGAATTGTTTTTAATTTTTGAATTTTCGTTTACCCAAAAATTATTGTTTGCACAATTAATAAATATTGTGGAATGAACACTGCCAAAAATGTTTGAGTTAAATATGTGTATTTATTTTTTGTGGGATACCAATAAATTTACCACAAATGTACGACTTTGTATTCTGACATTATTGTAAAAATGGGTTACATTTAATCCGGGCCCACAAGCCAACAACGTTCAAACTAAAAAATGACACATTGAAAAAAAAGGGCTCGTTAAGGAACGTTTAAAACATTACCTAAGGAGGAAAAATCACCATGCAAACACAAAATGAGGGACCAAACCTAAACATGATGACATTATTGTTACAATAGTCCAAAAAGAACACATTGCGGCCAAAATACACCCCCACAAATGTACGCTAATTGACTGTGTAATCCAGACATTAGCAGCTATGATTTCCACCTGCGTTCGGTTTTGTGCTATCCCAAAAAAATGCTTTCCAAACACATACCAAGCCGGTTTTCAATCCAACACTAATTGAGTTTCTGACAAGCCGTGATTAATCGATGCTACATCGTGGAGTGCCGGGACGGAGGAGAAGGCCATCGCCACTGTGGTCGAGATATCCAGCCCCTAAGCTGTGCGAGCATTTTGAAGGGAAAGAGAATCATCCAGTGACGTATTAGTTGGTACGAACACATTTGACGTTCGCATTTGGTAATGTATGTACGCCCAAAAAACGCCTCGCCATGCCTGCATTTTTCAATCTCCTCCCCCGGCAACACCCCAAAACGCCCTGTTCTGCCAATCACATTTGAAATGTCACTTCCTGTATGCTATTTGACGAACGAGACAAAAAAAACTCGCAATCTGCCGTACGCACATGCGCAGTGTAACACCGACGCATGCGCGGTTACTCAACATCGGAATGCAACAAGCGTACTGCTGTTAACGAACGGCTCTGAATCAGGGCCAAGGTGCCAAGCAGCACAAAGCCCAACCGAACCCACGTTGTGAAGATATATTTGTTGATATGTCCTAATAGTGAGAAGATTAGTCCAGACAGCTTGTCCTTAACCAAGATTGCAGGTTTATTGAGGACACTGTACAAGCAGTAACAGCAGTAACAGGTACATAACTAATTTAAGCAGTAAGAGCAGTAACAGGTACAACAGTGGTGTCAGCAGTAACAGGTACAACACTGATGTCAGCAGTAACAGGTACAACAATGATGTCAGTAGTAAGATCAGTAAGAGGTACAACACTGAAGTCAGCAGTAACAGGTACAACAGTGATGTCAGTAGTAAGATCAGTAAAAGGTACAACAGTGGTGTCTTCAGTAGCAGGTACAACAGTGATGTCAGTAGTAAGATCAGTAACAGGTACAACACTGATGTCAGCAGTACCAGGTACAACAGTGGTGTCAGCAGTAAGAGCAGTAACAGGTACAACAGCGGTGTCAGCAGTAAGAGCAGTAACAGGTACAACAGTGGTGTCAGAAGGACCAAGTACAACACTGGTCAGCAGTAAGATCAGTAACAGGTACAACAGTGATGTCAGCAGTAAGATCAGTAACAGGTACAACAGTGATGTCAGCAGTAACAGGTACAACAGTGATGTCAGTAGTAAGATCAGTAACAGGTACAACACTGATGTCAGCAGTAACAGGTACAACAGTGATGTCAGTAGAAAGATCAGTAAAAGGTACAACAGTGATGTCAGCAGTACCAGGTACAACAGTGGTGTCAGCAGTAAGAGCAGTAACAGGTACAACAGCGGTGTCAGCAGTAAGAGCAGTAACAGGTACAACAGTGATGTCAGCAGTAACAGGTACAACAGTGGTGTCAGCAGTAACAGGTACAACACTGATGTCAGCAGTAACAGGTACAACAGTGATGTCAGCAGTAGCAGGTACAACAGTCATGTCAGTAGTAAGATCAGTAACAGGTACAACACTGATGTCAGCAGTACCAGGTACAACAGAGGTGTCAGCAGTAAGAGCAGTAACAGGTACAACAGCGGTGTCAGCAGTAAGAGCAGTAACAGGTACAACAGTGATGTCAGCAGTAACAGGTACAACAGTGGTGTCAGCAGTAACAGGTACAACACTGATGTCAGCAGTAACAGGTACAACAGTGATGTCAGCAGTAAGATCAGTAACAGGTACAACAGTGATGTCAGCAGTAAGATCAGTAACAGGTACAACAGTGATGTCAGCAGTAACAGGTACAACAGTGATGTCAGTAGTAAGATCAGTAACAGGTACAACAGCGGTGTTAGCAGTAACAGGTACAACAGTGATGTCAGTAGTAAGAGCAGTAACAGGTACAACAGTGGTGTCATCAGTAATAGGTAAAATAGAGATGTCAGCGGTAACAGATACAACAGTGGTGTCTTCAGTAATAGGTAACATAGAGATGTCAGCAGTACCAGGTACAACAGTTGTGTCAGCAGTAAGAGCAGTAACAGGTACAACAGTGGTGTCAGCAGTAAGAGCAGTAACAGGTACAACAGTGGTGTCAGCAGTAAGAGCAGTAACAGGTACAACAGTGGTGTCAGCAGTAAGAGCAGTAACAGGTACAACAGTGGTGTCAGCAGTAAGAGCAGTAACAGGTACAACAGTGATGTCAGCAGTAAGAGCAGTAACAGGTACAACAGTGGTGTCAGCAGTAAGAGCAGTAACAGGTACAACAGTGGTGTCCTCAGTAATAGGTAACATAGAGATGGCAGCAGTACCAGGTACAACAGTGGTGTCAGCAGTAAGAGCAGTAACAGGTACAACAGTGGTGTCAGCAGTAACAGTTACAAAAGTGATGTCAGCAATAACAGGTACAGCAATGGTGTCAGAAGTAACAAGTACAACAGTGATGTCAGCAGTAACAAAAGTAACAGGTACAGCACTGATGTCAGCAGTAACAGGTACAACAGTGATGTCAGTAGTAAGATCAGTAACAGGTACCACAGTGGTGTCTTCAGTAGCAGGTACAACAGTGATGTCAGTAGTAAGATCAGTAACAGGTACAACAGTGGTGTCTTCAGTAATAGGTAACATAGAGATGTCAGCAGTACCAGATACAACAGTGGTGTCAGCAGTAAGAGCAGTAACAGGTACAACAGCAGTGTCAGCAGTTAGAGCAGTAACAGGTACAACAGTGATGTCAGCAGTAACAGGTACAACAGTGGTGTCAGCAGTAACAGGTACAACACTGATGTCAGCAGTAACAGGTACAACAGTGATGTCAGCAGTAAGATCAGTAACAGGTACAACAGTGATGTCAGCAGTAAGATCAGTAACAGGTAGAACAGTGATGTCAGCAGTAACAGGTACAACAGTGATGTCAGTAGTAAGATCAGTAACAGGTACAACAGTGGTGTTAGCAGTAACAGGTACAACAGTGATGTCAGTAGTAAGATCAGTAACAGGTACAACAGTGGTGTCTTCAGTAATAGGTAAAATAGAGATGTCAGCGGTAACAGATACAACAGTGGTGTCAGCAGTAAGAGTAGTAACAGGTACAACAGTGATGTCAGCAACAAGAGCAGTAACAGGTACAACAGTGGTGTCAGCAGTAAGAGCAGTAACAGGTACAACAGTGGTGTCAGCAGTAACAGTTACAAAAGACAAAAGTGATGTCAGCAATAACTGGTACAGCAATGGTGTCAGCAGTAACAGGTACAACAGTGATGTCAGCAGTAACAGGTACAACAGTTGTGTCAGTAGTAACAGAAGTAACAGGAACAACAGTGGTGTCAGTAGTAAGATCAGGAACAGGTTCAACAGTGGTGTTAGCAGTAACAGGTACAACAGTGATGTCAGTAGTAAGATCAGTAACAGGTACAACAGTGGTGTCAGCAGTAACAGTTACAAAAGTGATGTCAGCAATAACAGGTACAGCAATGGTGTCAGCAGTAACAGGTACAACAGTGATGTCAGCAGTAACAAAAGTAACAGGTACAACACTGATGTCAGCAGTAACAGGTACAACAGTGATGTCAGTAGTAAGATCAGTAACAGGTACAACAGTGGTGTCTTCAGTAATAGGTAACATAGAGATGTCAGCAGTACCAGGTACAACAGTGGTGTCAGCAGTAAGAGCAGTAACAGGTACAACAGCAGTGTCAGCAGTAAGAGCAGTAACAGGTACAACAGTAATGTCAGCAGTAATAGGTACAACAGTGGTGTCAGCAGTAACAGGTACAACACTGATGTCAGCAGCAACAGGTACAACAGTGATGTCAGCAGTAAGATCAGTAACAGGTACAACAGTGATGTCAGTAGTAAGATCAGTAACAGGAACAACAGTGATGTCAGCAGTAACAGGTACAACAATGATGTCAGTAGTAAGATCAGTAACAGGTACAACAGTGGTGTTAGCAGTAACAGGTACAACAGTGATGTCAGTAGTAAGATCAGTAACAGGTACAACAGTGGTGTCTTCAGTAATAGGTAAAATAGAGATGTCAGCGGTAACAGATCCAACAGTGGTGTCAGCAGTAAGAGTAGTAACAGGTACAACAGTGATGTCAGCAGTAAGAGCAGTAACAGGTACAACAGTGGTGTCAGCAGTAAGAGCAGTAACAGGTACAACAGTGGTGTCAGCAGTAACAGTTACAAAAGACAAAAGTGATGTCAGCAATAACTGGTACAGCAATGGTGTCAGCAGTAACAGGTACAACAGTGATGTCAGCAGTAACAGGTACAACAGTTGTGTCAGTAGTAACAGAAGTAACAGGTACAACATTGGTGTCAGTAGTAAGATCAGGAACAGGTTCAACAGTGGTGTTAGCAGTAACAGGTACAACAGTGATGTCAGTAGTAAGATCAGTAACAGGTACAACAGTGGTGTCAGCAGTAACAGTTACAAAAGTGATGTCAGCAATAACAGGTACAGCAATGGTGTCAGCAGTAACAGGTACAACAGTGATGTCAGCAGTAACAAAAGTAACAGGTACAACACTGATGTCAGCAGTAACAGCTACAACAGTGATGTCAGTAGTAAGATCAGTAACAGGTACAACAGTGGTGTCTTCAGTAATAGGTAACATAGAGATGTCAGCAGTACCAGGTACAACAGTGGTGTCAGCAGTAAGAGCAGTAACAGGTACAACAGCAGTGTCAGCAGTAAGAGCAGTAACAGGTACAACAGTAATGTCAGCAGTAACAGGTACAACACTGATGTCAGCAGCAACAGGTACAACAGTGATGTCAGCAGTAAGATCAGTAACAGGTACAACAGTGATGTCAGCAGTAAGATCAGTAACAGGTACAACAGTGATGTCAGCAGTAACAGGTACAACAGTGATGTCAGTAGTAAGATCAGTAACAGGTACAACAGTGGTGTCTTCAGTAATAGGTAAAATAGAGATGTCAGCGGTAACAGATACAACAGTGGTGTCTTCAGTAATAGGTAACATAGAGATGTCAGCAGTACTAGGTACAACAGTGGTGTCAACAGTAAGAGCAGTAACAGGTACAACAGTGGAGTCAGCAGTAAGAGCAGTAACAGGTACAACAGTGATGTCAGCAGTAAGAGCAGTAACAGGTACAACAGTGGTGTCAGCAGTAAGAGCAGTAACAGGTACAACAGTGGTGTCTTCAGTAATAGGTAACATAGAGATGTCTGCAGTACCAGGTACAACAGTGGTGTCAGCAGTAAGAGCAGTAACAGGTACAACAGTGGTGTCAGCAGCAAGAGCAGTAACAGGTACAACAGTGGTGTCAGCAGTAAGAGCAGTAACAGGTACAACAGTGGTGTCTTCAGTAATAGGTAACATAGAGATGTCAGCAGTACCAGGTACTACAGTGGTGTCAGCAGTTAGAGCAGTAATAGGTACAACAGTGGTGTCAGCAGTAACAGTTACAAAAGTGATGTCAGCAATAACAGGTACAGCAATGGTGTCAGCAGTAACAGGTACAACAGTGATGTCAGCAGTAACAAAAGTAACAGGTACAACAGTGGTGTCAGCAGTAACAGGTACAACGTTGTGTCAGTAGTAACAGAAGTAACAGGTAGAACAGTGGTGTCAGCAGTAATGGGTACATTAGTTGTGTCAGTAGTAACAGAACTAACAGGTACAACAGTGGTGTCATCAGTAACAGGTACAACAGTGATGTCAGGCATAACAGCAGTAACATGTACAACAGTGGTGTCAGTAGTAACAGAAGTAACAGGTACAACAGTGGTGTAAGCAGTAACAGGTACAACAGTGGTGTCAGTAATAACAGGTACAACAGTTGTGTCAGTAGAAAGAGAAGTAACAGGTACAACAGTGATGTCAGCAGGAACAGGTACAACAGTTGTTTCAGTAGTAACAGAAGTAACAGGTACAACAGTGATGTCAGCAGTAACAGGTACAACAGTGATGTCAGCAGTATCAAAAGTAACAGGTACATCAGTGGTGTCAGCAGTAACAGGTATAACAGTTGTGTCTTCAGTAATAGGTAACATAGAGATGTCAGCAGTACCAGGTACTACAGTGGTGTCAGCAGTTAGAGCAGTAATAGGTACAACAGTGGTGTCAGCAGTAACAGTTACAAAAGTGATGTCAGCAATAACAGGTACAGCAATGGTGTCAGCAGTAACAGGTACAACAGTGATGTCAGCAGTAACAAAAGTAACAGGTACAACAGTGGTGTCAGCAGTAACAGGTACAATGTTGTGTCAGTAGTAACAGAAGTAACAGGTAGAACAGTGGTGTCAGCAGTAATGGGTACATTAGTTGTGTCAGTAGTAACAGAACTAACAGGTACAACAGTGGTGTCATCAGTAACAGGTACAACAGTGATGTCAGGCATAACAGCAGTAACATGTACAACAGTGGTGTCAGTAGTAACAGAAGTAACAGGTACAACAGTGGTGTAAGCAGTAACAGGTACAACAGTGGTGTCAGTAATAACAGGTACAACAGTTGTGTCAGTAGAAAGAGAAGTAACAGGTACAACAGTGATGTCAGCAGGAACAGGTACAACAGTGATGTCAGCAGTATCAAAAGTAACAGGTACATCAGTGGTGTCAGCAGTAACAGGTACAACAGTTGTGTCAGTGGTAACAGAAGTAACAGGTACAACAGTGATGTCAGCAGTAACAAGTACAACAGTGATGTCAGCAGTAACAGAAGTAACAGGAACAACAGTGGTATCAACAGTAATGGGTACATTAGTTTTGTCATTAGAAACAGAAGTAACATGTACAACAGTGATGTCAGCAGCAACAGGTACAACAGTGGTCTCAGCAGTAACAGGTACAACAGTTGTGTCAGTAGTAACAGAAGTAACAGGTACAACAGTGATGTCAGCAGTAACAAGTACAACAGTGATGTCAGCAGTAACAGAAGTAACAGGTACAACAGTGGTATCAACAGTAACAGGTACAAAAGTGGTGTCAGTAGTAACAGAAGTAACAGGTACAACAGTGGTCTCAGCAGTAACAAGTACAACAGTGATGTCAGCAGTAACAGAAGTAACAGTTACAACAGTGGTGTCAGCAGTAACAGGTACAACAGTTGTGTCAGCAGTAACAGCAGTAACAGGTATAACAGTGGTGTCAGTAGTAACAGGTACAACAGTTTTGTCAGTAGTAAGATCAGTAACAGGTACAACAGTGGTGTTAGCAGTAACAGGTACAACAGTGATGTCAGTAGTAAGATCAGTAACAGGTACAACAGTGGTGTCTTCAGTAATAGGTAAAATAGAGATGTCAGCGGTAACAGATACAACAGTGGTGTCTTCAGTAATAGGTAACATAGAGATGTCAGCAGTACCAGGTACAACAGTGGTGTCAGCAGTAAGAGCAGTAAAAGGTACAACAGTGGTGTCAGCAGTAAGAGCAGTAACAGGTACAACAGTGATGCCAGCAGTAAGAGCAGTAACAGGTACAACAGTGGTGTCAGCAGTAACAGGTACAACAGTGATGTCAGGCATAAAAGCAGTAACATGTACAACAGTGGTGTCAGTAGTAACAGAAGTAACAGGTACAACAGTGGTGTCAGCAGTAACAGGTACAACAGTGATGTCAGCAGTGAGATCAGTAACAGGTACAACAGTGATGTCAGCAGTAAGATCAGTAACAGGTACAACAGTGATGTCAGTAGTAACAGGTACAACAGTGATGTCAGTAGTAAGAACAGTAACAGGTACAACAGTGGTGTTAGCAGTAACAGGTACAACAGTGATGTCAGTAGTAAGATCAGTAACAGGTACAACAGTGGTGTCTTCAGTAATAGGTAAAATAGAGATGTCAGTGGTAACAGATACAACAGTGGTGTCTTCAGTAATAGGTAACATAGAGATGTCAGCAGTACCAGGTACAACAGTGGTGTCAGCAGTAAGAGCAGTAACAGGTACAACAGTGGTGTCATCAGTAAGAGCAGTAACAGGTACTACAGTGATGCCAGCAGTAAGAGCAGTAACAGGTACAACAGTGGTGTCAGCAGTAAGAGCAGTAGCAGGTACAACAGTGGTGTCTTCAGTAATAGGTAACATAGAGATGTCAGCAGTACCAGGTACAACAGTGGTGTCAGCAGTAAGAGCAGTAACAGGTACAACAGTGGTGTCAGCAGCAAGAGCAGTAACAGGTACAACAGTGGTGTCAGCAGTAAGAGCAGTAACAGGTACAACAGTGGTGTCTTCAGTAAAAGGTAACATAGAGATGTCAGCAGTACCAGGTACAACAGTGGTGTCCGCAGTAAGAGCATTAACAGGTACAACAGTGGTGTCAGCAGTAACAGTTACAAAGGTGATGTCAGCAGTAACAAAAGTAACAGGGACAACAGTGGTGTCAGCAGTAACAGGTACAACAGTTGTGTCAGTAGTAACAGAAGTAACAGGTACAACAGTGGTGTCAGCAGTAATGGGTACATCAGTTGTGTCAGTAGTAACAGAAGTAACAGGTACAACAGTGGAGTCAGCAGTAACAGGTACATCAGTTGTGTCATTAGAAACAGAAGTAACATGTAGAACAGTGATGTCAGCAGCAACAGGTACAACAGTGGTCTCAGCAGTAACATGTACAACAGTGGTGTCAGTAGTAACAGAAGTAACAGGTACAACAGTGGTGTCAGCAGTAACAGGTACAACAGTGGTGTCAGTAATAACAGGTACAACAGTTGTGTCAGTAGAAAGAGAAGTAACAGGTACAACAGTGATGTCAGCAGTAACAGGTACAACAGTTGTTTCAGTAGTAACAGAAGTAACAGGTACAACAGTGATGTCAGCAGTAACAGGTACAACAGTGATGTCAGCAGTAACAAAAGTAACAGGTACATCAGTGGTGTCAGCAGTAACAGGTACAACAGTGGTGTCAGCAGTAACAAAAGTAACAGGTACAACAGTGGTGTCAGCAGTAACAGGTACAACAGTTGTGTCAGTAGTAACAGAAGTAACAGGTAGAACAGTTATGTCAGCAGTAACAAGTACAACGGTGATGTCAGCAGTAACAGAAGTATCAGGTACAACAGTGGTATCAACAGTAACAGGTACAACAGTGGTGTCAGCAGTAACAGGTACAACAGTGATGTCAGTAGTAAGAGAAGTAACAGGTACAACAGTTGTTTCAGTTGTAACAGAAGTAACAGGTACAACAGTGGTGTCAGCAGTAACAAGTACAACAGTGATGTCAGCAGTAACAGAAGTAACAGGTACAATAGTGGTGTCAGCAGTAACAGGTACAACAGTTGTGTCAGTAGTAACAGCAGTAACACGTACAACAGTGGTGTCAGTAGTAACAGGTACAACAGTTGTGTCAGTAGTAAGAGAAGTAATAGGTATAACAGATGTCAGTAGTAACAGAAGTAACACATACAACAGTGATGTCAGCAGTAAGAGCAGTAACAGGTACAACAGTGGTGTCTTCAGTAATAGGTAATATAGAGATGTCAGCAGTACCAGGTACAACAGTGGTGTCAGCAGTAAGAGCAGTAACAGGTACAACAGTGGTGTCAGCAGTAAGAGCAGTAACAGGTACAACAGTGGTGTCAGCAGTAAGAGCAGTAACAGGTACAACAGTGGTGTCTTCAGTAATAGTTAACATAGAGATGTCAGCAGTACCAGGTACAACAGTGGTGTCTTCAGTAATAGGTAACATAGAGATGTCAGCAGTACCAGGTACAACAGTGGTGTCAGCAGTAACAGTTACAAAAGTGATGTCAGCAATAACAGGTATAGCAATGGTGTCAGCAGTAACAGGTACAACAGTGATGTCAGCAATAACAAAAGTAACAGGTACAACAGTGGTGTCAGCAGTAACAGGTACAACAGTGGTGTCAGTAGAAAGAGAAGTAACAGGTACAACAGTGGTGTCAGCAGGAACAGGTACAACAGTTGTTTCAGTAGAAACAGAAGTAACAGGTACAACAGTGATGTCAGCAGTAACAGGTACAACAGTGATGTCAGCAGTATCAAAAGTAACAGGTACATCAGTGGTGTCAGCAGTAACAGGTACAACAGTTGTGTCAGTAGAAACAGAAGTAACAGGTACAACAGTGATGTCAGCTGTAACAAGTACAACAGTGATGTCAGCAGTAACAGAAGTAACAGGTACAACAGTGGTATCAACAGTAACAGGTACAAAAGTGGTGTCAGCAGTAACAGGTACAACAGTGATGTCAGTAGTAAGAGAATTAACAGGTACAACAGTTGTATCAGTTGTAACAGAAGTAACAAGTACAACAGTGAAGTCAGCAGTAACAGAAGTAACAGTTACAACAGTGGTGTCAGCAGTAACAGGTACAACAGTTGTGTCAGCAGTAACAGCAGTAACAGGTATAACAGTGGTGTCAGTAATAACAGGTACAACAGTGATGTCAGTAGTAAGATCAGTAACAGGTACAACAGTGGTGTCTTCAGTAATAGGTAAAATAGAGATGTCAGCCGTAACAGATACAACAGTGGTGTCTTCAGTAATAGGTAACATAGAGATGTCAGCAGTACCAGGTACAACAGTGGTGTCAGCAGTAAGAGCAGTAACAGGTACAACAGTGGTGTCAGCAGTAAGAGCAGTAACAGGTACAACAGTGATGCCAGCAGTAAGAGCAGTAACATGTACAACAGTGGTGTCAGCAGTAACAGGTACAACAGTGATGTCAGGCATAACAGCAGTAACATGTACAACAGTGGTGTCAGTAGTAACAAAAGGAACAGGTACAACAGTGGTGTCAGCAGTAACAGGTACAACAGTGATGTCAGCAGTGAGATCAGTAACAGGTACAACAGTGATGTCAGCAGTAAGATCAGTAACAGGTACAACAGTGATGTCAGTAGTAACAGGTACAACAGTGATGTCAGTAGTAAGAACAGTAACAGGTACAACAGTGGTGTCTTCAGTAATAGGTAAAATAGAGATGTCAGCGGTAACAGATACAACAGTGGTGTCTTCAGTAATAGGTAACATAGAGATGTCAGCAGTACCAGGTACAACAGTGGTGTCAGCAGTAAGAGCAGTAACAGGTACAACAGTGGTGTCAGCAGTAAGAGCAGTAACAGGTACTACAGTGATGCCAGCAGTAAGAGCAGTAACAGGTACAACAGTGGTGTCAGCAGTAAGAGCAGTAGCAGGTACAACAGTGGTGTCTTCAGTAATAGGTAACATAGAGATGTCAGCAGTACCAGGTACAACAGTGGTGTCAGCAGTAAGAGCAGTAACAGGTACAACAGTGGTGTCAGCAGCAAGAGCAGTAACAGGTACAACAGTGGTGTCAGCAGTAAGAGCAGTAACAGGTACAACAGTGGTGTCTTCAGTAAAAGGTAACATAGAGATGTCAGCAGTACCAGGTACAACAGTGGTGTCCGCAGTAAGAGCATTAACAGGTACAACAGTGGTGTCAGCAGTAACAGTTACAAAGGTGATGTCAGCAGTAACAAAAGTAACAGGGACAACAGTGGTGTCAGCAGTAACAGGTACAACAGTTGTGTCAGTAGTAACAGAAGTAACAGGTACAACAGTGGTGTCAGCAGTAATGGGTACATCAGTTGTGTCAGTAGTAACAGAAGTAACAGGTACAACAGTGGAGTCAGCAGTAACAGGTACATCAGTTGTGTCATTAGAAACAGAAGTAACATGTAGAACAGTGATGTCAGCAGCAACAGGTACAACAGTGATGTCAGTAGTAAGATCAGTAACAGGTACAACAGTGGTGTTAGCAGTAACAGGTACAACAGTGATGTCAGTAGTAAGATCAGTAACAGGTACAACAGTGGTGTCTTCAGTAATAGGTAAAATAGAGATGCCAGCGGTAACAGATACAACAGTGGTGTCTTCAGTAATAGGTAACATAGAGATGTCAGCAGTACCAGGTACAACTGTGGTGTCAGCAGTAAGAGCAGTAACAGGTACAACAGTGGTGTCAGCAGTAAGAGCAGTAACAGATACAACAGTGATGCCAGCAGTAAGAGCAGTAACATGTACAACAGTGGTGTCAGCAGTAACAGGTACAACAGTGATGTCAGGCATAACAGCAGTAACATGCACAACAGTGGTGTCAGTAGTAACAGAAGTAACAGGTACAACAGTGGTGTCAGCAGTAACAGGTACAACAGTGATGTCAGCAGTGAGATCAGTAACAGGTACAACAGTGATGTCAGCAGTAAGATCAGTAACAGGTACAACAGTGATGTCAGTAGTAACAGGTACAACAGTGATGTCAGTAGTAAGAACAGTAACAGGTACAACAGTGGTGTCTTCAGTAATAGGTAAAATAGAGATGTCAGCGGTAACAGATACAACAGTGGTGTCTTCAGTAATAGGTAACATAGAGATGTCAGCAGTACAAGGTACAACAGTGGTGTCAGCAGTAAGAGCAGTAACAGGTACAACAGTGGTGTCAGCAGTAAGAGCAGTAACAGGTACTACAGTGATGCCAGCAGTAAGAGCAGTAACAGGTACAACAGTGGTGTCAGCAGTAAGAGCAGTAGCAGGTACAACAGTGGTGTCTTCAGTAATAGGTAACATAGAGATGTCAGCAGTACCAGGTACAACAGTGGTGTCAGCAGTAAGAGCAGTAACAGGTACAACAGTGGTGTCAGCAGCAAGAGCAGTAACAGGTACAACAGTGGTGTCAGCAGTAAGAGCAGTAACAGGTACAACAGTGGTGTCTTCAGTAAAAGGTAACATAGAGATGTCAGCAGTACCAGGTACAACAGTGGTGTCCGCAGTAAGAGCATTAACAGGTACAACAGTGGTGTCAGCAGTAACAGTTACAAAGGTGATGTCAGCAGTAACAAAAGTAACAGGGACAACAGGGGTGTCAGCAGTAACAGGTACAACAGTTGTGTCAGTAGTAACAGAAGTAACAGGTACAACAGTGGTGTCAGCAGTAATGGGTACATCAGTTGTGTCAGTAGTAACAGAAGTAACAGGTACAACAGTGGAGTCAGCAGTAACAGGTACATCAGTTGTGTCATTAGAAACAGAAGTAACATGTAGAACAGTGATGTCAGCAGCAACAGGTACAACAGTGATGTCAGTAGTAAGATCAGTAACAGGTACAACAGTGGTGTCAGCAGTAACAGGTACAACAGTGGTGCCAGTAATAACAGGTACAACAGTTGTGTCAGTAGAAAGAGAAGTAAAAGGTACAACAGTGATGTCAGCAGTAACAGGTACAACAGTTGTTTCAGTAGTAACAGAAGTAACAGGTACAACAGTGATGTCAGCAGTAACAGGTACAACAGTGATGTCAGCAGTAACAAAAGTAACAGGTACAACAGTGGTGTCAGCAGTAACAGGTACAACAGTTGTGTCAGTAGTAACAGAAGTAACAGGTATTACAGTTATGTCAGCAGTAACAAGTACAACAGTGATGTCAGCAGTAACAGAAGTATCAGGTACAACAGTGGTATCAACAGTAACAGGTACAACAGTGGTGTCAGCAGTAACAGGTACAACAGTGATGTCAGTAGTAAGAGAAGTAACAGGTACAACAGTTGTTTCAGTTGTAACAGAAGTAACAGGTACAACAGTGGTGTCAGCAGTAACAAATACAACAGTGATGTCAGCAGTAACAGAAGTAACAGGTACAATAGTGGTGTCAGCAGTAACAGGTACAACAGTTGTGTCAGTAGTAACAGCAGTAACACGTACAACAGTGGTGTCAGTAGTAACAGGTACCACAGTTGTGTCAGTAGTAAGAGAAGTAATAGGTATAACAGATGTCAGTAGTAACAGAAGTAACACATACAACAGTGATGTCAGCAGTAAGAGCAGTAACAGGTACAACAGTGGTGTCTTCAGTAATAGGTAATATAGAGATGTCAGCAGTACCAGGTACAACAGTGGTGTCAGCAGTAAGAGCAGTAACAGGTACAACAGTGGTGTCAGCAGTAACAGTTACAAAAGTGATGTCAGCAATAACAGGTATAGCAATGGTGTCAGCAGTAACAGGTACAACAGTGATGTCAGCAATAACAAAAGTAACAGGTACAACAGTGGTGTCAGCAGTAACAGGTACAACAGTGATGTCAGCAATAACAAAAGTAACAGGTACAACAGTGGTGTCAGCAGTAACAGGTACAACAGTGGTGTCAGTAGAAAGAGAAGTAACAGGTACAACAGTGATGTCAGCAGTAACAGGTACAACAGTTGTTTCAGTAGTAACAGAAGTAACAGGTACAACAGTGATGTCAGCAGTAACAGGTACAACAGTGATGTCAGCAGTAACAAAAGTAACAGGTACATCAGTGGTGTCAGCAGTAACAAAAGTAACAGGTACAACAGTGATGTCAGTAGTAAGAGAAGTAACAGGTACAACAGTTGTTTCGGTTGTAACAGAAGTAACAGGTACAACAGTGGTGTCAGCAGTAACAAGTACAACAGTGATGTCAGCAGTAACAGAAGTAACAGGTACAATAGTGGTGTCAGCAGTAACAGGTACAACAGTGATGTCAGTAGTAAGATCAGTAACAGGTACAACAGTGGTGTTAGCAGTAACAGGTACAACAGTGATGTCAGCAGTAAGAGCAGTAACAGGTACAACAGTGGTGTCTTCAGTAATAGGTAATATAGAGATGTCAGCAGTACCAGGTACAACAGTGGTGTCAGCAGTAAGAACAGTAACAGGTACAACAGTGATGTCAGCAATAACAAAAGTAACAGGTACAACAGTGGTGTCAGCAGTAATGGGTACATTAGTTTAGTCATTAGAAACAGAAGTAACAGGTACAACAGTGGTGTCAGTAGTAACAGAAGTAACAGGTACAACAGTGATGTCAGCAGTAACAAAAGTAACAGGTACAACAGTGGTGTCAGCAGTAACAGGTACAAAAGTTGTGTCAGTAGTAACAGAAGTAACAGGTACAACAGTGATGTCAGCAGTAACAGAAGTAACAGGTACAACAGTGGTGTCAGCAGTAACAGGTACAACAGTTGTGTCAGTAGTAACAGAAGTAACAGGTACAACAGTGGTGTCAGCAGTAATGGGTACATCAGTTGTGTCAGTAGTAACAGAAGTAACAAGTACAACAGTGGAGTCAGCAGTAACAGGTACATCAGTTGTGTCATTAGAAACAGAAGTAACATGTAGAACAGTGATGTCAGCAGCAACAGGTACAACAGTGATGTCAGTAGTAAGATCAGTAACAGGTACAACAGTGGTGTCTTCAGTAATAGGTAAAATAGAGATGTCAGCGGTAACAGATACAACAGTGGTGTCTTCAGTAATAGGTAACATAGAGATGTCAGCAGTACCAGGTACAACAGTGGTGTCAGCAGTAAGAGCAGTAACAGGTACAACAGTGGTGTCAGCAGTAAGAGCAGTAATATGTACAACAGTGGTGTCAGCAGTAACAGGTACAACAGTGATGTCAGGCATAACAGTAGTAACATGTACAACAGTGGTGTCAGTAGTAACAGAAGTAACAGGTACAACAGTGGTGTCAGCAGTAACAGGTACAACAGTGATGTCAGCAGTGAGATCAGTAACAGGTACAACAGTGATGTCAGTAGTAACAGGTACAACAGTGATGTCAGTAGTAAGAACAGTAACAGGTACAACAGTGGTGTCTTCAGTAATAGGTAAAATAGAGATGTCAGCGGTAACAGATACAACAGTGGTGTCTTCAGTAATAGGTAACATAGAGATGTCAGCAGTACCAGGTACAACAGTGGTGTCAGCAGTAAGAGCAGTAACAGGTACAACAGTGGTGTCAGCAGTAAGAGCAGTAACAGGTACTACAGTGATGCCAGCAGTAAGAGCAGTAACAGGTACAACAGTGGTGTCAGCAGTAAGAGCAGTAGCAGGTACAACAGTGGTGTCTTCAGTAATAGGTAACATAGAGATGTCAGCAGTACCAGGTACAACAGTGGTGTCAGCAGTAAGAGCAGTAACAGGTACAACAGTGGTGTCAGCAGTAAGAGCAGTAGCAGGTACAACAGTGGTGTCTTCAGTAATAGGTAACATAGAGATGTCAGCAGTACCAGGTACAACAGTGGTATCAGCAGTAAGAGCAGTAACAGGTACAACAGTGGTGTCAGCAGCAAGAGCAGTAACAGGTACAACAGTGGTGTCAGCAGTAAGAGCAGTAACAGGTACAACAGTGGTGTCTTCAGTAAAAGGTAACATAGAGATGTCAGCAGTACCAGGTACAACAGTGGTGTCCGCAGTAAGAGCATTAACAGGTACAACAGTGGTGTCAGCAGTAACAGTTACAAAGGTGATGTCAGCAGTAACAAAAGTAACAGGGACAACAGTGGTGTCAGCAGTAACAGGTACAACAGTTGTGTCAGTAGTAACAGAAGTAACAGGTACAACAGTGGTGTCAGCAGTAATGGGTACATCAGTTGTGTCAGTAGTAACAGAAGTAACAGGTACAACAGTGGAGTCAGCAGTAACAGGTACATCAGTTGTGTCATTAGAAACAGAAGTAACATGTAGAACAGTGATGTCAGCAGCAACAGGTACAACAGTGATGTCAGTAGTAACAGAAGTAACAGGTACAACAGTGGTGTCAGCAGTAACAGGTACAACAGTGGTGTCAGTAATAACAGGTACAACAGTTGTGTCAGTAGAAAGAGAAGTAACAGGTACAACAGTGATGTCAGCAGTAACAGGTACAACAGTTGTTTCAGTAGTAACAGAAGTAACAGGTACAACAGTGATGTCAGCAGTAACAGGTACAACAGTGATGTCAGCAGTAACAAAAGTAACAGGTACAACAGTGGTGTCAGCAGTAACAGGTACAACAGTTGTGTCAGTAGTAACAGAAGTAACAGGTAGAACAGTTATGTCAGCAGTAACAAGTACAACAGTGATGTCAGCAGTAACAGAAGTATCAGGTACAACAGTGGTATCAACAGTAACAGGTACAACAGTGGTGTCAGCAGTAACAGGTACAACAGTGATGTCAGTAGTAAGAGAAGTAACAGGTACAACAGTTGTTTCAGTTGTAACAGAAGTAACAGGTACAACAGTGGTGTCAGCAGTAACAAGTACAACAGTGATGTCAGCAGTAACAGAAGTAACAGGTACAATAGTGGTGTCAGCAGTAACAGGTACAACAGTTGTGTCAGTAGTAACAGCAGTAACACGTACAACAGTGGTGTCAGTAGTAACAGGTACCACAGTTGTGTCAGTAGTAAGAGAAGTAATAGGTATAACAGATGTCAGTAGTAACAGAAGTAACACATACAACAGTGATGTCAGCAGTAAGAGCAGTAACAGGTACAACAGTGGTGTCTTCAGTAATAGGTAATATAGAGATGTCAGCAGTACCAGGTACAACAGTGGTGTCAGCAGTAAGAGCAGTAACAGGTACAACAGTGGTGTCAGCAGTAACAGTTACAAAAGTGATGTCAGCAATAACAGGTATAGCAATGGTGTCAGCAGTAACAGGTACAACAGTGATGTCAGCAATAACAAAAGTAACAGGTACAACAGTGGTGTCAGCAGTAACAGGTACAACAGTGATGTCAGCAATAACAAAAGTAACAGGTACAACAGTGGTGTCAGCAGTAACAGGTACAACAGTGGTGTCAGTAGAAAGAGAAGTAACAGGTACAACAGTGATGTCAGCAGTAACAGGTACAACAGTTGTTTCAGTAGTAACAGAAGTAACAGGTACAACAGTGATGTCAGCAGTAACAGGTACAACAGTGATGTCAGCAGTAACAAAAGTAACAGGTACATCAGTGGTGTCAGCAGTAACAAAAGTAACAGGTACAACAGTGATGTCAGCAGTAACAAAAGTAACAGGTACATCAGTGGTGTCAGAAGTAACAAAAGTAACAGGTACAACAGTGATGTCAGTAGTAAGAGAAGTAACAGGTACAACAGTTGTTTCAGTTGTAACAGAAGTAACAGGTACAACAGTGGTGTCAGCAGTAACAAGTACAACAGTGATGTCAGCAGTAACAGAAGTAACAGGTACAATAGTGGTGTCAGCAGTAACAGGTACAACAGTGATGTCAGTAGTAAGATCAGTAACAGGTACAACAGTGGTGTTAGCAGTAACAGGTACAACAGTGATGTCAGCAGTAAGAGCAGTAACAGGTACAACAGTGGTGTCTTCAGTAATAGGTAATATAGAGATGTCAGCAGTACCAGGTACAACAGTGGTGTCAGCAGTAAGAGCAGTAACAGGTACAACAGTGATGTCAGCAATAACAAAAGTAACAGGTACAACAGTGGTGTCAGCAGTAATGGGTACATTAGTTTAGTCATTAGAAACAGAAGTAACAGGTACAACAGTGGTGTCAGTAGTAACAGAAGTAACAGGTACAACAGTGATGTCAGCAGTAACAAAAGTAACAGGTACAACAGTGGTGTCAGCAGTAACAGGTACAAAAGTTGTGTCAGTAGTAACAGAAGTAACAGGTACAACAGTGATGTCAGCAGTAACAGAAGTAACAGGTACAACAGTGGTGTCAGCAGTAACAGGTACAACAGTTGTGTCAGTAGTAACAGAAGTAACAGGTACAACAGTGGTGTCAGTAGTAACAGGTACAACAGTTGTGTCAGTAGTAAGAGAAGTAATAGGTATAACAGATGTGTCAGTAGTAACAGAAGTAACAGATACAACAGTGATGTCAGCAGTAACAAAAGTAACAGGTACAACAGTGGTGTCAGCAGTAACAGGTACAACAGTTGTGTCAGTAGTAACAGAAGTAACAGGTACAACAGTGGTGTCAGCAGTAACAGGTACAACAGTGGTGTCAGCCTATGGGCTTCATATTGGAGACTCCCCTGTAAAGTATCCAATAGGAATCCTCTCAGGGTATGTCATGGCCACATATGTGCAGAAGGACTCCTGGGTCATAAACCCGGAAGACCCCCACATCACAAAGGACAGCTCTTATCGGGAGAGCTTTATTTTGCTTACTAAATGCTGCTATATGCATGCGATCAGCCACAATGCGATGCTTGATGCGTTCCGCCCTTTAGGTCCTAACTGGCTGACAAATTCAAATTGAAGTGTGCAGGTTATTACTTAAACAAGAAATGTTTACTGCGATACAATATGCATCATTATCACCAATGTTTACCATACATTTAGTAGAACATGTGATCAAATCATTGAATCACAAGAGGCCCTGACAGTTTCCCTCATCTCTGCAATTAATGCCTCAGTGGAATTAGAATCAGAGATGGGAAGTATAGCACTTGTCAATAAGAGAAACCGAATAAATTACATAAGATAGAGGTGGTGTTAACATCGTCCCAATTTGTTTGATCTGTGTCGGGACCCTGGGGCCTAGTTGAAGGTGATCGAAAGCTGAAACTTGGAGGTTTAATGATACTTCTGTTCATCTCTACCCAGGATCAGAGTAGCACGTGGAATAAGGAATGACCATGGAACCAGAGACTGGAATGGAATCTACCGGAATGAGGTCCTGGAACTGGTCTTGGCAAACTCAACCTCAGCACCTGACCCCAGGAGCTAGAGGCTGGCAAAAGCTACTGGGAACTAAGGGCCTGATTCAGACCCGGTCGCAAGCGCTGAGTGCTCGCAACTGGGTCGATGGTGGCCAACAGCGCAGGTGCACGACGGAGTCGGCGCATGCACGAGACCTGGCTAGCGTCGGGCAATCCGTCACTCTGGGTCTCGCACCAAAGGGGGCGAGCTGTCGATGTTGAGTGTCAGCTCGCCCCCTTTGGTGGGCGGGGCAGGGGGATGGCTGCCCAAATGGAGGCGTTTCCATGAGAATGCCTGCCATTTGGGGGCGGCCCCACTGACATAACGAGTGATTCTGCAAGTTCTGTGCACACTGGCAAGTGCTCCTGTTATCTGCATGAACTTGAGAGCAATCGCTCCTGTCAGATCTGTACACACTGGAAAGTGCTCCTGGAAAGCACTTACCAGTGTGCACAGAACTTGCCGATGACAGGAGCGATTTGCAGGTGCACGCAAGTACATGCAGATAACAGAAGCACTTGCCAGTGTGCACAGAACTTGCCAATGACAGGAGCGATTGAAGGTGCACACAAATACATGCAGATAACAGTAGCACTTGCCAGTGTGCACAGAACTTGCAGATTACAGGAGCGATTGCTGGTGCACACAAGTACATGCAGATAACAGGAGCACTTGCCAGTGTGCACAGAACTTGCCAATGACAGGAGCAGTTTCAGGTGCACACAAGTACATGCAGGTGACAGAAGCGCTTGCCAGAGTGCACAGAACCGACAGGAGCGATTGCAGTGTGCACAGAACTTGCAGATTACAGGAGCGATTGCTGGAGGACACAAGTAAATGGAGGTGACAGGAGCAATTGCCAATGTGCACAGAACTTGCCTATGACAGGAGCAATTTCAGGTGCACACAAGTACATGCAGGTGACAGAAGCGCTTGCCAGTGTGCACAGAACTTGCAAATGACAGGAGCGATTGCAGGTGCACACAAGTACATGCAGGTGAAAGAAACGCTTGCCAGTGTGCAGAGAACTTGCAAATGACAGGAGCGATTGCAGGTGCATACAAGTACATGCAGGTGACAGGAGTGGTAGCAGGTGCACACAAGTACATGCAGAAAAAAGGAGCTCTTGACAGTGTGCACAGAACTTGCCTATGACAGGAGCGATTGCAGGTGCACACAAGCACAAGCAGATAAGAGGAGCACTTGCCAGTGTGCACAGAACTTGCCAATGACAGGACCGATTGCAGGTGCACACAAGTACATGCAGATAACAGGAGCACTTGCCAGTGTCCACAGAACTTGCCAATGACAGGAGCAATTTCAGGTGCACACAAGAACAGGCAGATAACAAGAGCACTTTCCAGTGTGCACTGAACCGACAGGAGCTATTGCAGGTGCACACAAGTACATGCAGGTGCCAGGAGCACTTGCCAATGTGCACAGAACTTGCCTATGACAGGAGCGATGGCAGGTGCACACAAGTACATGCAAATAACAGGAGCACTTGCCAGTGTGCACAGATCTTGCCAATGACAGGAGCAATTGCAGGTGCACACAAGTACATGCAGGTGCCAGGAGCACTTGCCAATGTGCACAGAACTTGCCTATGACAGGAGCGATTGCAGGTGCACACAAGTACATGCAGGTGACAGAAGCGCTTGCCAGTGTGCACAGAACTTGCCGATGACAGGAGCGATTACAGGTGCACACAAGTACATGCAGATAACAGCAGCACTTGCCAGTGTCCACAGAACTTGCCAATGACAGGAGCAATTTCAGGTGCACACAAGTACATGAAGATAACAGGAGCACTTTCCAGTGTGCACAAAACTTGCCAAAGACAGGAGCAATTTCAGGTGCACACAAGTACATGCAGATACCAAGAGCACTTTCCAGTGTGCACAGAACTTGCCTATGACAGGAGCGATTGCAGGTGTACACAAGTACATGCAGATAAGAGGAGCAGTTGCCAGTGTGCACAGAACTTGCCAATGACAGGACCGATTGCAGGTGCACACAAGTACATGCAGATAACAGGAGCACTTGCCAGTGTCCACAGAACTTGCTGTTGACAGGAGCAATTTCAGGTGCACACAAGTACAGGCAGATAACAGGAACACATTCCAGTGTGCACAGAACCGACAGGAGCTATTGCAGGTGCACACAAGTACATAAAGGTGCCAGGAGCACTTGCCAATATGCACTGAACTTGCCTATGACAGGAGCGATTGCAGGTGCACACAAGTACATGAAGGTGACAGAAGTGCTTTCCAGTGTGCACAGAACTTGCCGATGACAGGAGCGATTACAGGTGCACACAAGTATATGCTGGTGACGGGAGCACTTGCAAGTGTGCACAGAACTTGCTGATGACAGGAACGATTGCAGGAGCACACAAATTAAATGCAGATAACAGGAGCACTTGCCAGTGTGCACAGAATTGACAGGAGCAATTGCAGGTGCACACAAGTACATGCAGATAACATAAGCACTTGCAAGAATGCACAGAACTTGCCGATGACAGGACCGATTGAAGGTGCACACAAGTACATGCAGATAACAGGAGCACTTTCCAGTGTGCACAGAACCGACAGGAGCTATTGCAGGTGCACACAAGTACATGCAGGTGACAGAAACGCTTGCCAATGTGCACAGAACTTGCTTATGACTGGAGCGATTGCAGGTGCACACAAGTACATGCAGGTGACAGAAGCACTTGCCAGTGTGCACAGAACTTGCCGATGACAGGAGCGATTACAGGTGCACACAAGTACATGCAGGTGACAGAAGCGCTTGCCAGTGTGCACAGAACTTGCCGATAACAGGAGCGATTACAGGTGCACACAAGTACATGCAGGTGACAGAAGCGCTTGCCAGTGTGCACAGAACTTGCCGATGACAGGAGTGATTACAGGTGCACACAAGTACATGCAGATAACTGGAGCACTTGCCAGTGTCCACAGAACTTGCCAATGACAGGAGCCATTTCAGATGCACAACAATACATGCAGATAATAGTAGCTCTTTACACTGTGCACAGAACCAACATTAGCGATTGCAGGTGCACACTAGTACATGCAGGTGACTGGAGCACTTGCCAATGTGTACAAAACTTGCATATGACAGTAGCGATTGCATATGCACACAAGTACATGCAGATAACAGGAGCACTTGCCAGTATGCACAGAATTTGCAAAAGACAAGAGCGATTGCAGGTGCACACAAGTACATGCAGATAACAGGAGCACTTTCCAGTGTGCAAAGAACTTGCCAATGACAGGACCAATTCCACATGCACACAAGTACATGCAGATAAGAGGAGCACTTGCCAGTGTGCACAGAACTTGCCGATGACAGGAGTGATTACAGGTGCACACAAGTATATGCAGGCGACAGGAGCACTTGCAAGTGTGCACAGAACTTTCTGATGACTGGAGCGATTGCAGGAGCACACAAATTAAATGCAGATAACAGGAGCACTTGCCAGTGTGCACAGAATTGACAGGAGCGATTGCAGGTGCACACAAGTACATGCAGATAACAGAAGCACTTGCAAGAATGCACAGAACTTGCCGATGACAGGTCCGATTGAAGGTGCACACAAGTACATACAGGTAACAGGAGCACTTTCCAGTGTGCACAGAACTGACAGGAGCTATTGCAGGTGCACACTAGTACATGCAGGTGCCAGGAGCACTTGCCAATGTGCACAGAACTTGCCTATGACATAAGCGATTGCAGGTGCACACAAGTACATGCAGGTGACAGAAGCGCTTGCCAGTGTGCACAGAACTTGCCAATGACAGTAGCAATTACAGGTGCACACAAGTACATGCAGGTGACAGAAGCGCTTTCCAGTGTGCACAGAATTTGCCGATGACAGGAGCGATTACAGGTGCACACAAGTACATGCAGATAACAGCAGCACTTGCCAGTGTCCACAGAACTTGCCAATGACTGGAGCAATTTCAGGTGCACACAAGTACATGAAGATAACAGGAGCACTTTCAAGTGTGCACAGAACTTGCCAATGACTGGAGCAATTTCAGGTGCACACAAGTACATGCAGATAACAGGAGCACTTTCCACTGTGCACAGAACCAACAGTAGCGATTGCAGGTGCACACTAGTACATGCAGGTGACTGGAGCACTTGCCAATGTGTACAAAACTTGCCTATGACAGTAGCGATTTCATATGCACACAAGTACATGCAGATAACAGGAGCACTTGCCAGAGTGCACAGAATTTGCAGAAGACAAGAACGATTGCAGGTGCACACAAGTACATGCAGATAACAGGAGCACTTGCCAGTGAGCAAAGAATTTGCCAATGATAGGACCGATTCCACATGCACACAAGTGTATGCAGATAAGAGGAGCACTTTCCAGTGTGCTCAGAACTTGCCAATGACATGAGCAATTTCAGGTGCACACAAGTACATGCAGATAACAGGAGCACTTTCCACTGTGCACAGAACCGACAGTAGCGATTGCAGGTGCACACTAGTACATGCAGATGACAGGAGCACTTGCCAATGTGCACAGAACTTGCCAAAGACAGGAGCAATTTCAGGTGCACTCAAGTACATGCAGATAACAGGAGCACTTTCCAGTGTGCACAGAACCGACAGGAGCTATTGCAGGTGCACACAAGTACATGCAGGTGCCAGGAGCACTTGCCAATATGCACAGATCTTGCCTATGACAGGAGCGATTGCAGGTGCACACAAGTACAACCAAATAACCGGAGCACTTGCCAGTGTGCACAGAACTTGCCAATGACAGGAGCAATTTCAGGTGCACACAAGTACATGCAGGTGACAGATGCGCTTGCCAGTGTGCACAGAACTTGCCGATGACAGGACCGATTACAGGTGCACACAAGTATATGCAGGTGACAGGAGCACTTGCAAGTGTGCACAGAACTGACAGGAGCTATTGCAATTGCACACAAATTAAAATGCAGGTAACAGGAGCACTCGCCAGTGTGCACAGAATTGACAGGAGCGATTGCATTTGCACACAAGTACATGCAGATAACAGAAGCACTTGCCAGTGTGCTCAGATCTAGCTGATGACAGGACCGATTGCAGGTGCATACAAGTACATGCAGATAACAGGTACACTTTCCAGTGTGCACAGAACTTACAGGAGCTATTGCAGTTGCACACAAGTACATGCAGGTTCCAGGAGCACTTGCCAATGTGCACAGAACTTGCCTATGACAGGAGCGATTGCAGGTGCACACAAGTACATGCAGGTGACAGAAGCGCTTGCCAGTGTGCAAAGAACTTGCCTATGACAGGAGCGATTACAGGTGCACACAAGTACATGCAGGTGACAGAAGTGCTTGCCAGTGTGCACAGAACTTGCCGATGACAGGAGCGATTACAGGTGCACACAAGTACATGCAGGTGACAGAAGCGCTTGCCAGTGTGCACAGAACTTGCCGATGACAGGAGCGATTACAGGTGCAGACAAGTACATGCAGATAATAGCAGCACTTGCCAGTGTCCACAGAACTTGCCAATGACTGGAGCAATTTCAGGTGCACACATGAACATGCAGATAACAGGAGCACTTTCCACTATGCACAGAACCGACAGTAGCGATTGCAGGTGTACACTAGTACATGCAGTTGACAGGAGCACTTGCCAATGTGCACAGAACTTGCCTATGACAGAAGTGATTGCAGATGCACACAAGTACATGCAGATAAAAGGAGCACTTGCCAGTGTGCACAGAATTTGCAGAAGACAGGAGCGATTGCAGGTGCACACAAGTACATGCAGATATCAGGAGCGCTTCCAAGTGTGCACAGAGCTTGCCTGTGACAGGAGCGATTCCAAGTGCACACAAGTAAATGCAGATAAAAGGAGCACTTGCCAGTGTGCAAAGAACTTGCTGATGACAGGAGCGATTGCAGGGGCACACATATTACATGCAGATATCAGGAGCACTTGCCAGTGTACACAGAACATGCAGATGACAAGAGCGATTGCAGGTGCACACAAGTATATGCAGATAACAGGAGCACTTGCCAGTGTACACAGAACTTGCAGATGATCGGGGCGATAACAGGTGCATACAAGTACATGCAGATAACAGGAGCACTTGCCAGTGTGCACAGAACTTGCCGATGACAGGGGCGATCACAGGTGCATACAAGTACATGCAGATAACAGGAGCACTTGCCAGTGTGCACAGAATCTGCAGATGAGAAGAGCGATTGCAGGTGCACACAAGTACATGCAGGTTACAGGAGCGCTTGCTAGTGTGCTCAGAACTTACCAAAAACAGGAGCAATAGCAGGTGCACACAAGTATATGCAGATAACAGGAGAACTTGCCAGTGTGTACAGAACTTGCTGATGACAGGAGCAATTGCAGGTGCACACAGGTATATGCAGGTGACAGGAGCGCTTGCCAGTGTCCATAGAACTTGCCGATGACAGGAAAGATTGCAGGTGCACACAAGTACATGCAAATAACGCACTTGCCAATGCGCACAGAACTTGCCAATGACAGGAGCGATTGCAGGTGCACACAAGTACATGTAGATAACAGGAGCACTTGCCAGTGTGCACAGAACTTGCTGATGACAGGATCGACTGCAGGTGCACACAAGTACATGCAGATAACAGGAGCACTTGCCAGTGTGCACATAAATTGCCAATGACAGGAGCAATTGCTGGTGCACACTAGTACATGCAGGTGACAGGAGGGCTTGCCAGTGTGCACAGAACTTGCCAACAACAGTAGCGATTTCAGGTGCAAACAAGTATATGCAGATGACAGAAGTGCTTGCCAGTGTGCACAGAACATGCAAATGACAGGAGCAAATGCAGGTGCACACAAGTACATTGAGATAACAGAACTTGCCAGTGTGCACAGAACTTGCCGATGACAGGAGCAATTGCAGGTGATCACAAGTACATGGAGATATCAGAACTTGCCAGTGTGCACAGAACTTGCAGATGACAGGAGTGATTGCAGGTGCACACAAGTACATGCAGATAACAGGAGCACTTGCCAGTGTGCAAAGAACTTTCCAATGACGGGTGCGATTCCAGGTGCACACAAGTACATGCAGACAGTAGGAGCTCTTGCCAGTGTGCACAGAACTTGTAGATGACAGGAGCGATTTCAGATGCACACAAGTACATGCAGATAACAAAAGCACTTGCCAGTGAGCACAGAACTTGCCAATGACAGGAGCAATTTCAGGCGCACACAAGCACATGCAGATAACAGGAGCACTTACAAGGGTGCACAG
This sequence comes from Taudactylus pleione, assembly GCA_031769625.1. Taxonomy (NCBI): domain Eukaryota; kingdom Metazoa; phylum Chordata; class Amphibia; order Anura; family Myobatrachidae; genus Taudactylus; species Taudactylus pleione. Next base: position 2,767,419 of record JAUIMM010000659.1, read on the forward strand.
AACTTGCAGATGACAGGAGCGATTGCAGGTGCACACAAGTACATGCAGATAACAGGAGCACATGCCACTGTGCACAGAAATTGCCGATGACAGGAGCAATTGCAGGTGCACACAATTACATGCAGGTGACAGGAGAGCTTGCCAGTGTGCACAGAACTTGCCAAAGACAGAAGTGATTGCAGGTGCACACAAGTACATGCAGATAACAGGAGCACTTGCGAGTGTGCACAGAACTTTCAAATGACAGGAGCAATTGCAGGTGCACACAAGTATATGCAGATAACAGCACTTGCCAGTGTGCACAGAACTTGCCGATGACAGGAGCAATTGCAGGTGCACACAAGTACATGCAGATAACAGCACTTGCCAGTGTGCACAGAACTTGCCGATGACAGGAGCAATTACAGGTGCACACAAGTACATGCAAATAACAGGAGCACTTGCCAGTGTGCATAAAACTTGCTGATGACAGGGGCGATCGCAGGTGCATACAAGTGCATGCATTTGACAGGAGCACTTGCCAGTGTGCAAAGAACTAGCTGATGACAGGAACGATTGCAGGTGCACACAAGTACATGCAGATAACAGGTGTACATGCCAATGTGCACAGAACTTGCTGATGACAGGATCGATTGCAGGTGCACACAAGTACATGCAGATAACAGGTGTACTTGCCAGTGTGCACAGAAATTGCAGGTGACAAGAGCCTTTGCAGGTACACACTAGTACATCCAGGTGACAGGAGGGCTTGCCAGTGTGCACAGAACTTGCCAATGACAGGACCGATTTCTGGTGCACACAAGAATATGCAGATGACAGAAGCACTTGTCAGTGTGCACAGAACTTGCAAATGACAGGAGCAATTGCAGGTGCACACAAATTAAATGCAAATAACAGGAGCACTTGCCAGTGTGCAGAGAATTGACAGGAGCGATTGCAGGTGCACACAAGTACATGCAGATAATAGAAGCACTTGCCAGTGTGCACAGAACTTGCCGATGACAGGACCAATTCAATTTGCAAAAAAGTGCATGCAGATAACAGGAGCACTTTCCAGTGTGCACAGAACCAACAGGAGCTATTGCAGGTGCGCACAAGTACATGCAGGTTACAGAAGCACATGCCAGTGTGCACAGAACTTGTCGATGACAGGAGCGATTACAGGTGCACACAAGTACATGCAGATAATTGCAGCACTTGCCAGTGTGCACAGAACTTGCCAATGACAGGAGCCATTTCTGGTGCACAAAAGTGCATGCAGATAACAGGAGCACTTGCCAGTGTGCACAGAACTTGCCAATGACAGGAGCCATTTCAGGTGCACACAAGTACATGCAGATAACAGGAGCACTTTCTACTGTGCACAGAACTGACAGTAGCGATTGCAGGTGCACACTAGTACATGCAGGTGACAGGAGCACTTCCCAATGTGCACAGAACTTGTCTATGACATGAGCGATTGCAGATGCACACAAGTACATGTAGATAACAACAGCACTTGGCAGTGTGCACAGAATTTGCACAAGACAGGAGCGATTGCAGATGCACAAAAGTACATGTAGATAGCAGCAGCACTTGGCAGTGTGCACAGAATTTGCACAAGACAGGAGCGATTGCAGATGCACACAAGTACATGCAGATAACAGGAGCACTTGCCAGTGTGCCCAGCAACTGCAGATGAGAAGAGCGATTGCAGGTGCATACAAGTACATGCAGGTGACAGGAGCGCTTGCCAGTGTGCTCAGAGCTTGCCAATGACAGGAGCGATTGCAGGTGCACACAAGTATATGCAGATAACAAGAGCACTTGCCAGTGTGCACAGAACTTGCCGATGACAGGAGCAATTGCAGGTACACACAAGTACATGCAAATAATAGGAGCACTTGCCAGTGTGAACAGAACTTGCTGATGACAGGGGCAATCGCAACTGCATACAAGTTCAAGCAGGTGACAGGAGCACTTGCCAGTGTGCAAAGAACTTGCTGATGACAGGAGCGATTGCAGGTGAACACAAGTACATGCAGATAACAGGAGCACTTGCCAGTGTGCTCAGAACTTGCAGATGACAGGAGCAATCGCAGGTGCACACATGTACTTGCAGATAAGAGCAGCACTTACCAGTGTGCACAGAACTTGCTGATGACAGGAGCGACTGCAGGTGCACACAATTACATGCAGATAACAAGAGCACTTGCCAGTGTGCATAGAAATTGCCGATGACAGGAGCAATTGCAGGTGCACACAAGTACATGCAGATAACAGATCTTGCAGTGTGCACAGAACTTGCCGATGACAGGAGCAATTACAGGTGCACACAAGTACATGCAGAAAACAGGAGCACATTCCACTGTGCACAGAACCGACAGTAGTGATTGCAGGTGCACACTAGTACATGCAGATGACAGGAGCACTTGCCAATGTGCACAGAACTTGCCTATGACAGGAGCGATTGCAGATGCACACAAGTACATGCAGATAAGAGGAGCACATGCCAGTGTGCACAGAACTTGCCAATGACATGAGCAATTTCAGGTGCACACAAGCACATAAAGATAACAGGAGCACTTTCCACTGTGCACAGAACTGACAGTAGCGATTGCAGGTGAACACTAGTACATGCAGATAACAGGAGCACTTGCCTGTGTGCACAGAACTTGCAGATGACAGGAGCGATTGCATGTGCACACAAGTACATGCAGATAACAGGAGCACTTCCCAGTGTACAAAGAACTTCCAATGACAGATGCGACTCCAATGCACAAAAGTACATGCAGATAACAAGAGTACTAGCCAGTGTGCACAGAACTTGCCAATGACAGGAGCAATTTCAGGTGCACACAAGCACATGCAGATAACAGGAGCACTTGCCAGTGTGCACAGAAATTGCCGATGACAGGATCAATTGCAGGTGCACATAAGTACATGGAGGTGACAGGAGCACTTGCTAGTGTACACAGAAATTGCAGATGACAGGAACAATTGCTGGTGCACACTAGTACATGCAGGTGATAGGAGGGCTTGCCAGTGTGCACAGATCATGCAAATGACAGGAGCAATTGCAAGTACACACAAGTACATGCAGATAACAGCACTTGCCAGTGTCCATAGGACTTGCCGATGACAGGAGCAATTGCAGATGCTCACAAGTATATGCAGATAACAGAACTTGCCAGTGTACACAGAACTTGCCGATGACAGGAGCAATTTCAGGTGCACACAAGTACATGCAGATAACAGGAGCACTTTCCACTGTGCAAAGAACTGACAGTAGCGATTGCAGGTGCACACTAGTACATGCAGGTGACAGGAGCACTTGCCAATGTGCACAGAACTTGCCTACATCAGGAGCGATTGCAAATGCACACAAGTACATGCAGATAAGAGAAGCACTTGCCAGTGTGCACAGAACTTGCCAATGACATGAGCAATTCAGGTGCACACAAGTACATGCAGATAACAGGAGCACTTTCCACTGTGCACAGAACCGACAGTAGCGATTGCAGGTGCTCACTAGTACATGCAGGTGACAGGAGCACTTTCCAATGTGCACAGAACTTGCCTATGACAGGAGCGATTGCAGGTGCACACAAGTACATGCAGATAACAGGAGCACTTCCCAATGTACAAAGAACATGCCAATGACAGGTGCGATTCCAATGCACACAAGTACATGCAGATAAAAGGAGCACTTGCCAGTGTGCACAGAACTTACCTATGACAGGAGCGGTTGTAGATGCACACAAGTACATGCAGATAACAGGAGCACTTGCCAGTGTGCACAGAACTTGCAGATGACAGGAGCGATTGCAGATGCATACAAGTACATGCAGATAACAGGAGCGCTTGCCAGTGTGCACAGGATCTGCAGATGACAGGAGAGATTGCAGGTGCACAGAAGAACATGCAGATATAAGAAGCACTTGACAGTGTGCACAGAACTTGCTGATGACAGGGGCGATTGCAGGTGCACCCAAGTACATGCAGATAACAGAAGCACTTGCCAGTGTGCACAGAACTTGCAGATGACAGGGGCATCGCACATGCACACAAGTACATGCAGGTGACAGGAGCACTTGCCAGTGTGCATAGAACTTGCAGATGACAGGAGTGATTGCAGTTGCACACAGGTACATTCAGGTTGCAGGAGTGATTGCAGATGCACACAGGTACATTCAGATAACAGGGGCACTTGCCAGTGTGCACAGAACTTGCAGATGACAGGGGCGATCACAGGTGCAAACAAGTACATGCAGATAACAGGAGTACTTACCAGTGTGTACAGAACTTGCTGATGACAGGGGCGATTGCAGGTGCACACAAGTACATGCAGATAACAGGAGCACTTGCCAATGTGCACAGAACTTGCTGATGACAGGGGCGTTCGCAGGTGCACACAAGTACATGCAGATAACAGGAGCACTTGCCAGTGTAGACAGAACTTGCAGATGCAAGAAGTGAATGCAGGTGCACACAAGTACATGCAGATGACAAGGGCGATCGCAGGTGCACACAAGTACATGCAGATAACAGGAGCACTTGCCAGTGTGCACAGAACTTGCCAATGACAGGAGCAATTTCAGGTGCACACAAGTACATGCAGATAACAGTAGCACTTGCCAGTGTGCACAGAACTTGCCAATGACAGGAGCAATTTCTGGTGCACACAAGTACATGCAGATAACTGGAGCACTTTCCACTGTGCACAGAACCAACAGTAGTGATTGCAGGTGCACACTAGTACATGCAGGTGACAGGAGCACTTGCAAATGTGCATAGAACTTGCCTATGACAGGAGCGATTGCAGATGCATACAAGTACATGCAGATAATAGGAGCACTTGCCAGTGTGAACAGGATTTGCAGAAGACAGGAGCGATTGCAGGTGCACACAAGTATATGCAGATAAGAGGAGCGCATGCCAGTGTGCACAGAACTTGCCTATGACAGGAGCGATTCCAGGTGCACACAAGTACATGCAGATAACAGGAGCACTTTCCAGTGTGCACAGAACCGACAGTAGCGATTGCAGGTGCACACTAGTACATGCAGGTGACAGGAGCACTTGCCAGTGTGCACAGAACTTGCCTATGACAGGAGCGATTGCAGATGCACACAAGTACATGCAGATAACAGGAGCACTTGCCAGTGTGCACAGAACTTGCAGATGACAGGAGCGATAGCAGGTGCACACAAGTACATGCAGATAACAGGTGTACTTGCCAGTGTGCACAGAACTTGCTGATGATAGTGGCGATCGCAGGTGCATACAAGTACATGCACATTACAGGAGCACTTGCCAGTGTGCACAGAACTTGCAGATGACAGGAGAGATCGCAGGTGCACACAAGTACATGCAGATAACAGGAGCACTTGCCAGTGTGCACAGAATCTGCAGATGACAGGAGCGATTGCAGGTGCACACAAGTACATGCAGATGACAGGAGTGATTGCAGGTGCACACAAGTACATGCAGATAACAGGAGCACTTGCCAGTGTGCACAGAACTTGCTGATGACAGGGGCGATCGCAGGTGCACACAAGTTCATGCAGATAACAGGAGCACTTGCCAGTGTACGCAGAACTTGCAGATGACAGGAGTGAATGTAGGTGCACACAAATACATGCTGATGACAGGGGCGATTGCAGGTGCACACAAGTACATGCAGATAACAGGAGCACTTGCCAGTGTACACAGAACTTGCAGATGACAGGGGCGATCGCAGGTGCACACAAACTACATGCAGATATAACAGAAGCACTTGCCAGTGTGCACAGAACTTGCCTATGACAGGAGTGATTGCAGGTGCACACAAGTACATGCAGATAACAGAAGCAGTTTCCAGTGTGCACAGAACTGACAGGAGCAATTTCAGGTGCACACAAGTACATGCAGATAACAGGAGCACTTGTCAGTGTGCACAGAATTTGCCAATGACAGGAGCAATTGCAGGTGCACACAAGTACATGCAGGTGACAGGAGGACTTGCCAATGTGCACAGAACTTGCCTATGACAGGAGCGATTGCAGGTGCACAAGTACATGCAGATAACAGGAGAACTTGCTGTGAGGAGACATGAGAAAAGGACTTGTAGGACTTGCCTGCATGTTGAAAAGAGTTAACCCCATGACCCATTTCTGTGTTTTTAAATTGAAGCCCTCAGTCTGCATGTCTCATACAGGAAACTTGTCAGCAGCAGACAGCAAGGGAGTGTTCCTGTTACATTACAAAGCCCTCCTCCTTCCTCTCTGCAATGACTGACAGCTGAGCCCATCAATGAGTGAGAGAGAGGGAAGTAGGGTGGTGTAGCAAGGGGAATTGTGGGATAGTGTGTGAGTACAGTGTGACTCTGAAGGTTGGGGTGTTGTCCCCTCTCAGTGTCTTAAGATATATAGCAGCTCTCTGTGCCCTGTTACACCTGACATTGCTGGCTAGGTAGGGAGGAGATATACAGCAGCTGGAAAGGACTTTGCTAAACTCTGACCAGACAGCCCAGAAACTGCACCCGCAAGGATTTTGCAGGATGAAGATAATTGCATATAATGGGACTGACACCTGGGAGATACTCGTACTGCGGTTGTTGGAGTGGGATCGTGCACACCCAGAGGATAGCGACCACCTGAATGACGATGAAGAAGGGCTGACAGGCAGTGGATGCAGTTCTTCCAGTCGGTTACCCGAGTCAACCACCGCTACTCCCGCCCTACTACAGAGCTGCCTGGGGGTGCTAGGTGAAAGTGCAACTAAACAAGAGACAGCTGGAGTGATCCAAGCGATATTAGGGGTACAAATCCCTACTAGCAGCGAAACTGTGCTGTCGCCCAGAGGGGCTGAACAAGAGAAGCGGTGCTTGGGATTTAAGGATGTTCCCACATTCCGAGAGAATGAAACCGACATTGACACTCAACTCCAGATCTTTGAGAATCTCATGGGAGTGCATGGGATAGAGCAAACTGAATAGCCCAAGTACTTGGGGCCAAGTCTCACCGGTAGGGCTTTGAAAGCCTACAGGGCTCTAACTCCCCAGGAATGTGGAGTCTACACCTGCATAAAGAAGGCATTGCTGGCTAAGTTTCAGATCACTGCAGAATCTTATCATCTCAAATTCAGGACACTGAGCAAAAGTGGGACTGCTTCCTACCAAGAGGTTGCCAGTCAGCTACGGCAAGCTTGTGGAAAATGGCTCGAGGGTAGACAGGCCTCTACCGTGGAGCAGCTCGTCAACCTAATCGTGGTAGAACAACTAATGATTAAGATGGCACCAGAGATACGGGAGTGGGTTGCAGACCGGAAGCCCAGCACACCTGAACAAGCTGCAGAATGGGCTGATGAATATATAGCTAACCGTCCCCAATGGAGAGTCTTCAGTGCAACAGGTGGTACAAGACCCCCACGAGTGGAGAAGCTCCCTGACAGAGAACCACGCATCAATGATAGTAGTAAAGGAGGCCCTATCAAAAACATCTCTTATCAACTACCCAGATTCAAAGTGGCTAACCCAGACCCTCAGAAGTGTTACCGCTGCAATCAACCAGGACACTTGTTGAGGGACTAGACCAGCCCCAGTCTCTGTGGTATGTTACCCCATGGAGGATTATTGCGATGCAGTCATCCAGTCAGATGCGGTTGAGATGATGGATGGGGTGTATATTGTAGACCTGGTTCTGGGGGAGGAGCAGGCAACTCCTCAGAATATGCAGGGGTACTTACAGCCTGTGTTGGTAGAGGACCAGTTGGTACAGGGCCTACAAGATTCTGAGGCCTCACTCACATTGATTGAGCCAGACCTGATTCCTTCCTCCCGGGTGATTCCTGGACAGTATGTACGAATTGCCACCCCCGGGGGACAACAAACCGATATCCCTGTCGCCAAGATACATCTCGACTGGGGAGCCGATCAAGGAATCATGGAGGACGGAGTACTCAAGGGGCTACCAGCCAAGGTCATTTTTTGGAATGATCTGGGACAGGGACTGGTGACAAGCTTCATTCAAGTGGTGACCCGGAGCCAAACCCAAAGAGCAGTGACCCAGGTGACAGATTAAGAACAGAACCAACCTACCCCAACCACAATGGTGAGTGATTCCAGTCCCTTGTCCAGTACTTCAGAGATAGACTTGGGGGAGGTGGACCGGAGCGAGTTTCGACAGGCCCAAAGGACAGACCCTTCCCTAAGTAAATTAAGGAGTGCAGCTGACATGGAATTGGAAACAGCTGTTGTGAGCAAGATAGTTTGGGAAGAGGAATTGCTGTACCGAGTAGTCATTCCTCATTCTGGACAGGAAACAGTCATGCCCACTAAACAGTTGGTGGTACCTACACCATACAGAGCACAATTACTAGCCCTTGCTCATGACATTCCAGTGGTCAGGCATTTTGGCATGCGTAAAACACTGGCCCGACTGTTGCAGAATTTCTTCTGGCCACGGATCTCTGGAGACGTTAAGCAGCATCGAGACACCTGAGATACCTGCCAGAGACTAGGGAAGCCCCAGCGAAAAGCTCCTCTGCACCCATTACCTATTATAGGGGAACCCTTTGCCCATGTTGCCATAGACCTAGTCGGACCATTAGCTATTCCCAGTCATATGGGAAAAAAGTACATTCTAACGCTGGTGGACTTTGCTACACGCTATCCTGAGGCTGTGGCCCTGTCCTATATTGACACATTACATGTTGTGCAAGCATTGACAGACATATTCAGTCAGCTTGGATACCCACAGAAAATCATCACAGATCAAAGACCCCAATTCCAAGGTGAACTAATGCAAACCCTGTGGAAAAAGTGGGGGGTTCGACCTCTTCGGACCACCTCTTATCATCCGCAGATGAACGGACTCTGTGAACAATTCAATGGAACGCAAAAAAGACTTCTACAAGCTTACGTGCAGTCCGAAGGGAGGGACTTGGAGAGAGCCCTGCAACAGCTTCTATTTGCTTATCGGGAAGTCCCTCAGGCATCTACTGGATATTCCCCATTTGAACTTTTGTAGGGCCGAAAAGTGCAAGGGCCTCTAGACCTGGTCAAAGAGAGCTGAGAGGGAACTTTCCAAGAACACCAGCAGCCCATTTTACAATATGTGGAGAATATGCGGAACTGCATGAGAAGATTGCTACAGTTAACCCAAGAGCATCTCAGGGAATCACAAGAGAGACAAAAGGAATGGTATGACACCCACGCTCAAGACCGAGAGTTGCATCCAGGGCAAAAAGTAATGGTGCTTATCCAGTGCGAAGAAACAAACTGCAGGCCACGTGGGAAGAACCATATACCATGGTAAGGTGCACCGGACCGGTCAATTACATGATTACCCTGGATAAGGGAGGGAAGCACCTACGCACCTTCCATATAAATCGAATTAAGGCCTATCGTGATCGTCAAGCAGTAACAATGGCGGTATGTTGTCCTCCGATGGAGACACCAGAAACTGATTCATTGCTTGACCTTTTGGGAGCTGCTAAAGAGAAGAAAGGAGTGGAATCAGTCCAGGTGGGACAACAGTTGAATGCAGCCCAGCAGCAGGAGATGTGGAGGATCTTAGAGGCTGAACAGGCCCAGTTTTCTTGTCTACCTGGTCAAACTCATCTGACCGCCCACCATGTGGACACTGGAAGTGCTAGACCCATCCGACAAGTCGCTTACCGGATGACTCCGGGTGTTATGAGGCAGGTAAAGGCTGAGAGAGAGGAGATGCTAGCTTTGGGGGTCATAGTGCCATCTAAAAGCCCTCCTCCTTCCTCTCTGCAAAGACTGACACCTGAGCCCACCAATGAGTGAGAGAGAGGGAAGTAGGGTGGTGCAGCAAGGGGAATTTTGGGATAGTGTGTGAGTATAGTGTGACTCTGAAAGTTGGGGTGTTGTCCCCTCTCAGTGTCTTAAGATATATAGCAGCCCTCTGTGCCCTGTTACATCTGACATTGCTGGCCAGGTAGGGAGGAGATATATAGCAACTGGAAAGGACTTTGCTGAACTCTGAGTGGACTGTAATGATATAACCCTGCTTACTGTTTGCTGCATTTCTGTGTCTCCATGAATAAAGTTCACCAATCCTTCAGTATAACCCGCTCCACTGTGTGATCCCTGAACCCCAGGATACCCAGGTCACCCGGTATCTTCACACTTGCCAGTGTACACAGAACTTGCAGATGACAGGAGCGATTGCAGGTGCACACAAGTACATGCAGATAACAGGAGCACTTGACAGTGTGCACAGAACCAACAGGAGCGATTGCAGGTGCACACAAGTACATGCAGGTGACAGGAGCACTTGCCAATGTGCACAGAACTTGCAGATGACAGGAGCGATTGCTGTTGCACACAAGTACATGCAGATAACAGGAGCACTTGCCAGTGTGCACAGAACTTGCTGATGACAGGGGCAATCGCAGATGCATACAAGTACATGCAGGTGATAGTGGCACTTACCAGTGTGCACAGAAATTGCAGATGACAGGAGCAATATCAGGTGCACACAAGTATATGCAGATGACAGAAGCGCTTGCCAGTGTGCACAGAACTTGCAAGTGACAGGAAGAATTGCAGGTTCGCACACATTACATGCAGATAACAGGAGCACTTGCCAGTTTACACAGAACTTGCAGATGACAGGAGCGATTGCAGGTGCACACAAGTACATGCAGATAACACCACTTGTCAGTGTACACAGAACTTGCAAGTGACAGGAAGAATTGCAGGTGCACACAAGTACATGCAGATAACAGCACTTGCCAGTGTACACAGAACTTGCAGATGACAGGGGCGATTGCAGGTGCACACACATTACATGCAGATAACAGGGGCACTTGCCAGTGTGCACAGAACTTGCCGATGACAGGAGCGATTGCAGGTGCACACAAGTACATATAGATAACAGGAGTACTTGCCAGTGTGCACAGAACTTGCAGATGACAGGGGCGTTCGCAGGTGCACACAAATTACATGCAGATAACAGGAGTACTTGCCAGTGTGCACAGAACTTGCCGATGACAGGAGCGATTGCAGGTGCACACACATTACATGCAGATAACAGGAGCACTTGCAAGTGTGCACAGAACTTGCAGATGACAGGAGTGATTGCAGGTGCACACAAGTACATGCAGATAACAGGAGTACTTGCCAGTGTGCACAGAACTTGCCTATGACAGGAGCACTTGCAGGATAAAAGTAGTAGCTTGTGGATAAATGGGAGCACTTGCAGGTGAACACAAAAACAGAAGCAAAACAGCTGAAGCCAGGAGTCAGGCAGAATCCTCTTCAGAAGAAGTGAGTTATATTGACCACCAGCAACTCACAGGGGATGGCTAAAATATGGCACTCTGTCCCTCTATTGGTAGGAAATATCATGTGAGTGCAGCTCCTGAGATCTGACATAATTTAGTAGTGAACACAATGAGTATTCCAATGGTTAGTCCGGTTGCTATTTCAATTATGTGAAAGACGCAGTGTAAAATAGTATCGGTTATTAGCCTGCTTGTATGCACAGCCACAGGGATTAATAGTGTATGGAATAGAAGAGCGGTCTTATTTAGGAGTCAGCAGAAAGCCACTATAGGAATTATTTGCAGACCTCACAGTGGGTATATGAATAGTTAAATTGACTCAAGTATTAGAGTATTACCTGTGAAGGTTGTGTTGCAAAATAGTGGCAAAGATCAATACAGAGCATCGCCGTCTGCGCAATAGCAGATAATAAGTATATACGGCTAGATGCTTTCTGCTAGGTTTATAGCAGATTGATGATATAAAGTGCTGACATAAATATCAGTAACGCTCCCACTCCATACACAGAAGCAGGTGATGGAATAATGAGAATATGACTATAAACATCAATATAATTTCAAATAACATCTGCTATACCATTCAATATAATATTCACATTAATTTGGCTATGCTATAATGAACAAGGAGCGATGTATCCAGATTTAGATACAGTGTGTTGCATTAATGGCAATTAAGTAACAGTTATATACTCAAAATTATCTGAGACAATTCAAGACACTGTATAAATAGACACAAATAATACATTCACAAAGAGGTATTAATAACCTTTTATTATATAATTAAGAACAAACAACCATTCAATCAATGAATAGTTAAATATTCACAATATCAATAACTTGCTGGTTACGTGAGGGCACATTTTTTCCAGTATGGAAGAATTTTAATAACACTTGCACTGTTTGTTTACACAATTTTAATATTTCACTAATTATTTTAAATAGATGTATAATAAAAGTTATATTTTATTTTCTATTATTATCATTTGGCAGTAACCATTTGCTTGTTAGTGGAAGATAAGTGCACTGAGTAATAATCCCCTCTCTTTTCTACTTTTTGTTCAATGGAGGGAGATGTTCGCCAAATCTTCAGTAAGGAAGTTTGTAAACAAATGGAGATGCTGACACCATGAAATGCCACTGGCAGGCAGGAGAGGTGCTGGACACCATGATATAACTCCGACAGAAAGGATAAGTAAGGCTGAGATTCTGATATGTGACAGGTGGTTTAAACTTTAAACTTTTAGGATGGAGTTGTCATGGGTGCTGATCACTGCACAAAGGACCTGATTCAGACTCGCTCACGAGCGCACAGCGCTCGCAAGTGGGTCGATGGTCCCCCACTGCGCATTGCCATACCAGAACCGGCTCCAGCATGCGCGAGACCCGGCCAGCGACGTCGCTGTGGTCACCCACAGCTTAGCGAGAGGCCATGAGGCCGTCTTAAAAAAAAAACAGGGACGCCGATTTAGAGCGAGCGCTCTCAAAGAGCATCTGGCTCTGAATCAGGCCCGTAGTCAGCACACAGTATGGTGTTGCGGGAGTGTGTTTTGGCCTCTTTGTTTCAGTCTTCCCACCATCCTTCCCATTTTAGTTTTGTTGGTTGGGTTTGCAGTTTATGGTTGGCTATTTTATGTCAGGTAAGAACGGCACGTCACCAGTCTGGGTGCAATTGTTTCATTTTGGGTGCGCTCCCTTCGTTGACTGGCTAGTTGGCAGTACCATTCTAATGGGGACATAAGAATTACATATGTTTATTACCTCCAAACCTTATCAACCTTGATTAGCTTACTTAACTTAACTACAAATAAAGACACAGACACCATAGCTTGGCTAAAAAGGTCACAGCTTTTATTTATAATTGAATCAATCAACCTAACCAGGGTGGCAAAGAGACGCTGCAGACTCAGTTCTAGCTTTTAACTTACTCCAAAATACTCAGGGGACGACTAACACGTTCCCCCTTCTAGACGCACTTAAGCCGTGAGGACTCACTGCCCTCCTGGGCCAATCCGAGGCGCTTCGTGCAAAAACGCCCGGGTCCCCCAGTGCGGAGCAGGACAAATTTGCCATGTACATCGAGGGCAAGTGCCCCCACAGTTATCTTGCGCCCCATAAAGCCACTGAGCTGCAGCGTACTCCTGCCCTGCTGTGCCTCCCCTGAATTGAGAAACAAGGTTAATGCACAACCAAATATCAGGGAGGGATGGTGGGTTCCGAGAATCCTGCAAAGAGGCTGATCCCAAGGACCACAGTCTCCTATATAGGCTGCTATAACCACTCCCCCAAACTATATGACTGGCCCTGGGAAGCAGCTGACCATATTCACACTGAAAGCAAATTACCCAGCAACAAGGCTGCCATTTAAACACAATCAGTCAGTAAAAAAACAGTAATCTTAACTCTCCTCAATCCTACTCATATTTCGTCAACCAGTATCATTGCTTAAAGGGGTGGATAGTCAAGTTGGAAGGTTGAATGCGTACCCTTTGTAGTGTTATAGCTGTGCTATAGTTGTGCACCTTGGGCGGTATCCACCTACAATGCATGTTATTGGTTGTTATTGTGGATTGTGCTGATTCTGGCCGTCCTTTCTTTGCCGCCATACTTTTCCTTAAATATATAAGGCGGCATGCAGCAAGGGGAGAAATGCAGTAAAACTCTTAATATGCGGGTTTGACCGCATTCCTCATAAGCACCAATTGCGGAATGTGATGAACTCCGGGGCTTAGTTATGGTGGGTAATGCCATCTCCTGATTGGCGTTACCCTATAGAAGCCCACGGGCTTCTATTGGCAGAGTGCGGTGAGAGACATCCAATTGGATCTTTCCCAGCACCCCCACAGCATGCGCAGAATGTCCTCTGTGGGGTTCTTCATGCCTACCGGCGTGGCTAACGCTGGCCTGCATGCGGCGGGTGGTGGGGTGGATGGCATCATGAATGTAATGTGTCATGCACCCCATCCATAAAAAATGAAATTATTAGCAAACAGTAATTTTTAACAACTCTATGTCTCTGGGTCTTTATTATATTTATATTATAATTGTTAATTGATTTGCACACGTGACAGCTCCCATCTGATAGAAGGTATAATGTATTCATTCTATGTGACATTGGTTACTGTGATGGTGTTACAGGGAGCATTACAGACAATCGTCTTCAAATAAACTGGAAATGTTAAAACCACAATTAATTGATGCAGGAGATTTGGTAGATAAAGTATAAATTATCTCTAACTGAACCAACCTCCATTAATTACTAAACGATGATTTATGTCACAGATTTCGTTGAAAAATAAATACAGGATTTTAAATTTTTTTACATTACTGGGTTATTCCAGCTAATATAATTACTAATGTGCTTTTATGTTATAGTGAGATTGTAAACTCCGTCTTTAATCATATAAAATACTGGGATGACATCTACATGTATCGATCAGCTTACATGGGTTGTTGCAAAATATGTAATCAATAACTTGTTGGTATTGGGATTAATTAATTTTGCAGGACTGTACTTAATTTTTATTGGAAACATATTGTTTTTTAAATATAAGGTAGAGATGGTGGATTTTATACATTAAAATGTTAGCTGAATGCTAAGATAGCAATTTTCTAACCTAGGCAAATAACTATACTCACTTCCATTCATAATTAAAATGCCATACCTTAAGCTGGCCACACATCAAAAGATTATCTGTCCAACCAGCCAACTTGTTGATTGGTTGGAATGAAAATCTGTTAATGTTTGGGAGTAACTGATGATCAGCAATTTGCTCCTAAATGCCAGAAAACAGATGAAAATGGTCAGACAAGTTTGTTAAATGTTTGATCTAAACAATTTGTTCAAACAACAGTTTTTGTCCATTTTCCGGAGTTTGGGAGCAAATTGCTGATCATCAGTTACTCCCATACCTTACCAGGTTTTCATTCCAACCAATCAACAAGTTGGCTGGTTGGATGTAAGTTGGTCTAGTGTGTGGCCAGCTTTAGGCCAGTGGTTCCCAAACTTTTTTGAATCACGGCGCCCTAGAGTATTAGCATTGTCTTCACGGCACCCCTAAGTTTAAGTTTGTTATTGAGAAATTCAGAAACAAATGTAATAATGGCGTATCTATAATGGGTGCAGTGTGTGCGGGGGGATTATTTTAAACTTACCTGTCTGTGGTCTCGCGTCGGGTGTCAGTGCTGCTCAGAACACCAGAAAATGGTCGCTGCAGCCAATTTCCCGGTGTTCTGCGCATGCGCAGTAGACTCCGGGCACACACTAGTGCCCGGAGTCTACTAATGCTCCAGTGGCTGCCCAGCTGTGTCAGTAGGCTGCCGGCCACCGGGGGCAGCGAATGGGGCCCTGTACGGGGAGTAGTAAATTTTGCTGACCTGTCATCCTTAGGCTCAGTTACATGGTGGTGGACAGGTTTGTGCTTCTGTTTGTCCATATATTTACATTAGATTGACCACAAATAATTTGATATGGCGCTGGACCACCAACCAGACGCACCCCTGCAAGTGTCCCGAGGCACCCCAGGTAAAAGGACATGAGTAGCGCAATTATCATGCTTATTCTGTGTCACATTCCCTTATCAAACATTGCACAAAATTTACTCAGAAAAAATTCAAGTAAAACTGACACTTAAGAATAAGATAGGGACCTGATATTGGAGGCATCAATGGTAGGGATAGGCCGGCTAACTGTGGTTCACTGTGCACGACAAACTTTGTATCAATTGTGGCAGAAAGTAGTTTTAAAAAAATAATTCCCTATTACATAATGACAACAGCAAATATCACAAAATAATAACCACAACACCACATAGAAATTAGTGTCCAATGCAAGTTCTGTAATCATTTTATATTTTTGGTGACTAATACCTCTTTCACACCAAGCTAAAACCCTGTTATTGCAGAGTTATATCGGGTAGCTCCTTGGAGTAAAAGGGGAAAGGGTTGGATTCCTGGGTCGAGTGACCCGGTAATCCAACCCAGGTAACTTGCAGGGTTTAACACAGGAATAACCCGTGAAACCCTGCAGTGTAAACGGTGCGATCCGGGTCAGGGTGACCTGGATCGTGCCACATGCCTGCTGATTGGCCGGGATCAGTGGTGCTTGGAGATGACTTCATCTCCAAGCGTCCCTTTCAACACCAGAAAAGCCGGGTCTCTGCAGACCCGGCTCCGGTGTGAACGGCGCCGACGCGGGAATATCCTGGGTCGGCACCGAGGAAATTCCAGGTCTGATCCGGTTTGGAACCCTGTTCCAACCTCCGGGTTAGACCCGGAATTTCGGTATTAAAGCAGTATAACATTGAATATTGCACCTTTATATAGAAAACAGCTTTAAAGTGAAATAAGAAAAACCCACATAGTAAATACCAGTATAAATAGGCTTCTATCAAAGACCAGGTGTGCACTTACTGTATATAATACTGTATAACAAATACAATGTCACTTTCAGATATTTGACCGTATTTACTGTAAACTGTGCACCACCATTATAGTAATTATCATTTAACAGTTTTTGTACAATAATCAGTATGGCTCCAACATGCGCAGGTGGATGAGCTGCTCCAGGACATTAGCTATTCTGACATTGACCGCAGCGTTTTCCTCCAGGCCGTCCGCCACCCGTAGCAGATTAGCGTCCATCCTCATCAGAATCTCTGTGTTTTTATCCGTTTTATCATTGAGATCAGTGAGGAGGCCCACTGCCTGCGAGGGGGAACGCCCTGGACTGTCCGCCACAGGGTCCCCAGACGGAAATACTGCTTCCTCCCCTGCGGAGCCAGCAGATCTACTGCGGCCAAACCTCAGTTCTGGAGCAGACTCGTCCTCTTCTGTGCCTGTGTGAAAAAGAGAGATCATAAAAATATTAGTACATTTTTCTTTGTATTTAAACAAGTTGATCCAACATTTTTAACCTGCAGCAACATGTGGAGCCGCAAAGTCTGGCATGTCTGTGTCCATGTTGGACACGCCAAACACCTCCTCTTCCTGCACACACTCCTGTGCCAGTTCCTCCAAATCGGTTAACTCCAATGACACAGGGGTTGGCCCACCACCTGTCCCCACTGCATGCCTAGCCCTATCAGCCAGTTTTTGTTTGAGCCGATATTTGAAGTCGCTCCATCTGTTGTTTAAAAATGTATGTTTAGTTTTTTAACTAAGTTTTTAGAATTGTGGAAATAGGTTACAGCATTTACGTACCGGCGTTTGACTTCTTTGGTTGAAAGGACAACATCACCAACACCATTGACAGCACTGGCTATTTCCTCCCACAGTTTCCATCTCTGGCTTGCACCCATATTTCGGGGTGCCTGTGCCAATTTATCCACGCACTTTTGCACCAAAGCCTCCATCTCCTTTCTTGTGAATTGCGGCTGCCTTTTTCGTTTGGCCCTGGCCTGGGTACTAGGCCCCGCAGCCTCCTCATTGTCAGTCTCAACACCTTACAAAAAATAAAACAATTATTATTGTTTATTTTTTATTTTTTGTGTGTTAACTTTACATTTGGAGCTACTTACTGTTTGGTCCTGGATTTTGGCTTTGCTGCTGTTCAGTGGACATGATTAAACCCTTGAATTCAGCAGACCCATTGTGGCCTCTCGTGACGTTTTTATAGATGCGTGTGCATTATACAGGCGCATCTATTGTGCGTCATTGATTTGAGTGGGAAAGTTAGGTCTATTTAAGGCTTTTTTGTGGCCTTGTTTCGGGGTGGGTTGATTGAAGTGGTTGGAGGTTGTTATAGGTGCGGAGTTGTGGTTTGTGAAGTTGTTTGGATTTGGTGCGAGTTGTTGAGTGGTCTTTTTTTTTCACATTTTTCTGTTTTTTTTGTAAGCCTTTTTTTTGGTGTTGAGGTAAGTTTGGTGGGTCGCATTTGGCTTGTTTTAATTTTTTTGTTTTTTATTTGTAAAATGTTTTTTTTTTTTTTTAGGTTTTTTTTTTAATTTTATTTATCTCCTTTCGCCTTGTGGACTGCATTTCGATTTTTCGGGATCGTCTTTGTACGGTAAGTGTTTATTGACATACATTAGACCCTGTTTATTGTTAACATTTATCATGTTTTTTTAAGGGGTCTCACTATGCATTTTTGGGCCGAAATGATTATTTGGCCATCAAAAATGCGAAATGTCTTGTGTATATTTTGCACATCTCCTGTCTGTGGCGTTAGCATACCATTTAGCGGTATTTTGTATCCTCTATTGTGTATATTTTGCACATCTCCTGTCTGTGGCGTTAGCATACCATTTAGCGGTATTTTGTATCCTCTATTGCGTATATTTTGCACATCTCCTGTCTGTGGCGTTAGCGTACCATTTAGTGGTATTTTGTATCCTCTATTGCGTATATTTTGCACAGCTCCTGTCTGTGGCATTAGCGTACATTGGATTATTAGAATAAAATTATACACTAACAACATCTGTGTAGTGCATGCATTCTTTATATTTTTGCCTTAGCCTGTCTTTATTTTGTGTTAATTTTTTTTTCTTTCTAATTCGTAGGCTTTACTTCAAGATGTCACTGCCTAACCCTGTAAGATTCGTCTTAATGTGTAAAAACGATAAGTATATTTTCTTATTTTTAAATGTTGTAAAAATAACTTCATTGTCTAACATTTCAGATTGATGTTGGGCGAATTATAGTGGCGATGGTCCACGACCCCGACCAACCTGAACATCCTCCTAGGCGTAGGCATCATAGGCGTGCAAGGCCCCAGATATTTAGAACACGTGTCACCCTTTTTGGAATGCCTGATGATGTGGTTTTACGGTGGTATCGCCTACCACCCCAAATCATCCTAGACACTCTTTCATTAATAGAGAGTGATCTTGAAAGGCAAATTAACAATCCAACAGCAATATCACCACTTACGCAGTTAATGTTGGTGTTACATTTTTGCACCTCAGGATCCTTCCAGACCACAGTTGGGATCGTTGCAGGCATTTCCCAATCCTCCTTTTCAAGGATCCTGAGGGCGGTAATGGCTACACTATTTAAGCACCTCCATCATTTTATTAATATGCCATTGGATATGGGTTCCCTTAATGTGGTGAAGCAGAAATTTTTCGAAATTGCAGGCTTCCCACACATCATAGGGGTTGTGGACGGCACTCACATACCACTTCAACCACCAGCAGCGCTGGAGGCCATATTTAGGAACCGCAAGCATTTCCATTCAATGAACGTAATGGTGGTATGTGATGCCTCCCTCCAGATCCTGTCCCTGAATGCCAAATTTCCAGGAAGTGCACATGATTCATTTGTCATCCGGCAATCAGTGCTTTGGCACAAATTAAACAACCTACAAGCTGGTGACCCGTGGCTTCTGGGTAAGTGGTACCCCTAATTTTTAAACCAAACACTGTTGACTTAGAAATGGTACTGAATGTTTTTTTATTTTCACAGGAAACAGTGGTTACCCTTGCACGCCCTGGCTGCTCACTCCTTATTTGGTTCCCACACCAGGGCCACAAACTCAATATAATTCTGCACTTACTGCCACCAGGCAGGTGGTGGAGCATTGTATTGGCCTTTTAAAAGGCCGATTTAGATGCCTCCACCGCTCTGGTGGCGACCTCATGTATTTGCCGGCTATGGTTTCCAAAATTGTGGTCCTGTGTGGGATATTTCACAACATCGCCATAAGGAGTGGTGTCCCAATGCAGCCAGAGGATGCCTTGCCTGAAGATGGCCCCCCCGAGGTTGGTCGGAGGAGAGTGTCAGGGGGGCCATACGTAATGAGGTCGTTTCCCGCTTTTTCAGGTATTTGAATTTCCTTGGTTTTACATTTGTTGACATTGTGAAGACTGAAAATTCTGTGTGTTTACTATCTTATGTTTTGAATTTTAACCTTTTTTTGTGCAAAATCCAAACAACAACCTTACTTCCTGAAAATGCTCGCCTGTGACATTAATGACTCACGAATGACCTTTACACCTGGACAAATGTGTTTCTTACCTGATTTTTGGACAACATGTTGGCATGCACCATCTTCAACCAGTTCTTGATTTTTTGTTTCCAATATTTGTGTGTATTTGGTTTTTATTGTGAGATATTGTATAATTAACAAATTTTAAAATTATTCGTTTTTTTTACATGAAAAACCAGTAAATGGACAGTACCTTTTAACTTAATTTACAAGTGTTTTTTTTATAATTTTTTTTTTTACAAACAATTTTAAAAACAACATAACAATTAACAACATGTTTGCATAGTTGGGCCTACCTTTTTTCGTATTTTTTTACCTATTTTGGGAGTTGCATGGATATTTTTGAAAAAAAATAAAATAATTACATAAGGGAATTTTAGAAAAACATTATGGAGTTAATGTCAATTGGCCAAATTATTGGAATGTCCAAATATGTCTTTTTTTTTAAAGTTAACATTTTTAAAAATACTTACTCCAAAAATATAGTATGCCACATTGTTTGCATTTTCATATGCAAATTCCATAAACCCAAATGTTTACCCCAAAAAAAAATGATTGACCTTGTGAGCTAATTTTGGAGTCAATAAATGAGATTTGTTTAAAGAAACAGTTTTTATTAACAAAATAAAATAACATAAAAAATTAATCTCACAAAAACAAAATTAAATGGTCCATTGCGACCAGCAGCTGGACCAAATGTCCCTTCATCGCCATTATCTGGCCCAAAATGGCTTGATCCCGCCTATTAGGTCTGTAGAAAGACAAATATGAGTTTTAATTAAATGTGAATTTTTCAAAAAAAACATACAAGAAAAACAGTATGATTTACCCTTAAATAAAGTTTACATACCATGCTAATTTTGGTGCTAAACTATAGTGGTAACATAAATTTGCCTAACTTACCAATTGGCACCAAAAAAAAAACAAAAAAAACATGAACATGAGAATAGTGGTTTGAACAATCACTTTGGGATCTTAAATAATCCTTACACCATTTGTATATTGATTTTAGTGTAGAAATTTAAAAAATCACAATGAAACTTGTATTTGGCTGTGGCATATGTGGTTATTGTAAAGTTTATTTTGTTTTGAAACATGAATAAATTTGGCCAAAAGTTAGGAAAACAAACTCCCAAAAACTTTAAAAATAAATAAAAAACCGACTTTAAAAATAAAAATTAAAGATTCAATTTGGGGCCAAATTTTTGAACAAATACCACACAAAAGATAAAAAAAAAGAAAAAAAATGAACTGCCCTTAGATTGTAAGCAGGGATACCACAGTGTATGCATATAGGGCACAAAATACAAAATACCTGCAGGTTCAGGGCCAGGTTGGCCCATATCCTCTTTCTCCGGTGGGCCAGTGGATGGGCGAAGGAGGTGGCGAAATGTCTGGGGGGGATAAAGGGGAGGGGTTGGATTCAGGAGTGGGTGCATCAGGGGAGGGTGTGGGAATGTGGATGGGTAGGACAGGGGAGGGAGGGGTTATTTGGATTTGGGGAGCAGGAGAGGGAGGGGAAATAGGGATGAGCAGGTCAGGGGAGGGTGGCAAAATTTGGGAGGAGTGGGCAGGGGAGGAGATGGTGGGAGTTGGGGAGAGGGGTCGGGCAGGCCTCCGTCTCTGGATCCGCTCCTGACCTAAATGATGTATAGTTTGTAATATTAGCAAATATGTACACCAAAAAACATTTTAAATGTAAAACATTAACCCAAAAGAAAATATTAAATTTAAAAAAAAAAAAACATTAACAAGGTCTCATTTAGCCCGAAAAAAACACATACTGCACACATGCGCACGCATTAATGCAAATTTACATTAGCAAAGACAAAAAGTAACAACAGATTGTCATAGCTATATAAACATTCAAATATCCACTTACGGCGACGGATCCTCATCCGAAGATGCGCAAGCAGGTGTGGAGACCGGCGTTGCAAATCCGACCACTGGTCCTCCGAAATCCCATGGCCCGCAGCCTGCGCCGCACATCCACGTACACCCGGCGCTTGCGTTGGTTGGTGACGGGGGGCGGCATGTCCGTTATACGGCGATCAATAATTTTGGTGAGCACCAGCAGCTCACGCCGTGTAAAAGCATTGGCTCTCATGATAGCAATGGTTTTTTTTTTACACAAATCAGTTTTATTACAGGGACCCCTAAATTTTGATTGGCTAATATACTTTCATAAATAACATGAAGAATTCTATTGGTTAATGAGTGAGTCATGTGAACAACCCCTAAAAATATATTGTGACTTATGATTGGCTTGCTGCATTTGGATGCGTTAGCAACAAGCTGGAAATAAAACAATTTCAAAATTGGAAACCAAAATAAAAGCTAGCAAAAAAACAAACAAACTGCCATTGGATTGAAAAAAAACAAGTTTGCCGTTAAAATCGGACGGATTCTATGGACCCAAAAAACACAAAACAAACAATAAAGTTTATTGACATTCAAAAAAGAAACAAGATTGAAAACTTTCGACCAACAATTAAGTCAATTAAGGTAATGATTGCGACCAATATATTCACGGATGTTTAACGAAGGAGAAACAAGGCAATCGACAAATGACAGGCCTACTTCCGGTCGTACTTGTGCGAGCGAACACTTCATCCAAAAACGAGTAGTGCGCTCGCTATTTCGGACGCTCGTTAGCTAGGGGAGGGGTTGTGGAAATATGGGGCGGAAGACTCGCTACGAGCGACCACCCGTGCGAGCGCTTGGTTTGACATTTGGACGTCATGATGTCTCTCCCATAGTGCAGAGAGGAGCGGGCGGCTGCGGTCAAAGCAGGAACGGGGATTCAGGTAAGTTTTTTTTCTTTGTGTGTAAGGTGGTGCTACGGGGGGCACTACTAATGGGGGCATACTACTAGGGGCACAACTAATGGGGGCACTTCTAATGGGGGCATACCAATAGGGGCACTTGTAATGGGGGCATACTACTGGGTGTATACTAGGGGCACTACTACTGGGGGCACTACTAGTGGGGGCATACTACTGGGGGAACTACTAGTGGGGACATACTACTAGGGGCACTACTAATGGGGGTACAACTACTAGGGGCATTTCTACTAGGGGCATACTACTAGGGGCATTACTAATGGGGACATACTACTAGGGGCATACTACTAGGGACACTACTATTGGGGGCATACTACTAGAGACACTACTACTGGGGGCATGCTACTAGGGACACTACTACTAGAGGCACACTACTAAGGACACTACTACTGGGGGCATACTACTGGGATCATACTACTAGTGACCCTACTACTGGGGGCATACTACTACGGACACTACTACTGGGGGCATACTACTGGGATCATACTACTAGTGACCCTACTACTGGGGGCATACTACTACGGACACTACTACTGGGGGCATAGAACTGGGGACATACTACTAGGAACACTACTACTGGGGGCATACTACAGGGGGCACTACTAAAGGGCATACTAGGGACACTACTATGGGGCATACAACTAGGGACACTACTACTGGGGGCATACTGCTAGGGACACTACTACTGTGGGTATACTACTGGGGGCATACTACTGAGGACACTACTAATGGGGGCATACCACTGGGGGCACACTACTAGGGACACTACTACTGGGGCATACTACTGGGGGCACTACTAATGGGGGCATACTACTGGGGGCACTACTGCTGCGGGCATACTACTAGGAATGCTACTACTGGGGGCATGCTACTATGGACACTACTAGTAAGGGCATACTACTGAGGGCATTGTGTAAGGGACACCACTGCTGGGGGCATTGTGTAAGGGGACACTATTGCTGTGGGCATTATATAAGGGACACTACTACTGTGGGCATTGTATAAGGGGCATTACTACTGTGGGCTTTGTGTATAAGGGTCACTAATGTAGACATTGTGTAAAAGGGGCACTACTGTGGGCATTGTGTAAGGGGCACTACTGTGGGCATTATGTATAAGGGTCACTAATGTGGACATTGTGTAAAAGGGGCACTACTGTGGGCATTGTGTAAAAGTGGCACTACTGTGTGTCATAACATAAATAAGAGACACTACTTTATGGTGCAATGTGAATAAGATTGTGCACTGTGACTCCTTGGGCCGTAGCCCACTTTATAAACAAGTACTGTGATTCTGCTGGCCGTACCCCACTGGGTGGGCTGGAGGGCCCAAGGACCATTCCATCTTGCACTACCTTTCATTTCTGCCACTGCTGTGTGGCAATGTGTCATAGATGTGCTTTATACTGTGGTGTCTGTGTCGCTGTGCCGCTGCTCTGTCGCTTAGTAACCAGCCAGCTCACTGCAACCTTTAGCCAATAATGGTGAAAACAATACTATAAGCTGTGAGGTGGTCTAAATTGACTGTAAATGACTAGAAATGAATGTTATTGAGGTTAATAATACTATAGGAAGGAAAAAATGCCCAATTTATGTGATTTTCGCTTTTTTTGTAAATTTTTCTCAAAAATCCAAATCCGGACGACAAATTAGAACCAAATCCAAATCCGGCAAAAATGGTCCTGCGCACATCCCTAATTGCAAGATATCCTAACACCTGTACCTCTCTCATGAGATTACTTGTAATGCTGGATCCCAGAACAGGGACCAGTCTACGGGCCCCATGATTAATACCTCTTTTCCACGAAAAACCCAGGTCAGACACCGTTTACACTGCACCATCGATCTGGGTTTTTCTCAGGTCAGCCCCATTCACACTGAACCCGGGACTGCCCTGCTAGACTTGTGAGGTCATAAAAAATGGGAGGTGACTGCTCCACAACCACCAATCAGCTCATTTTAGGCATGACCCAGGCCGGATAACCAAGGTTGCACCGTTTACACTGCACCATTACCCGGGTCCATCCTTTGTCCGACCCTGGTAGATACCTGTGCTGGATTGCAGGGTGTAAAAGGGGTATAAGTGTGCTATGGTTATTGGGATGTATAGCAGCTATCTGGGATGCACCTGTCACAAGTAGCTTAATTCTATGTATATTAGAAATAGACAAAAAATAGAAATATACTGATCTGACAACGCATTAGCGTCTGACTTGGGATAACCCATAACATAACGGAGCCACATTTATGTGACTGTGCCCCACTCTGAGTGACAGCATTTCACAGTCGCCAGTTTACGTGAGTCTCTCATCGGTTTACCAAACGGTATATATGGGTCTCGGGCATCAATGACAAAAGTATTATTAATACCAATATGGAAGTTAGAGCAGCAGTATGAAAGTCTCTGTGCATTTGGGGGTTTCTCTGAAGCTTGGATCTCTGATTTGCCCCTAAATTAACCCTGGTCGGTGCTGTGTGAAGCAGTCTAACTTTCCTTAGGCAAATGTCTACTTTGCCTTAAGCAACATTCTACTTTGCCCTGAGCAACTGCCTGTTGTGCTTTAAGACAAAGTTAAAAGACCTGACCTCTGTATTACCTTCACTTTTGCAGTGCGTGTTAGCAGGAGACGGTACGCAGACTGGAAACCACCGTGCGCTGTTACATTGCCCAAACTACTTCCCAAGCTGATCCGCCATCCTCAGCAAACAGCACTCGGCTCCCACGTTATTTATTGTTTTGATACAACAGATAATTAAATATAATTAGCTGGGTGATTATCGTTTGCTGCTGAGTATGGCTAAGTCTGCACAGATCCCTTTTGGGACCTGCATCCTATTTCTTGCATCGCTGATCTCTGCTATTTGGAGAGAATATCCTTTTTCTATTTACTGCTCCAGTGATCTAGTCTAGGCAAAAGAGGGAGTATATTAAAATCACTCTGCTATAGTCTGTGAATAATTCCTATCACACAGACCCAATATTGGGCTTCCAAAGCGCGGCAGCTCAATCCCTGACATCCGGAACTCGGGACGAGGAGTCATTCAGGATGGCGAGAAGCTTCAATCAGAAGTAACCGCCAGTGTGTGGTCATCCACTTATGTGTCTGCTGCACAATGAGGACAGTAATAGGGGAAGATGACAGAGATAAGAGCCCCTGCTGAAATTCACTTTCCCAAATTATTCCCCATGCCCATATCACTCATAATCAAGCCCTCTGTCTCAAAGGAATTGTATGCGCAGACCAGAAGTAACCCTCAGACCTGTCAGCGGGCAGCACAACATACACACATCACATACTGGGCCTGATTCAGAGCCGAACGCTCTGACCACAGCACTCGCTCTGAATCAGGGCCCTCCTCCCTGAAAATGGAGCGGCCTTATGGACGCTCGCATAGCTGTGGGTTACCAACCTCGCTTCCGCAAGCCCTGGAGTGATTTTGGCTCTATCAGAGCCAAAATCACTCCCACTGACATCACTAGTGATGTCACTAGTGATGTCAGTGTGGCCGGATCCAGACGGTAGGCGTTCCCATGGGAACGCCTCCGTCTGGCAGCCACGCCCCCGGCACGCCCACCAAAGGGGGCCTGCTGTCAATCAACATCGACAGCACGCCCCCTTTGGTGTGAGACCCGGAGCGACGGAGAGCCCGTCGCTATCCGGGTCTCGCGCATGCGCACGACGGAGCTCCCTCCGAGGTGTGCATGCGCAGTGGGGCAACAACGACCCGCTTGCAAGCATTCTGCGCTCGCGAGCGGGTCTGAATGACCCCCTCTGTACATTGCTGAACATGACATGTACACACATGTCACACACATCACATACTGTACATTGCTGAACATGCCATGTACACACATGTCACATACATCACATTGCTGAACATGCCATGCACACACATCACAAACTGTACATTGCTGAACATGCTATGCACACACATGTCACACACATCACATTGCTGAACATGCCATGCACACACGTCACACACATCACATACAGTACATTGCTGAACATGCCATGCACACACATCACATACTGGGCCTGATTCAGACTCGGTCGCAAGCGCTGAGCGCTCGCAACCGGGTCGATGGTGGCCCAGAGCGCATGCACACGATGGAGCCGGCTCCATCGTGCACATGCGCGAGACCAGGAGAGCGACGGGCACTCCGTCGCTCCGGATCTCGCACCAAAGGGGGCGAGCTGTCGATGTTGAGTGACAGCTCGCCCCCTTTGGTGGGTGGGCTGGGGGCGTGGCTGCCCAAACAGAGGTGTTCCCATGAGAACGCCTATCATTTGGGGGCGGCCCCACTGACATCACGAGTGATGTCAGTGGAGAGATTTCAGCTCTGTTAGAGCCGAAATCTCTCTGGGGCTTGTGGCCACGAGACCCTACCACAAGGGTCTCGTCGCAAGCCCGATGGTCGCGATGGTCTTGACCATCGCGACCATAATCATGGCCGCTCGCTATAGCTGTGGATGGTCACCCATAGCTATGCGAGCGGCCTGGAGGCCGTTCTAAAAAAAAAAAAAGCCCGGCCCTGATTCTGTCAGAGCGACCGGCTCTGAATCAGGGCCACTGTACATTGCTGAACATGCCATGCACACACATGTCACACACATCACATACTGTACATTGTTGAACATGCCATGCACACACATGTCACACACATCACATACTGTACATTGTTGAACATGCCATGCTCACACAGGTCACACACATCACATACTGTACATTGTTGAACATGCCATGCACACACATGTCACACACATCACATACTGTACATTGTTGAACATGCCATGCACACACATGTCACACACATCACATACTGTACATTGTTGAACATGCCATGCACACACATCACATACTGTATTTTGCTGAACATGCCATGCACACACGTCACACACATCAGAATGTTTAAAACATTTTCATTCATTGAAATTAAGTAAATAGCAAAAGCAATGAATTTGCGCTGTACACAGACGTCTATTATTGAAAAACGTAAACACTTCACAGGTATTTGTGAAAAAAAATATTTAAAAAATTCCCATTGACCACAATAATATTATCTGCAGTTTCTTCAGACAAAGGATACAAGTGGTAAAATATAACCAGAAAGGTTTATTTAGGAACCAAAAATGGAAGATTTCAGAGGACAGCATTCCATAATATGCATACTACTAATTTATACTGTAGATCAGGCCCGGCAAAAAGGCTGAGCGCAATCGACCGGTAGCTCGCGGAGCTCCCGCCGGCAGATCACAACCAACTTAATCATAGCAACTGGGAGCTCTGGCCTCTGAAGCGATAATACGCTAAAGAATTGTCTGATCGCCAGAGGCCAACGTTCCCAGCAGGGCCGTTTCTAGAGAGGAGGGGGCCTGTGTGCAGTCTCCGGCACGGGGCCCCTCCTCTCCACCCGGTGGCCAGCAGCGCACTGAGCTGTTCGCGGCCAGCGCCGGAGTTGTAGACTCTGGGCACTGGAGTGTGCCCAGAGTCTATAAAGTATGCACAGGTCACCGGGAAAATGGTCGCGGCGGCAATTTTCCCTGTACTGCGCATGCGCAAACGATGGGAAAATGGCTGCCGCTGCCAATTTCCAGTCGTTTTACAGCGCCGGACCCCTGCGCCGACGTGGGACTCTGGAGAGGTAAGTAATATTATGGGTGCAGGGTGTACGGTGTGGGGCCCCCCTGGACCCAGGGGCCCGTGTTCTCCGCACACCCTGCACCCATTATAGATATGCCCCTGGTTCCCAGTGATACAGGGCGTGATGTGAGTAGTCTGCTGGATCTACTTAAATCCAACACTCAGCAACAGCGGGAGCCCTGACGGTGTGGAGTGGTGCCAGTGTGAAGACAGGTACATGGGTGTGAGCGGGCTGTTCTGCACTGGGAGGGGGAGCTAGTACTGGGGGCACTGCCTAAGGGGCACATCTACAGGGGGCATTGCATAAGGGGCACACTACAGGGGCCAATGCATAAGGGGCACTACTACAGTGGGCATTGCATAAGGGACACTACTACAGTGGACAATGTATAAGGGGCACTACTGTGTCGTAACGTGAATAAGGGACTCTACTATGTGGTGTAATGTGAATAGGATTGTGCTGCTGTGTGGCATAATTTGAATTGGGGATACAGGGCCTGATTCAGACCAGGTCGCAAGCGCTGAGTGCTCGCAAACCAGGTCGATGGTGGCCCAGAGCGCATGCGCACGACGAAGCCATGTGAACGCCTCTGTTTGGGGGCGGCCCCACTGATGTCAGTGGGAGAGATTTCGGCTCTGTTCTAAAACATAAATAGCCCGGCCCTGATTCAGGGCCACTATGTGTGATTTCGGCAGAACAGTCTCGCACCAGTGGCGTAACTAGGGCAGGGCGAGCGGGGTTCGTGCCCTGGGCGCCGTTGGACCGGCGGCGCGGGGGGGCGCCGCTGGCCACGGTAACGGCCCGCCCGCCCTAGATAGCCAGTGTAGCGCCGACCGCAATGAGTGCGGTCAGCGCTACACATTTGCACAGGACCGGCGCTAGGCTTCCAGCGCCGGTCCTGTGCTGCACGCCTGAGCCCGTTCCCTCCCCCTGAGCGCTTGCCCAATAGCGCCAGGAGGCGGGCTCAGGCTGTGGATAACACACGCATCGCCGCCAGCGCTGGCGGCGATGCGTGTGTTAAACAGCAGCCAATGAGAGTCAGATAGACTCTCATTGACTGCTGCAGCACCCACTGCAAGAGCCGGACTTCCGTCCGGCTCCTGCAGTGGGTAATGGGACTGACGTCATGACGTCATGACATCAGTCCCATAATGCTGAGCGCGCCAGCCCGGGCGGACTGGAGGGCGGGAGCGGCATTGCGGACAGGAGCAGGAGCAGCGTGGAATCAGGTAAGTATATTTTTATATATATTTATTTATTTTTAAACCTATCTGCACAACGGGGGAGGGGATGGCTACTACTGGGGGGGACATCTACTGGGGGTGCCATTGGGAGGACCTCTACTGGGGGGGGCTACTCTACTGGGGACTACTACTTGGGGGGGGGACTACCACTGGGGACATTCTAAAAGGGGCCTAGTATTACTAGAGGCACTGCACTCGGGGGACCACTACTGGGGGCAATAATAGGAAGGGCCACTACAGGGACCACTGGATAGGGGGGGTCACTACTGGGAGCCTGCATCGGGGGGACCACTATTGGGGGCACTGCATGGGAGGGGGGGACACTACTGCTGGGGGCACTATATAAGGGGCTTACTGCTAGGGGCACTGCGGGGACCACTACAGGGGGCACTAGATAGGGGGGATCACTACAGGGTGCCTGCATAAGGGGACCACTACTGGGAAAACTGCATGGGGGGGACTACTGCTGGGGGCACTATATAAAAGGGCACTGCATAAGGGGATACCGCTACTGGGCGCACTGCATTGTGGGGACTGCTACTGGGGGCACTGCATAAGGGGGAACACTACGTGGGGCACTGCATTTGGGTGGACCACTACTGGGGGTACTGAGTAAGGGGAACTAATTGGGGGCTGTATAAGAGGGACCACTACTGGGGATACTGTATAAGGGGCACTACTATGGGCCTGCATGAGAGGGACCACAACTGCAAACTGGGGTACTGTATAAGGGGTACTACAGGTGTTAAGGTGCATATGGATAGGAATGTTCAGTTTAAAAATAAAGGGGTGTGTCATGTTGACACGCCCCATTTTTAAGTGACCACTCCCATTTTTTTGCCACGCACGCCGAAGGCGCGCGCACATGGGCGAGGTGGGGCTCCCTTTTCAAATTTGCTCTGGGCTCCAAATACCCTAGTTACGCCACTGTCTCGCACACCGAATTTTTGCATACCACGTCCCCTTTTTCAGGGTCAGTAGATCATGAAAGGTTTTTAGTTTAAAAGTAGATCACCAAGTCCAAAAGTCTGGCCACCCCTGCTGTAGATACATTGGACATAATTCTACAGCACCACATGAAGACTTGCCACAAATATATCTGTAAGAAATGTTCTCAGCTCTCCACCTGTGAACCTGCGATCTCCCTGCCTCATCTGCATTTGGGAATAGCAGTCGCCAATAATACCCCAAATCCCCAATACTAGTGCTGAGGCATAACGCCCCTGTCCACCCTGATTTTTATCATTTATAGGTGTGGATCCAGGGACACAAGCGGCCAAATGTAATAAGGTTTGAGTTTTAGTTAAAATCCAACTCGCCCCTTCTCGCATTTTTTGAAGGTGCGAGTTGGTGCCAGGACTCGTAATAGCCTGCGAACTTTTGAGCTCGAGTCTACTACACTATGTGAATCTGTGTGAGTATTTCCCTATGTAACCTCACACCTTCTAATGCGACTAGCATTAAAGATGTGAGTTTTACAAAAGCCTTAACAGATCAGTGAGATTCGTGACGGCTTCTGTCTGTGTGTTAAAAAAAAAATTATGTGCACCCCCTCCCCAGTAGCATAACCAGCCCCGGGCTCTGTACAGCTTGTGCTGGATTTAAAATACAGAGAACAAAATGTGTGGGGGGCCCTATATTTTAAGAACCAGCACTGGGCTATTTAAAGCCTGTCCTGTTTCTAAAAAAACAGATGCTAAAATGCGTAGGGGGCCCCTGTATTTTAAATACCAGCACAGTGCATTTCTGATCCGGTCCTGGTTGTGAAAATACAGGGGACAAAATTAGTAGGGATCCCCTGTAAATTCCATAACCAGCACTGAACTCTTTCTAGCGGGGGTGTAATGCCACAGCCAGGGAAACCCTTTCACCGGGTTCCCCGGCCAAAGCATTACTCCTGGCCGATAGTCAGCGCAGGCTGGGGATCCCTGGGGAAGTAGGGACGCCCCCCAATAAAGGGGTCCCACACTCCAGGGCACCCCAGGCCTGGGATGATAGCACAGGGCTATCCCCGGCACACCTGGTTAACAGTGTAAATTTGGTGTAGAAGTTAGAAGTATAAATATTGTCTTTTGCAATATAACTACAGGTCACAGCAAGCCTCCCCTGCATGCTGGTACTTGGAGAACCACAAGTAGCAGCATACGGGCATTACTGGCCTGCTGGTACCTTTAGCTCTACTGCAAAAGAAATATAAAAAAAAGACCAGACACACACACTCAAGCACACTGAGGACCTGGGACCTGATTCAGACCCGCTCGCTAAGTCACGATCGCTTACTGTGAGCGATTTTTCGCCCATCTGCATATGCGTATAATTCGCAGTGTGCGTGCGCAAGCCATTCGTTGTGATCTGATTTTGGTTGCTCGTAAGCCACTATCAAATTGCTGCTTTGAGTGACAAACAGCACCGTTTTGTGGGTGGTAACAGGGGAAGGTGCATGTGAACGGGGTAGTGGTGTTGCGAACGCAGGCGTGTCTGCCCGCCAAAACGCTGTTTAAAGGGCGTGCATAATTAGCAAAGCAGCGTCATTGTACACGTCACCTGCATGTATTTCAGCCAGCACTGATCGCAGTGCTTGCGGCAGGCTAAGGCAACCCCAAGGGCTGCGAGCAGCTCTGATGGCTCACGATGGTCCCAATTAATCCTACATTTCCCGGAGATGACGTGTGTTGTGAGTGGCAAGGGGGCTTCTTAAGACACTCGCGAGCGCACTTTGCCGTAGCTCACTTACATTGAGCGTCCTTAAGCGACGCAGTGCGAGCGCTTAATTTACATATCCGGCCCCTTTTTGCCAGCGAGCGATCTCATCTTGCGAGCGGGTCTGAATCAGGTCCTGAGTCTTTGCTGCTTGAATTATTATATTTTCATATAAATTTACTTTTTATTTATTATAGTATTAGCACCAGGTTCTTTTAATTACTACATAGCATTCCCAAGATGCTTCTCATTAGGACTTATTAGCATATTGTCTCTAATGAGTGAAGCTTAAAGGTCTTCCTAATTCTTCTCATAGACTAACTGGGGATTTAGCTAAAAATAACTTTTACCAAAAGTGTATCTCAGAAATGTAAGTACCGTTAATATATTGTATATAACCATAAGGGACCCATTTGTCATATTTGCGGCTTATTCCCTGAAAACACCCACTTACGGGGGATACCCACAAATATTTAGTATCCCCTGCATGTGTTATGGAGGGATCACAGCATACGTCTCCGATATCAGATGCTATGCCTCCATTTCTGCCAGCAGCAGGAGCCCCCATAGCTTTCTATAGGGGATGCGAGGCTGTCATATTTACCAAGTTCCAGAATGCCAAGCATTCCGGAACTTGGTCCCCGCAGCTTATGCCATCTGAAGATGGGCTACATAATGCAAAACTAGCCAGGAGAGGGCGCACATGTGCAGGATCCACGGCACAGGAGTGAAGATCCACTGACGCAGTCACATCACTCCCAGCACATAGCAGGTACGGGCTCGTTTCGGAAGCCCCGTCCCTGTGTGTGCTTTTTCAACCCAGTGCTATGAGCGCATCCTGCAATGTGATCGTGGGCTCTAATATCGCACCCAGATTGCATTGCAAATGCGATTATTAATAAATGGGCCTCTTTGACCTTTTTGAAACATATTTACCCACTCATTGCCGGTACATAATTGTGCATATTTGTTCCTATACAGAGTTTTACGCATCTGCACAACCAGAACCCCTAAAGGTTACATAGCGGTTCCCACCATTGAAGTCAATGGTGGGAACCACTCATTGGCTGAGAGAGGGAGGAGGCTCACCTCCCTCAACCAATGAACGCTCAGCCCATGCATTTCTATGGGAAATGCCGCGGCTGAGCCCTCATTCATGAGGTACCGTCTTTAGAGGATGGTACTAAGGGCCTGATTCAGGCTGGATCGCAATTCTGCTTTCGCACGCACACGGTCACTGTGAAAATAAGCTAATGAATGCATACGCACTGCCGTCGCAGCACACGATGCAGATGCCCAGCACTACATAATAACGCCCCCTTACCCTCTTCTCACATCCGTACTAATGTGCAAGTATGCACAATCATTGGTAACATGGAGTAACATCGGAGCTGCACGCACACTTGTGGTTGACATGACCCTGCCGTAAAGGTTGCTGAACTTCCTGCGCGCAGTGAGTAGTCTGCGTATGGGTTCACTGTCAATTTATGCATGCCCCTTGCGACGGCGTTTGAATGCACTGACACGCCTGCGTTCGCTCGACCACCCCCCTCCCCGTCCCCCAACAGACGCCACTTCCTGTCAATCAATGAGTGATGGGTCTGCGTACTGGGTGCGATCGCACTGCCTGGTTCGCACACGCGCACTGCGTCTTATATGCATGCACAGATTGCAAACATGCACAGATCTGATCTGTGCATGCCTCTGTGTAACTCGCACCTGCTCAGACTATACTCACTAGCCTAAAGCAGGTCTGTTATTTTACGAGTTTTAGGTCAGTAATAGTGTGCGAGTTAAAACCATGCCCTCTCTTACATTGCCCAAGTTGTATGCTCACAATGGAAATACATCTGGATGCGAGTTGCGGGGGTGTGAGAAACATGTTTGCGTGTTCTCACACCCTATTACATAGGGTGAGTTCTAAAAATGTGTAAGTATAGCCAGGGCGGCACTTCCACTAGGCAAGCTTAGGCAGCTACCTAGGGGCGCCGACCACTATAGGGCGCTTCTCAGTCCGCCTGGTTGCTGGGGCCCGCCGGCCCAGCGATTGCACCCCCTGTTTGCCAGGTGCTCGCTTAGATTGTGTTGTCATGACGTCACTCCCATAGTTCCAAGGAGCGGACGCCGAGGACAGATGGCAGCAGGCACTGGAGCGGGGTTTAAGGTAAGTATTGTTTTTTTTTTTGGTGTGTATGTGTGTGCGCAGGGGGTGGGATGGGGGGGCTTACTCACATGCAGAAGTTTTGCCTAGGGTGCCTAGAAGTCTAGTACCGTCCCTGAGTATAACACTATGCTCACACATTTTCCAAACTATTACATTTTGCCCATGATCTGCAGATAGCAATTCCATTGGGATCTGTCCCACATTGGGCCATATTCAATTAGAGGCGAAAAGTCAGAGGCCAGACTTTTCACCGACATCGCAGGTTTTCCTGGGGTTAAAGTATCGGGCGCATGTCTGAGTATCCCCGTATTTAATTAGGATTCGGCGAAAATGGGACCCGGCGGAAAGGTAAGTAGCGAAAAGTCCTGTCACTTTTTGGGGAAATCAGCCTGTCACTCCCCAAAAGATGCACTAACATGGGGGATCCTTATGGGTACCCCCGAAAAGCCCTGCTAAAGGTATTTAAGGTTTTTAAACAGTGTCGGCAGGTGCTTTAATGCGCCTTTAACAAAGTGGTGAAGAATAGCATTTAGCAACATTTAAAAAAAAATAATAACTAGTCCCATCAAATTTGGGGTACATGAAAATGGGTGCAAGCATATTTAAGTCCCTAAAGTGAACTTTTAAAAATCAGTAAAAATCTACCTGCTGCAACCAACCACATTCTAAAAAACATCTGCCGCATACTTGGAGACCCCCCCTGAGTTGAATTCGCTAGTTTATAAGTTTGTCTCCCAACTTTCTTTGCCCCCAAAATGAAAGTACATATTTTGGGTATCCTGTTGAGCTTTTTAATTTTTTTTTTACACAGAATACCTTTAGGTGACATTTTAAGGGGTGCAGGGTATTTTTTTTACTTTGTGCCCCAAAATACCAATTCTGCACTTTATTGCCACCTAATCATAGGTGAAAAGTTATCCCCAGTTTTTGTCAAAGACTTTTCGCACCTGCGAAAAGTCTTTGAAATTAAATATGAGGAAAAGTCAAAACGGCAAAAATGATGTCATCGGCGATAAATTATCGCCGGTAACGGCTTTTCGCAGCCTAAATGAATATGGCCCATCCATGGCCAATGAATGTTCCCTTGCAATACTTTCCCCATGTTGCTTATCTGGTATAAGCAGTTTAGCAGACAGACCTACAGTACTTGTATTGCACTTTTACAGTAGTTAAGGTGCATACACACACAAGATTTTTTGAACGATTAACGATAACGATATCGTTTATCGTTCATGCGCGTTCACGTTTGTAGTTCAGTCAGACTGACCAACTCAACGATTTTCAGTAAGGGAATATGCAAAAATCGTTTGTAGCTCAAAAAAATTGCTCATTACATTTAGTAAATGAACGATTTTAGTAAATGATTTTCGTTCATTTTTCACTTGACAAAAATAACGAAAATCGTTTACTAAAATCGTTCATTTACTAAATCGTTGTGTGTGTATGCGGCTTTAAACATTCAGCAAAACTTTGTAAACTTTGCATCGGGAGTTTGTTGCCTACTTGTTGCAATAGAAGATTTTCCTGTGTAACAATTCTTACAGTTGGGGTTTTATTAGGTAAATTGCTCATTGGGGAGCGGAGGAGATGGGATTTTTACTCACTCACACACAGTCAGCCGGCTCGGTGACAGTCTCCACTTTTCCCGATCTCATTCTAATTGAATGTGTTCCTAGCGATAAACCCAAAATGCTCTGTATTGGATTTTTGTTAACTAAATTTCCCCAGAGTGCCACAATCTCAGCTGATAATTTTATGGTGAGGGTTTTTTTTTATTTTAACAATTTCTTGATATTTTCCTCTTGGCACAATGTTCGCTCTGTGATATTTCCTATCCAGCTACTATTTAGGAGAACGTTTTAATGTCCATGTATCTGACAGTTTATGTCTTTTGTCATTTCTGCATCCTCCATGGTGTTTTTTTTTCTTTTCTCCATAGCATTAAGTTGTTTGATTTGGATACATTACAGAGTTGTTACTTTTTATTGCGCCTTTATGGCTTCGTTGTGGGATGTGACAGAATGCGTAACACGTGGTAGAGTGAAGGCTTTTACTTGTCAATACAAATGAACAATCTCCATTGGTCCCAGAAACCAGGGACTCTCCGGCCTCCTGCACGACACGAGGCTGCTTATTCACTAACCCGGAACCCAATGTCACAGAATGCAGCATTAACTTTTCATAAAGTAAATTAGTTTGTAGTTTCAGCTGGAAATTAACATGGTAGCGTCTACGCATACCCATCACATAGTGATTGATAGGAGGTACCATTTGGGGGTGGTGACGAGGGGGGGCGGTTGGCAAAACGCAGGCGTGTCAGTGCGCCATTACAGGGGCATGCATAAATTAGCCATTGCGATGCAATACACAGCTTGAGCTATCACTGCGTGTGATGAGGTTAGCAATTCCTGAGTAAGGTCAGAGCCTGTGTAAGTGTGTGTGAGGATGTGATGGTACTCCATGTTACTGATGGTCTCTCAGTCTTGTGTAATCACTGTGAGTGATGAGGTTAGTAATTCCTGAGTAAGGTCAGAGCCTGTGTAAGTGTGCGTGAGGCTGTGATGGTACTCCATGTTACTGATGGTGTCTCAGTCTTGTGTAATCACTGTGTGTGATGAGGTTAGTAATTCCTGAGTAAGGTCAGAGCCTGTGTGAGGCTGTGATGGTACTCCATGTTACTGATGGTCTCTCAGTCTTGTGTAATCACTGTGTGTGATGAGGTTAGTAATTCCTGAGTAAGGTCAGAGCCTGTGTAAGTGTGTGTGAGGATGTGATGGTACTCCATGTTACTGATGGTGTCTCAGTCTTGTGTAATCACTGTGTGTGATGAGGTTAGTAATTCCTGAGTAAGGTCAGAGCCTGTGTAAGTGTGTGTGAGGCTGTGATGGTACTCCATGTTACTGATGGTCTCTCAGGCCTGTGTAATCACTATGTGCGATGAGGTTAGTAATTCCTGAGTAAGGTCAGAGCCTGTGTAAGTGTGTGTGAGGCTGCGATGGTACTCCATGTTACTTATGGTTTCGCAGTCTTGCTAAGTATTACAGATGTGTGTAAGGTAAGGTGGGCGTCCTTATGTTAGGCTGTGACGGCATTGCGATTGAAATCATTAGCATATCTGCGCAGTGAGACTGCGTGAGTATTCGCTATTGCGATCACAATAGCGATCCTTACTGAATCAGGCTCTAAATGCCTTAATTAAAGTATGAGAGTGATGGGACACTGGAACCTCAGTAACATGTCAGTAGCTTTAAATCCAACTAGACATTCGCTTACCTGTATAAATTATTCCTAGACGTATAGGCCGGGGTTCGGTTTCTGCCACAGCTGAAGACATTAAAAAAAATAAAATAATAATAATAATCATTTATGAAGTGAGAAGATTCTTCCTTCACAACCCTTGA
Source organism: Taudactylus pleione (assembly GCA_031769625.1). Classification (NCBI taxonomy): domain Eukaryota; kingdom Metazoa; phylum Chordata; class Amphibia; order Anura; family Myobatrachidae; genus Taudactylus; species Taudactylus pleione. Next base: position 2,805,614 of record JAUIMM010000659.1, read on the forward strand.
ATTTAATTGAAATAAATAAGCATTTTAGTATCTTATCCCGAAAAAAATAATTTTATATGAGTCATGCTTCATATGGATTTAGTACTAAATGCCACTATTCCATAATGGGGTTTCATATGCCTATGTAAGCAAATTCATATTCTGTTAAATATAATTATTATTTAAATACTGATATGTTTTAGGAGAGAGAGTTATCTCATTTATAGTACAGATATTTCCACTTGCAACTTTGTCGCTTGTATGGGAAATCCTGCCATGTATGGGGCGAGTCGCTCGCCCATGAACAGGAAGTGCGCTGTATTTGCCCCCGCGACACTAAGGAATGCATTGTGCGAACGCAGCGCGTGCATGCAAAAGGACACATCTGTATTTATGACCTGAAGTGAACAAACAGCAATTAAAAGTACATAGAGCTGCTTAGGATATCACACTCATTTTTCAGTCACCCCAAAATGAAGGATTTTTGTGCAAGTAGTGAAAGTAAAAAAAAAAAAAAAAGAATGACAATTGCAAAAAGTCTGTTTTGGGATACAGTCTGCTACTGAGAGGAAGTTCAAATTCTCACCATTCTCCAGGCAGCAGGTACAGTTGCATGAAAAGCATGTGAATTCATATTTCTGTTTTCATTCCTGTTTATTTTGTTATTCTTGTATATACAAGAAGCATTGTGACTTTCCTTGTCATATTAAACTCCTCTTAAAGCAGCAATCCATGAAAAATTAGATGTACAGTACTTTCTTAACATAAATTACTGTGGCACCTTGCTGATGACATCCGACACTTCCCATTGTTCAAGGTTATACAAGAGATGCTCCTTTCTACTTTTATTCATTTATGTATTTTCACCAGATTTGTTAGGTCTCTATCCAATCGGCACCAAATACTGTGCCATGCCTTTCTCTTTGCACATATTCTGGTTGTAGGGAGGAGCCCAGTCAGTACAGGCTGCTCTTTGACATCATGAGCACCAAGGTGTGTTTCTCCACCCATATGGTAATCTTCGCGCTTATCATGTAGACAATGGCATTTGGGCAAAAATAGGTGCATATCACTATATATCATTTATGCTGCTGGTCTCTATCCAATCATCACATAGATCATCATGGCAAGATGGTGGTGACTGCGGCAGACAACATTTTGCGCTTTTTGCCGGGCAGAGCTGGTCGGATCCGGGCGATTCCAGTGAAATGATATCATTTCCAACTTGTGAAACGTTGCAGAGTCAGAATATCAAATAATGATTTATCCGTAGTGGCTTTTACAGCAACACAGGATTTGTGACATTTCTTGGCACAATGTGCAGGTTTCTGAAGGACATTAAAACAACGACCAGCTGGTACATGATTTATTTTTTAATTTGGGATTTGTCTCTAAATTGATAGACAAAGCATTATTACATATGGTACGATTTATTTTATTTTCTTGCAAACACAAACATTTATCAAACATCTGAAAAGCAGACCAAAAAAAACTCGTCTATAAAGATGTCAATTACTGCGGCATTTTACTTGCACCTTTTACGTTTTCACCATCAAGAGACTGAAAAATGAGCTGCACCTTATATCATTACGCAGAGGATCTTGTTGTAAATCATTGGTTTATTGAGTTTGGAGTACACTGGTATTGACTACGCTTAATATTCCACATAAATATTTATGCTGGGAATATGCAAAACATAAATACAGAGATGTCAGACTGCAGCGCTAACAAGCGCAGCAAGCTCATAAAATAAAATAATGAGAGGTGGTGGGTACAGTGTGCTTTACAGACTCAGGTGCCAGCTGCGGGGAGCAAACGGAGGAACAAACATTACTGACCTTTACACTGGCATTATCCTGGGCATCATACGTCTTCTTTCACTAATAATAATATGCAGATTATTACATTAATGCCCTCTCCAGAGATCTGCAGAACATTACAGTACACTGTTCTATCTACACTGACAGAAACTTAGTGATATATTCTGCAGATTATTACATGACTGTCCTCTCAGGAGAGATCTGCAGAACATTGCACTGTTCCATCTACCCCCTGACACATACTACATAGTGATATATTCTGCAGATTATTACATTACTGACCTCTCAAAAGATCTGCAGAACATTGCTCTGTTCCAGCTGCCACCCAACAGATAGTGATTTATTCTGCAGATTATTATATTACAGTCCTTTCTATGGAACACAGGGCCTGATTCAGACCCGGTCGCAAGTGCTGAGCGCTCGCAACCGGGTCGATGGTGACCCAGAGCGCATGCGCACGACGGAGCCGGCTCCGTCGTGCGCATGCGCGAGACCCGGATGTAGGATGTAGTCAGTATCCCGTCTCCAGAATCACGACCGCTGGCATCATGAAGGTTAGTATCAGGGGTTAGGAGAGGGTTAGGTTTAGGGTTAGACACTAAGGGGGAGGGTGTGGGGAGGGGGAGGTTACAGGTGTCATGTGCGAGCCAATCTGTACACACACGTGACTTGTTTTGTGGTCTCCCCCCCTCCCCCCCAGTCCGCTCCATCCCAGCAAGCTCCTGTCATTTCTCATGGACTATACCAGCCATAACCTTCTGTGCCACCTTCCCTGGTATATGTATATGTAGGGAGCAGATAAGATCATTAATAATGCTTGTACAGTGCCGTACTGCAGGCATTATCTACACTGGCTGGCTGCTCATTGTGGACAAGACAGCTTGTGTATAATGACCAGGGCCAGGTTATGGGCACATGTCCCTGAGGCCTAAAAATGTTCAAGGTCGTATTATGAGAAGCGGAGGAGGTGTGACCAGTGCCGTGTGGGTGTGACCAGTACCTTGTGGGTGTGACCAGTGCCATGTGGGTGTGACCAGTGCCGTGTGGGTGTGGCCAGTATTGTGTGGGTGTGGCCAGAGCCATGTGGGCATGTACACCTTCAATATCAGCCCCAATGGTCCCCTAAGCATGTCAAAGTATAAAAATTGCATATTTTTGTGAGCGCTTCAAGAAGGGTAAATTTGTGGATATGTTGGCGTTTACGGCCGAAGCGCAAAGGTGTTAGATTAGGCTAAGTCAGCGCGAGTAGTAGCGGAGGAAGCTCTCCATTCGTACCAGAATTGGCGACTGGTATGTATGTTTTTCCGGCGGGCTACCTTGAGTCCAAATACAACAGGAGGGACAGGAATTGTTTCAAAGACGTCGACGTTCGGCTCGCTCAATCACTCTGCCTAGCTCGCCTGCAGATTCCTCGGCTGGTCGTAAGCAGCCCTTTCTGGCCTGCCCAGATCTGCGGGCATCAGCCGCGAGTAGTGATATGCATGTAATAACGTGCAGTGTCATGAAGGGCAGGCTGTGGATACAGACATATCGCATACTCTGCGGTATCGGTCTCCCAGCCGAGGTGTTCGGAAAAGCACCATCGCTGATTGTTTTGTGGTTCTGTTGAGGAGCTGGTGGGTCGTTAACCCCCTTGGGAGGAAGCTGCCTTTTTTGCTACAAGATTTTGGCTTGGGTTTGCGTTACCTTGGGCGATATCCGAGGTTTGAGTTATCCAGATTTTCTAGGAGGAATCTGAAAGCGGCACATGACCATCCAGAAGTCGTTAGGAGTAAAGTGGAGGCGGAAGTCAGGTGGGGGCCAGGGCCGGTTCTCCTGTTACGCATGATACGCAGCTGCGTAAGGCGCCTCATAGTGAAGGGCGCCTCAGCAGCATACCATGCGGGCCGCGGTGCAGACTGTGTCTCTGTGACACAGCTGCACCGCGTGTGTAGCGCTGACCGGACGGAGTTCGGTCAGCGCTACACGGCACAAACACAAAGCCGCCGGCGCCGGCTGCTGTGTGTTTGCTTTAGCAGCTGATGAGAGTCTGACAGACTCTCATCGGCTGCTGCTCCCACTGCCGGAGCCGGACATCTTCCGGCTCCCGCAGTGGGTAATGGGAGTGATGCGTCACTCTCATGACGCGTCACTCCCATAATGCAAAGCGGCGGACGGAGGAGCTGATCTCGGCGGCGGGACCAGGAGCGGGTGTCAGGTAAGTGTTTTTTTTTTTTTAATTATGTCTCTACTACGGGGGGGCGGATTACTACTGGGGGCACTACAAGGGGGGGACTACTGGGAGCACTACAGGGGGGGAATACTACTGGGGGCACTACAAGGGGGGGGAATACTACTGGAGGCACTACAAGGGGGGGAATACTACTGGAGGCACTACAAGGGGGGGAATACTACTGGGGGCACAACAAGGGGGGGACTAGTGGGGGCACTACAAGGGGGGGAATACTACTGGGGGCACTACAAGGGGGGGACTACTGGGAGCACTACAAGGGGGGGACTACTGGGAGCAGTACAAGGGCGGAATACTACTGGGGGCACTACAAGGGGGGGACTACTGGGGGCACTACAAGGGGGGCAATACTACTGGGGGCACTACAAGAGGGGGAATACTACTGGGGGCACTACAAGGGGGGGGAAATACTACTGGGGGCACTACAAGTGGAGAATACTACTGGGGGCACTGCAAGGGGGGAATACTACTGGGGGCACTACAAGGGGGGCTACTACTGGGGGCACTACAAGGGGGGCTACTACTGGGGGCACTATATAATGGGCACTGCATAGGGAGGTACCACTACTGGGGGCACTGCATGGGGGGGAGTACTACTGGGGCACTATATAAGGGGCTAACTACTGGGGGCACAGGGGGCACTGCACTGGGGGGACCACTACCGGGGGCACTGTAAAAGGGGCACTGCATAGGGGGGGCGCCAAAAACATACTTGCTTACCAAAAAATTTGGGCTAGGGCTGGCTCTGGTGGGGGCGCGGGTGCGGCCCCTTTTGCTCCCCCCCTCTTTAGAGGGTTTTGGTGCATCGCCTTCTAACGGGCGTCTTAGAAGGAATTAGATAGTCTTACCGAAATGGAAGGGTTGGGTAATCATACAAAATATCTGTCAGATCACTGCATCGTTTAACAATCTTGCAGACATGCACTGGAAATGGTGCAACGTTTCAGGGGGAGGGCTCTACTAGCTAAGGCAGATATCGAAACTGCTTTTCGACTGTTGCCCATTTCACCCCGAGTCCTTTAAATATTGGGGGATTGGAGTTGCATGGCTCAATTACGTTAGACAGAGGGAAAGCCCTTATGGCTTTGTGGTTAAGTCAGATGACTGTTTTACATGCCGGCCGATTGGCCTTTCCATTTCGGGTACTTTATTTGAGTGTTTTAGTTACTTTTTGCAGTAGTGTGTCCAGGCGGGTATAGGACATACTGTTGTGTCCCGCTACCTGGATGTTTTCATGTTAAGGGGCTAGTAGATACCTGAGTTTTGCCAGTATTTAATTAATTTCCTTAGTTTCGTTGTTATGGGAGCCCCGGTGCCTCGTGACAGGAAGGAGGGTTCAGTTATGCGCATATCTTATTTGGACATAGAAATCGATACATTGATAGGATTATATCGCTTGCCTATGGCGAAGGCATGGCGTTTTGGGGAGTTGCTAGAAGCATTTCATTGTGGTGAAAAAGGTTTTGCTAGTACAGTTGCAGTCGCTGTTCGGCCCCCTCAGTTTGGCATTTAGAGTCATACATAGGGGTTGGTTTTTTCAGTAGACAGCTAGAGGGAGCCACAGCAGGGGTTAGGAAGCCTCGTCACCTCATATGCGTCCATCTGGAGCGGAGTGGAGATTCTGCGCATTTGTTTGGTTTTTATGCTCAAATTCAACGGAGTACAGTTCTGCACGCGTCAACCGTAGCCAAGTCCGAACTTAGACTGTTGTGGATGCGTCCTGTTCCTTAAGTGGTGCATTTGAAGGGGAGTGTGGCGCGGAGCCTTGGCCGGTTTCTTGTGGGGTTCAGGACCTAGACAGGAACATCCTTATTATTGAGATTTTTTTTTTTTTTTTTTCAATTGTAGTGGCGGTTGAACTGCAGTCCAGCAAGCTTTGCAATAGGCGAATCCTGTTTTGGTGATAACTTAGGTGTGGTATAGGCAGGCACTAATCAAGGACGGACTTAGATCCGGCCTCACGGTTGTTAGGCATTTACACTGCTATGTGTGTACGGAATACTGAGTTAGGGCATGGCATGTTTCAGGCGTTGCTAATGAGATAGCGGACGTCTTATATCGTTCAGTGGGACAGGTTTCATTCGCTCGCGTCTCTTGCTAATTTACATGGTTTATCCTTCCCCTTCCATGCCTGGCGGATCGTCGCGACGGCATCAAGGGCCTCACACTGAAGTCATTGGCACCAAGTACATTAAGATCTACACGCCGGTTTTTGTGCGATTGGCAAGCTTTTTAGCTTCCAAGAGCGGGCGTTTTCAGACGATTGATGATTGTATGGCAGAGTTTGTCTGTAGCTGCTATGTCAGGGGTCGTTCCGAGGCTGCTTTATCTTCAGCGTTACCCAGTATAATTTTCCAAGTTGCACGTTCGGCGGATTCTGACAAATAATTTGTATTAACCAAGGCATTTAATAGGGTGGGTAAGAGAGTACTAACCAAGGCATTAATAGGGTGGGTAAGAGAGTACTAACCAAGGCATTAATAGGGTGGGCAAGGGAGCATCCTAACACAGGCATTACGCGGAGCCCCATCAACCCAGCCCTATTGCAGGATTTGATTGGACCAGTAAGGGGTTGCTTTGGTCAAGTACTAGGCGCCCCCTCCCCCCCCCCCCTTTTTGAGTTTAGCATTTTCATTAGCTTACTTTAGGGCTTTTAGAATGGGCGAGCTAGTTGCTGCTACTAAGATTTCTGCGCTATCAGGTTTAATGTTAAAATAAGGTGGTTAATAAGCCGGTATTGATTTTATGCTGAATAGATGGGTCTAAGACGGATTAACCGGCCAGGAAGCGTTGGGTTTCTATTCAGATGCATGCAGATCCTGTTATTTGGCCAGTTGCTTTAATAAGGTTCGCCCTCCAGGTGGCGGGCAGTGGTTATCCATGTTAATCTAACCCCCTTTGTCCAGGTTGTAGTTTGCGAGGGTGTTTCAGAATTATATTATAGCTAGGGCAGTGGAAGTCGTATTTAAAAGGGGGACAAGTTGCATTAAGTGGTTGCGCTCCTTGCGAGTTTGTTGGGAAACCCAGGGGTCTTATGCCTACTGCCGCTAGGGATTCTGAAAGGATTTTCAGTTTTTTCCCTCAAAGAGGTTTTGCTGTTTTTCATCTTCAGATGGGTCACCCAACTATTTGTTTCCCTTTCCTTGGGGTTAGATTGTTGTTGTTATATACATACCAATTTCTGTATGTATAAATATACCAATATCTGTCTGTATAAATGCCAAGTTCTGTCTAGGTGAACTAACTCTCGGGTGTGGGAAAATTCCTATATTTACTGGGCTATAGCCAGCACCCTTTGGAGTTACAGGCCCAAATTTTGTTGTGAATGGGTAAGTTGCATTGATTAGGATTACGAGAAATGCACTGAAAGTGCCTGCTAGATGCCCCATTGGCAGCAGAGGAGAAGTTTGGGGCCCCACTTGGGAGGCAATGATTTGGGCGCATTCGTGGGTATTGAGCGGATATGGCCATTGTACGCTTGTCATTTAGCGTTGGCGGACGCGTCATACAATACCCAAGTTTACGTTACGGGGCGAAGAGCTTTCATAGGCCCGATGGGGTACACCTCACGGGTGCGGTGCTCGAGCGGTGACCAGTGACCGCAGCAGTTTTCACTTTAATTTTAAGAGGGTCACAGTTTTGGTGGGAGGCCTGGTTCTGCGAACCGGGCTTTGGCGGGAAGCAGTGCTCATGGGCGGCCTATTATTAGCGCAGGAGTGCCTGTGGTAGCATTCTTCCTTTGAGAGCGGCCAGTTTGTCACCGCCTAAAGGGGGGACATGGTCTTTGTTCCAATGGAGGGACCAATGCTGTGCCAATTAGGGGAGGATGGTACTGCCCCAGGTCAGTCTGTGCAGGAAAGGGATCCGCCCTTTTTTATTTGTATTGGTTTCCATCGGGCTGTGGCCTCGGAGCTCTGCTTTCTTCTTGTCACCTATTCTAAAATTTCAATTTGATCAATAAATTCTGGCTGTGACCTCTTTTAATTCCATATACATGTGTCAGTGTGTTTATTTCTAGGTTTAGGATTAAGTTACGTTAACAAAAGGGAATAATAAAACAAATGGGTGACTTATGTAATATCCCTGGAATAATAGGCACGTACAGTATGACTTGTCATTTATAAGCATATACGCATATCATTTCCCTTTACAAATCAGCCTTTCCTCAGACAGGATAAAACAATTGTACATGTAGCATGTATCTTATTCAGCAGGATTGGAGCTCAGCACTATTAGTAAAAGAAGACAGGACAAGTATGTTAGCTTGGCTGTGTCTCATTGGCAGTGCATACAGTATATATATAATTAAGCAGAAGGAAGCCTGTATACAGTGAATTATAAGCCCCTTATGTAACCAGGCTAATCATTTTGTATATCACCATGCACGTCGGAGCTGTGCTTATCCCATGTCCTTATTTCTTCAGCTACATCTGTGTCCCAGGTACAGTAACTGTTTCTCTCTCAGAAAAGCATTTTACAAACCTATATTTTGCTTTTTTCCCCCCTCACTGGTATCTGGCATCTCCCATTGTTGCTATGATTCTATATTTCTGTGTCATTTACTATGCGATAAACATAATGAATACACATACACTGCAGCCTGTATAAACAGCCATATCGTGTGAGGATTACAGCAAGACTAAGATAACACAGATAAATGATCTGCGGAATCATAAATAAAAGTGAAGGCTCAATTAACTACTGTATGAGCAAATAGTCCTGTACCGCTGTGGATTTACCCAGATATTGCAGATTCCCGAAGTGTAGGCAGTTTTGCTGTGGTTCAAGTTTTACATAGACTAAATCGCTTAATATGGGCGAAGAGATACGGTCAGTGGCATATTTATAATGGGTGTAGTGTGTGCTGGGCACATGGGCCCCTGGGTCCAGGGGGGCCCCGCACTGCACACACTGCACCCATATTTTTTTAGACTTGCCTGTCCGTGGTCCCGCGTCGAGTGTCAGCGCTGCGCAGAACGCCAGAAAAATGGCCACCGCGGCCATTTTCCAGTGTTCTGCGCATGCACAGTAGACTCTGGGCACACTCTAGTGCCCTGAGTCTACTAATGCTCTGGTGGCTGGCCAGCCGCGTCAGTCGGCTGCCAGCCACCGGGAGGAGAGGAGGGGGCACCGCACGGGGAGTGCACACGGGCCCCCTTCTCTCTTACGACGCCCCTGGATACGGTCCCTATATAATGTGAGACAGCAAATATATGAGGGTCATGTTATATAGTGTGGGTGCTTCTCATCTAATGACGATTTCTGCATTTTGCTAAGATTACTGACAGGGCTGGGACCAGGGCCGGCTCCAGGGGGCGCACATCGTAGTTGTGCGTGACCAACAAGGGGGCTGGCCTAATTACCATAGGCCATGTCCCTAAAAGTCATTATTTGGGTGCGTGCCCATATGGCACGCCTCCCGTTAACATCGGCCCTCTTCCTGCACTGAATGGATGTTCCAGCTGCGGCGGTGGAGGTGCCCAACCTCTCGATCGCTCGCGGGACACTTCGCCATGTGGGTGGAACAGCGGGGCAGTGCCCGAAAAAACAGGACTGTCTCGCAGAAAACGGGAATGATTGGGAGGAGTGAATCCTCTATGGGGCGGTGCCCCTGTCCGACCGCACTGGTTGCACGTCCCTCAAGCCGGCCCTGGCCGGGACAAGCCCTGGGGAACCCTACTGTAGGTGGCACATGCAGTGAGGCTGTAACGATTACTGTAGCTCTTTATCCTCACCAGCTGCCATCTGCCCATAGGTCAGACCTCACACATTGCCTCTAGCCCTCCTGGTACCTCAATGTTGGGTGAATAAATCCCCTAGGTAAATAGTGGGTGAGAGATGCACCTTTCATTAGATAAGGAACACACATCACATCTTTTGCGTTCTCTTTGCGGCTGATCCTCGCCATCCTGCATCCAGTGGCTAGAGTAGGGACTCTGGGTCAGCACTGACCAGGTTACATCATGCGCTGAGACTGTAACGGTCTTATGGTAACTCATTGTACAACAGCTCTCCCTGGGTGGTGGTGGTGGTGGGGTTCAAAACAAACAACTAACAAAGTTTTAGGTGGCAAGAAACAACTGGTGATCCAGGTAATCACCGACAGTAGGTATGCCTAACGGTAGCGCTAACTGTGATTGTTGGTTCACTTCGTGCATACATCTCAGCACTGGTATCTGTGAAATTGGAGAATACCGCGCATCTTCAGAGGGATGCCCATGTAGGCTTTTGTAGAGTGGTCATGAAAGTTGAAGCTTGAGAAGAAAATAAACACATATTCACCATTGTTTTTCTCACACTCAAAGAGAATTGCAGTATTGTTGGGTGAGTGCATTTAACATGATGTGATTCAAAGGGTGAAGAGTTCACATTTGGGAGGAAGGGCCATACTTCTCAATATTTTGTATTCTGGAGGAGAGAAGCAGGGGTTATGTATAGCGGGCATGGTGGCATGATTTCATGCATTGAGCAGTGGGAGGGGGCAGGACAAATCTCATCTTCAAGTCCCACCCCCACTTCACTAGGGATCCTATGTTTGCACAACTTTAACTTGCATTAGAAACAAATGAAAGCAGTGTGTTACAGTGCATCTCATTCTGTGCACATTCATTGATGTGTACTCTTTGTCTAATCCCTGGTTTGGTAAAGGCACCTGTAGAAATGTTTGACTGTTTGGGGGTGTTGTAGTGGGCACAGAGAAGTTAGGCATAGTTGGTACCTTATAGATGAGAAGGCAGCTCTAGTGGATCTTCCTTTTTCTCTGGCAACAACTCCACAAGCTTTATCCAACCTCAGACTGTAGTAGAGAGGCTAGTCCTATACAAGGCTGTAGAGAGCCTGGCCAGGTCCGGGTAAAGGAGGGAGCTTGGCCTAATCACAGGAGGCACGGCCACGCCCCCGTGAAAAAAAAAGTATTACTTTTTCAGCGCCGCATAGCCCGGTGCCAAGCAGGGGGGGGTGATCAGTGTGATCGCTCCTCCCCACAGCCATAGGAGACTGCTCCGGCAGCTGCAGCAGCCACGAGCAGTCTCACACTGCAGCCCAGCACAAGCTGTGTGCTGAGCTGCTGTGAGGGGGGGGCGGCGCCAGACCCAGGCCCCGCCGGGCCCCTCTAGCTAGCCCAGGCAAACTGTCCCCGCTCCCCCCCTCTCAGCGCCGATGGTCCTATACACACAGGAACATGACATAATGTGACAGCCTTGGTAATGACTCCACAAGCTTTATCCACCTCAGGCTGTAGCAGAGAGGCTAGACCCACACACAGTAACATGACATAATGTGACAGCCTTGGTAATGACTCCATCAGCTTTATCTATGTCAGGCTGTAGCAGAGAGACTAGTCCCACACACACAGTATCATGACATAATGTGACAGCCTTGGTAATGACTCCACAAGCTTTATCCATGTCAGGCTGTAGCAGAGAGGCTAGCCCCATACACACAGTAACATGACATAATGTGACAGCCTTGGTAATGACTCCACAAGCTTTATCCACTTCAGGTTGTAGCAGAGAGACTAGCCCCATACACACAGTAACATGAGATAATGTGACAGCCTTGGTAATGACTCCACCAGCTTTATCCATGTCAGGCTGTAGCAGAGAGACTAGTCCCACACACACAGTAACATGACATAATGTGACAGCCTTGGTAATGACTCCACAAGCTTTATCTACCTCAGGCTGTAGCAGAGAGGCTAGCCCCATACACACGGTAGCATGACATAACGTGACAGCCTTGGTAATGACTCCACCAGCTTTATCCATGTCAGGCTGTAGCAGAGAGGCTAGTCCCACACACACAGTAACATGACATAATGTGACAGCCTTGGTATTGACTCCACAAGCTTTATCTGTGTCAGGCTGTAGCAGAGAGACTAGTCCCACACACACAATAACATGACATAATGTGGCAGCCTTGGTAATGACTCCACAAGCTTTATCCATGTCAGGCTGTAGCAGAGAGGCTAGCCCCATACACACAGTAACATGACATAATGTGACAGCCTTGGTATTGACTCCACAAGCTTTATCCATGTCAGGCTGTAGCAGAGAGGCTAGCCCCATACACATAGTAACATGATATAATGTGACAGCCTTGGTAAATAGAATAATCTAGTAAATATAATTTATTAAAAGGGGTGTAAGAGGATGTGAGTTCAGGGTAGATCAGTATGGAAAAAATAATAATCACCATACAAATGACAGTCAATGCAGTACCAACAAAACATAACAAATATATGACAGTAGTTAGCAATATGGTAGTAAATAGGCAATTTTTTCTAATAGTTAGGTAGGCTTCTTTATGCTAACTGCTGCAGCACCTCTTTGGCTATTACTATAGAACACAGGTTCTCAAACACAGTCCTCAGGACCCCAAACAGTGCATGTTTTCTATTTCTCCTCACAGAATCACAAGTGAAAAAATTAGCTCCACCTGTGAATCTTTTAAAATGTGTCAGTGAGTAATGACTACACCTGTGCACCTGCTGGGTGACCTGAGAAATATGAACTTTGTGGGGTCCTGAGGACTGAGTTTGAGAATCACTGCTATAGAAAATATGGTTTCTCAAGTACTTGAATGCAATATTCTGTAAACACACAATAACCTTCTCAATACATATACTGTATATGAACAAATAGCAGCACAGATTAATACTCAGCAAACAAGCAAAACTCCAGTGCTCTCTAGCTGCGATGCAGTTGAAACCTCGGTTGTCGGGATGCTGGCTCAGAATGCCGGTGCTGGAATCCCAACACCAGTCAGAATCCTGGCACCAGCATCCCAATGGTAAGTAGCTGGGTTAGGGGAGGGTTATGGGTTAGTGTTAGGTACTAAGGGGGAGGGTTATGTTTAGGCACTAGGGAGGGATGTTAGGCTTAGGGTGCATGGGAAGGAGGGTTAGGGGTAGGGTTAGGATACTTACCAACAGGTGTCAGTATCCTAACTCTGCTGGAAAGCCAGTGTTTGGATTCTGACCACTGGGTTCCCAAGCTCAGGCATCCCATACCCAACCACTCTTGCTAGGTGGTCACCGTCCTATAACATGTATGTGCTTGTATTCCACAATGGGTAAAAGTAACAGATTTAGCATCTAATGCTGGACTTTCTGGATTCCAGAGAACAATAACTTCCACTTTATAATTATAAAGCACAATGAATACAGTTCCACTTTAGTAGCACAGTTATATTCAGCACTCAATAGTAATAGTAGCTCAGTCCCAAGTTCCCTCTTAATCAGTTCTTATATCAATCTTTCCTAAAAAATGGCTTCCCATTTCTTTATACTAACAGACTAAGGGCCTGATTCAGGTCTGAGAATAGAGTAAGATAGAGACAGTAACTGTGCATCTTGGTAACACCATGCTGCACTGCAGGGGGGGCAGATGTAACATGTGCAGAAAGAATTAGATGTGGGTGGGGTGTCCAAACTGACATCTAAATTGCAGTGTAAAAATAAAGCTGTACAGCATCTGTGGGCTACATGCAAAAGCAGCCAGTATTTACCCTGCATGCAAAAAATGTACGGTATGTATTTATACCCCTTGCACTGCAACACGGTTTGTCCAGATACAGAGTTACTTGCTATTTCTTACTCTATTCCCAAAGCCGAATCAGGCCCTCAGTCCACTAATTCAATGGTAAAGCAATCAGCACATATATAAACTCCAAAGTCCAGCAGTCCAATAAAACACACAACTGTCAACTGTGCCCGGTGCCTGCACATAAAATGCATATAAACAAGGGCTGAGGTGTGGCACTCAGATCTTGACAAAATGGCATTGCTACAGCAATAGAAGATCAACGTTTCAGTATTTTACTATCTTCAGGACCACATAAAGATACATAAGTCTTATTTTTTATATCCACATAAGACACCATGTGCACATCGCATGTCCGGGGGTGGGACTCAGAACCTGGGCAGGAGCGCTGCATAATGACATCATCCCTGCAGTGCTATCACATGACCACTGGATGTCTGTGAAACACACCCACCATCACCATAGAAACAGAGACACATATACAAGCAAATAGCTTTATGCATAGATACACAGGCTGCAGTCTCAGTATAATGCAATATACAATATACAAATACCAGCAAAACCTGGACTGGAAAATCAACAAAATACTATAACAGTACAATTCTTAAGAGACATATACAGCATAATAAGAATATTGTTAGATTTGCTATATGGCAATATTAAGTATAAATTACCACTAAAAATATTATACAAAACAGCTAAACCCCAAACAATTATTTAGACCATTGGGATTCAGTACATCTAACCATTGGATCCACCGAGACTCGCATTGGAGGAACAATTTGGCACAGTCTACACCCCATCTTAGCGAAGGAATCTGATCAATCTTTCTGTATTGAAGACTAGCAAGATTGTGATCAGACATGACAAAGGCAGATCACTAGAGCCTGCATTAAGGGCTTGGCATATGGCCAAATGATGTAAGACGGTGGTCCTCAAGCTCGGTCCTCAGGACCTCACACAGGTCACGTTTTCCAGGTCACTTAGCAGGTGCACAGGTGTATTCATTACTCAGTGACACATTTCCCAGGTCACCCAGCAGGTGCACAGGTGTATGTATTACTCACTAACACATTTCCCAGGTCACCCAGCAGGTGCACAGGTGTATTCATTACTCACTGACACATTTCCCAGGTCACCCAGCAGGAGCACAGGTGTATTCATTACTCACTGACACATTTCCCAGGTCACCCAACAGGTGCACATGTGTAATCATTACTCACTGACATATTTCCCAGGTCACCCAGCAGGTGCACATGTGTAATCATTACTCACTGACACATTTCCCAGGTCACCCAACAGGTGCACATGTGTAATCATTACTCACTGACATATTTCCCAGGTCACCCAGCAGGTGCACAGGTGTACTCATTACTCACTGACACATTTTAAAAGATCCACAGGTGGAGCTAATTATTTCATTTGTGATTCTGTGAGGAGACCTGGAAAACATGCACTGTTTGGGGTCCTGAGGACCAAGTTTGAGAACCTGTGTTGTAAGGCCATACATGTCTTGAAGTTGCGTTCCGTTTTCCCAATATACAATAGTCCACAAGGACATATAATCTGATATATCACAAAACTACTATTACAGTACAGGTCAGATGATAATTATTATGAAACACTTTACCCAAATGAAGGTGATTAAAAGTGTTACCTGTTATAAGATAACGGCACAAAGAGCATTTATAACATCCTGGTTACTTGGTCAAAATACTTTTTGTGGTGGTATTTTTATCAATATCTGTGATGTCAGATCTCACCAAGATATTTCTCAAATAACGGCATATAGCATAACAGGCCATAAACTTGGTTTGCGTAAGATTAGGTTTAGGGTCAGACTGTATAAGTGACCAGAACTTTTTAGAGGCCTTATTAACGTAAAGGGATCAAAGGCAAACGTAGGGGGGTTTCCATCTGCCTGGAAACCCCCCTCCCCAGCCCACACCATGATCACAATAGAAATAGTAATATAATGGAATTTTACTAGTGCTGCATGTTCTTCTCAGTATCATAAATGAAATAAATAGCACCACCTGTGGATCATTTAACATGTATCAGCCAGTAATAAATACACCTGTGCACCAATTAGGGGATTTGGAAAACATACACTGTTAGGGATGGATTGCTATAGAGCCCAATATTTACATACATGTCCAGGCCAGTGCTAGGTTCTTCTGCTGCTCCCCCAGACTTGTTCCCATGCTCTGGAATGGAGCCCATATCTAAAATCTGGAATTATGATACACAATACTGCTTGTATGACGCATATTAAAGCTGGATAAGTGGTAATTATGCCCTCTTCATGGACTGGCCACACTCACTCTAAATTCAGGCATTTGGAAACCCCCCTCTAGAAATCCTGCGTTTGCCACTGGGGATAATATATTGAATCTATTTACCCAAGACAAATTGGCTTGTTCGTTATGCACAGTTTTCTGTTTTCCCTATAATTGTTTTCTATCCGTAGCTAATTCCCTTGCTTTAGTATCAATAGCATAGTGCGCTCATAGGCTCTTGCTAGAAATTTTGAGATCATCATATCCATTTGTTGGCTAGCTACAGCCACTTTAATGCTAATCCTCATAACCATAAACATCTGAGAATATGGTAATCCCATTTTTAATCTATGAGGGTGGAAACTTTGTAACCGAGAGCAAGTGTTAAGATCCGTGACAGCCGATCATCTTGTTGCCAGGTCCCAGCTATAATTGTCACTGGGACACTGCATCTTGTCCTGACCCATGTCTCGGCTGTTGCAGGCAGCCGGATTCCTGTCTTGCCTGTGTTTAGCTCATAGCCTGTCATTCCTGTCTGTCTGTGTGTTTGTCTCAGGTGCTTACTAATCACCATCTGTCTGTGTGCAGCTGTGCAGCTCAGGAGCACACTAGCCAGTGATTAGCTCTCTGCAGGAAATGGCTTTGATTGGACCCTGTATTCCTTAAGTTACAGCCAGCCCTTCACTCCATGCCGGTGATATTGTCTGACATGCTTTGTTTGTTGGTCTGTGCTCAGAAGTTCTGAGTTCTAGATGGTCTTCCTAGTTCTGCAGTTCTGGTATCCTGTACCTGTCTGTTGGATCTGTAACTGTATAACTGTGTTTTCCAGCTGTGAATCCTTCTGTCCTCACAGTTTGGAATCTCCAAAGCAGTTACTCTGCAGATGCAGTTAATCTCTCTGCTGCCCGCGGTATCTCCATACCACAGCTGCTTCTGCTGTGTCGGTCTTGTTCCAGCTATTCCTACCTGCAGTGTTCTCTACCTCGCTGCCTTCAGTCTGTGATCCTGCTGCATCTAGTGCTCCTGTCTGCTACCTGGTTCCTGCACCTCGGCCTGCTAGGCCGCATTACAGCCAGTACATCTATTGGCTCTCCAGTCGCACTTTGGCTCTCAAAGCCGCACCTCGGCCCTCAAGGCCGCTCCATGTTGTTTCTGTCATACCTCGGCCCTCAAGGCCACATCTTGTACCTAGTCTTTGTTTTTTGTATGTCTGGTTTATGTCTGTTATTGGCATGTCTTGTCCTTGTCAGTTATATTGCCTGTTTAGTCTATGTTTCTTATTTGCCAGTCCTGTCTGGTTGAGTCCTGGCTAAATCCTGCAATATCACAGTTCAGGTCGCTCCTGCTGCGCTGCCTGTATTGTTTGTCACCTCGCTCCTTGTCTAAACAACCAAGCTGCACCAAAGACCCTAGACATTCCTGAGATCTTGTCATCTGTCGCTGCTTGAGTACTGAGTTTTTATCATCAGTTCTTGTACCATTCACTCGCAGTTGCACTCCAATTAGTACCAGTAGTGGAAGGACTGCCACTCCTTATCTTTGTCGTGTTCTTGGTCAGCAGTCCTGCAGTCTCTCGTTGGTTGTGTAAGCCTCAACTGCTGGAGGCAAAAATCTAGGTGGCCATATAAGTACCAGTGTGTACAGCTGGTGGCTGTTACTGGTGGAAGATCCTCTCCCTGGCTCTAGAGGTCTTACACAACCGTGCAAGAACCGTAACAGTCAGTAATTATAGTATACAAAGTTGTAGAAAATTTCGTACCATTTTTAGATATTAATGCATCCAAAAAGTGAATGCTCTGCTGACTAATCATATATGTAAATTTCATCAGACCCTGCAGGCAATTATGTTCCTCAATGATTAGCGCAAAAGACTCCCTTGTGTCATTCCATATGTTAAACAAATCATCTATAAAACTTGTAATACATAGGATTTTAAATGAAATCAGGGGGATGGAGAAAAAAAATCGTGCTCAATATCAAACATAAATATATTCGTGTCCAAGGGGACCACATTGGACCCCATTGCACAACCCTTAATCTGCCAGTAATATTGACCATTGTACATGAAAAAATGCTTAGTAAGTATCATCTCAAGTAAATAGATAATGAAATCTATATGGACACTATCATACGCATTACGACTAGTCAAAAATCTTCTAACAGAGGCTAAGCCATGACATTATGGAATAATAGTGTAAAGACTAGTAACATCCATACTGATAACCAGATAGAATCTGTGATCAAATTTATACTCTACAATTTATCAGTCGTTGTGTCTAATAACAAAATGGAGTGTGCCTGAATATATGGCTGCAGGGGAGCATCCAGATTAATAGCAATAGGCTGAAATAATGAGCCTCTGGCAGCAATAATTGGCCAACTGGGGGGGTGGATAGAGGCCTTTATGTATTTTAGGGATACTGTATAGAACAGGCATAATATGGTGCGCAGGCAATATAGCTTTATAATGGTGATCAGATATATTTTGAGCATCTTTAGCTAGTAACAAATAATCCTGTTCTCCCTGTTTGTATATCGCAGATGGGTCACCATTAACTTTACCATAAACTGAAGAATCACTTAGTTGAAGTTCAATTTCAGCCTTACAATCACTAATGTTCTGTAAAACAATGGCACCGCTCTTGTCATTTGTTTTTAGGGATCTTCTTTCAGCGATGGTTAATATATATACAGTGTGTATATATATATATATATATATATATATATATACATATCTGTCTCTGGAAGGTATGAGTTACTCAGTATTACAGTAGACTTTCAGCAGAAAGGTCTCCCTTTGTCAGTTTAGCTTAAACAGCCTTCACGGATCTCTGCTGCAGCTCCTGGTGCTGACAAGCAGCACTCTGTCAGCGGATATTCAGTGGCCTTGGCTCATGGCACCACCTCAGCATCGTCACGTGCCCAGTCTTGTCTCACAGACCTGCAACACCTCACCCTGCTCTCCTGCGGATCTACCTAGTGGCAGTCTCCCACCTTACAGTGTCCGTTGGCTCTTATTAGAGTTAAAGGTATTATATATACAGTATAAATATATATATATATATATATATATAGATAGATAGATAGATAGATATATAGTAAAGTATATATATAAAGCAATATATACTGTACATGGTGGAAAAAGTAACACTGACAATCCAGAGTCCTCTCTCTTGGGGTCCATACCCTTCATTGAAGTCAGTTTGTCCCTCGTCATCTAAAAATGCTGCCAATTGGACTCCCATTCACTACAGAAATACGTAACAAGAGCGAGAAGACATCGGGGCTGTTTTTATTTAAAATGATTTATTACATGGGTGATTGAAGCCCATATGAATATCTTGTCCTGGCGCACAGAATCTAGCATTTCCATGTGGGTGTTTCAGGAGGTGCATCCAATATGCTACACGCTGGTCCTACACAGACGCTGCCATCTTCATAGCTGTCCATTCTCTTCCTGAATAAACAAGCGTATCTGCGCATGACATCACAAGGAAACAATTACTCTGTCTGGCAACATTTTTTGCACCTTTTTCAATGGACCACAGAGTATTTTTTTGTTGTTGTTGCTCCTGTCCCATATTTATATGCAGTAGTGTGTTACAGCCGGTTAGTGCATACTCGCCTTCCTTCTATTTGTCCCTTCCAGGAGGGTTCCCTGTGGATAGATGCAGATAGTCTATGAGGGGGGCAAGGGAATGGTGTCATGATGGCTCCGCCCCCTGTGACATAATGCTTTGGGTCACCACATAAAGCACAGTGGGCGAAGCTTTGATGTTGTGATTGGCTGGGCAGCCTTTCCTCCTTCGAAGGTCTGTCAGACTCCACAAAATAGACAAGTACTGTATGAGTAACCGCCAGTATACAGCACATTACCATAAAGGCACCCACTACATTCTGTAACTTTTTTTAACCTTAAAAACTTTAAAAAAAAAAACTTTTTACATTGTAAATTACTTTGGCTGGAGTTTTAACGGCTGGTGTCTCTTTTTATTAAAACTCTTTTCCTTCAAGTCAGATGTCAATGAATTTTGTAGCTGATGATTTATGAGATGTACCACTGAGATGATGCCTGTTCATACCGCTAATACACATTAGATGCTAGATATATATTGATTAAGTAATTACAGCGAGTGCCATCCAGTCCTTTTCTTTGCTGCTAGAATGGAGGGAGACCTTTCTCCGGACCTGAAAAACATCTCATCTTTCATTGTTTAAAAACAGCTAATGTCTAATTCTCTGTTGCATAATGGCTCGATATTGATAATGCCATCTCATGGCTCAATACACTAACTTGTTAATGGATTGAGCTCTCCGCTGGCAGCAAGAGAATTGTCTGAAATTTAATTTTCACTTAATTAGGCATATTTGGGACACAATAGCACATAACGGTTTTATTGGAAGAGAAAAGTTAAACATCAACTTTTAGAACTAATAAAGCTCCTGTAATGTTCATGTTTCAGGCTACATTGTATCACTTATTTATTACCAGTTACGGAATCGGCATGATATCCCGACGCCGGAAGCCCGATCGTTCAGGATCCCATCAGGGGCAGTAAGTACCCTAACCCTCCCCCTCTCTCCCCCTAAACCTAACCCTCCCCGAGGGGGTGCCTAACCCTAATCTCTCCCCGGGAGTCCGTAAAACTAACCTCCCCATCCCCAGAGAAATTCTAATACTTATCCGTACCCTTACAATCGGTAAGCCGACGCTGGTATCCTGATCTCATTCGGGATAGAGGCGTCGGCAGTTTGATGGGCGGTGGTATTCCGGTGTCGGTGTATCGATGTCCAAGATCCCACCCGTCGGCAATTTAAACGTATACCCCACTTACTTATATAGCGCACACATATTCTAAAGCGCTTTACACAGAGTATTTGGCCATTGACATCAGTCCCTAGTGGAGCTTACACTCTATATTCCCTATCAACCAATCAGCTTCTGTCATTTTTCAAACATAGCCTGTAATGTGATAGGAGCTGGTTGGTTAGTACTTTATCTCTCTCCATCTAGCCCATAAGGAGCTGTAAGTGTGAGATGGCAGCTTTACCTTGCTTCGTTTGCCATAGGTAGACACTTCCGCCCCTTTGTTTCATGCCCCTTTGCCCCCAGAGCATGTCTTGTCATGCTGTCCCTACACCAGTTCCCCAATGTTCCGTATTTAGGGCAGAACCCGTTATGCACATGTGCAGAAAAGTTCCTGCGCAGGCACAGACGCCTAAACACCGGTGATGTACATTCATTGGATGAACGGACATCTCGGAACCAGGCCCATAAATAATTGCGCTTTCCTCGCATTTCTTTCCGTCTCACATCACACTTTTTTTTAATGGTTTATTTTCTCTCAATAATTGAATCAATATGTTTTGACTACTTTATCTCAAATATGTATCATGTTTAGACGACAGTGATATTAGTACGTGTCACCCAGGGGCTGGTTTATAGATAAATGGTATAATTGTGACCTTTACACGCACTTATGTGTGTACGTCTGTGACTCTAACGTATGGATATGTTCAGTGGAAAATGTGTCCATCTATCTTAATCAGATTGAAAACCTGCCCTGGGCCTACCCGTTGCGCAGAGGTGCAGTAAGCCTCCGAAAAAGGCATGTCCGCCAATCCTTCTAATCTACACTATATACATTGTCCTTATACAGTATCCTAAGCCTCCAACATGTTCTATGTCCGTATTGCCGCCTCTGATTCTGAAGGAGAAGTTTAGAGAAATGAGAGCCGGCATTGACTTTTTCCCAAGGAACAATTCACAGAACACTTTGCTGGAGCAATTTATAATTTGCATCGATTACTAGCATTTACCTAATCAATAACACATTAAAGTAAATAAATACAACCAATGCAATGGCCGAATCCAGTCATTATAACGAGAAAAAAAATAAAAAGAAGCCACATAAAAGTTGTTACAACGTACAAAACAAAGCAGAGAGTAATTATTAGTAATGAAACTGCAGAACGGCCGAGGAAAAGGACAGCGGGGGACAGTGAGGATGTTAATGTTTTGGCTCTTGATTTTTACATTTGACCTTGGACTGAATCTATTCACCTTCTCGCAGAGCCCCAGGGAACCAGCAGGAATCTAGTTATCATTCTTTGTGCGATGTAAATGACAGAATAACCCGTGTGAGAAATAAGATGGATAATCAGGAGTACTGCAGGGCTGGTTCCAATATGGAGTATCAGCAAGAAAACAGATCAGTAAAACAACTACTGTACAGAATATAACACTGAGCAGTGAGTATACTTGGACAGAGGGCCTGTTTCAGACCCGGGTCTCGTACCAAAGGGGGCGTGCTGTCGATGTTGAGTGACAGCACGCCCCCTATGGTGGGCGGGCCAGGGGAGTGGCTGCCCAAACGGAGGTGTTCCCATGTGAACGCTTCAGTTTGGGGCCGGCCCCACTGACATCACGAGTGATGTCAGTGAGAGAGATTTTGGCTCTGTTTGCGGCAACGAGACTCTACCACAAGGGTCTCGTTGCAAGCCCGATGGTCGCGATGGTCTTGACCATCGCGACCATCTTCCTGGCTGCTCGCTATAGCTGTGGGTGGTCACCCGCAGTTATGCGAGCAGCCAGGAGGCCGTTCTAAAAAAAAAAATAGCCCGGCCCTGATTCAGAGCGAGCGCTCTGTGAGAGCGTCCGGCTCTGAATCAGGGCCAGAGTGTAACATGGACAGAGCAACTATAGCAAACTATAGCAAAAACAGCTTTGATTCTTCTGTTGGATATTTAGCTAATATCTGATTGGCTGATTCTGGACACCGCACATTTCAGCTTATTCTGCAGTACTTACCTGTCATTAGAGGTAAGTAATACAAGGAATCTAAGTTCATGTTTCGATGGATTTTGCCCAGTTCAACGGTCTCACATCAACTATAAATCTCAGGGAGCTTAGGGCCTGATTCAGAGCTGAACGCTCTGACCAGAGCGCTCGTTCTGAATCAGGGCCCTCCTCCATGAAAATGGAGCGGCCTCCTGGCCGCTCGTATAGCTGTGGGTGACCACCCACAGCATATGCGAGCGGCCAAAAAGATGGTCGCGATGGTCTTGACCATCGCGACCATCGGACTTGCGACGGAGACCCTGCAGTAGGGTCTCCCTGCCACAAGCCCTGGAGTGATTTTGGCTCTATCAGAGCAAAAATCACTCCCACTGACCTCACTAGTGATGTCAGTGGGGCCGGCTTCAGACGGTAGGCGTTCCCATGGGAACGCCTCCGTCTGGCAGGCACGCCCACCAAAGGGGGCGTGCTGTCAATCCACATCGACAGCACGCCCCCTTTGGTGCGAGACCCGGAGCGATGGAAAGCCCGTCGCTCCCCGGGTCTCGCGCATGCGCACGATGGAGCTCCCTCCGTTGTGCGCATGCGCAGCAGGGAACATCAACCCACTCGCGAGCGGGTCTGAATGACCCCCTTAGTCGTTTCAAGTAACATCTATAAAATGATAACAAAGTCATTTGATGTGAATGACCTACGACCTACGCCCTCTTCATCTGTGTACGCCCTGCTGCTACAATTGCAATATGTATTGTTTGCAATTCCATCCTTTGTAAACTGTGGTAAAATCTTTTTATTTACATACATACAAGACAAAAACAGAAGCTTAGGTCTATGGGTTGGGTATGGATTGATTGTACAACTTTTTAAGGTAGACCTGTCAGTAGGGCGACACCAAAAGGTCAACAGTCAATTGGTCAACAGGGTTAAAAGGTTGACTGGGTTCAAATATCAACAGGTAGTTGGATGATAGTGACTTAGGTCAACAGGGTTAAACAGTTAACAGGTTTAAAAGGTCGACATTCAAATGTTCGACACGTAAACCATGCGTTGACCATTTTAATGTTGAACTGTTAACCCTTTTGACCTTTTGATAAACAGAGTGATTGCATGAGAACGGCGCGGGCTAAACTTCGAGTCTGGGGGGTTGGCTTGGGTAACGCCATGTGACTTAGTTGCCCTATTGGGATAGATGTGTGTGTTTTAACTTGGAATGTGAGGCTGTGTGGGCTGAGACTAAGCCTCTTTTGTTCCTGTCTTCCCACCCTCCCTCCCTATGTGGATTCATTGGAATTGTCTGTGGTTAGCTGTTTTCTGTGGCAGGTCGCCACCTGGGGTGCAAATATCTTTCAGTTTGTAGCATTATAGTATTTGGGTGCAGTCATCTTCGTTGACTTGTTAAGTTCGCTGGATCACCCTGCCGGGGATAGCGTCATCACCCTTCCGGGTGGGTAGTCATGTTAGAGGGTTGAGTTGATACCTTTTTGTTGACTGTTGTTTAAGTTACCGGTTGCTCTGCACCTTAGGCGGTGTCCGCTTGGTATGCATATCTGTGTGCTGCATGTCTGTGTGCTGCATGTCTGTGTGCTGCATGCCTGGAGTAAGCTGTATGCAGGGCCGCAACTAGAGGGGGGCTGGAGGTGCACGTGCACCGGGTGAGCCGCTGTACCCGGTGCCAGTGACCTCAGCCCGGCTCTGCAGAGAGGCTCCAAGCCGGACGTCCGCTGGTAATTTTTATTACCAGCCGGTGCCCGGCTCCTTCTCTGCAGCGACGCGGTGTAACCGGAGCCGGAGGCTGGAGTTCTCTCCTGAACTCCAGCTTCCGGCTCTCCCCTCGGGCACTATGGGGGAGACATCATGACGTTTCCCCCATAGTTCCGAGGAGCAGCCGGCGGACCTGGATGCAGGAGCAAGGTTCAAGGTAAGTTTTTTTTTTTTAATAAGCTGCACTACAGTGGCATTATTATGGGGGCAGGGGCATTACTATGGGGGCATGGGCAATAATGGGCATTACTAATGGGGCATGAGCACTACAGGGGCATTACTATTGGGGCATGGGCACTACAAAGGCATTACCACAGGGGCATTACTGTGGGGGCATGAGCACTACAGGGGCATTACTGTAAGGGCACTACAGGGATATTACTATGGGGCATGGGCACTACAGGGGCATTACTATGAAAGCATGGGCACTACAGGGGCATTACCACAAGGGCATTAATATGGGAGCATGGGCACTACAGGGGCATTACTATGGGGGTATTACCATATGGGCATTACTATGGGGGCATTACAATATGGGCACTACTACAGGGGCATTGCTATGGGGGCATTATCATATGGGCACTACTACAGGGGCACTACTACAGGGGCATTACCTCAGGGGGCATTACTATAGGGGCACTGCTGCAGAGGGAATTACCAGGGGGGCGCCAAATTACTGTCTTGCCCCTGGTGACAAAAATCCTAGTTTCGGCCCTGCTGTATGTTGCCGTCCTTTCTTTGCCACCATATCTCCAATCTGTTTAGATTAATTTAATACTCATTAGATGTTTTTAATAAATTACCAACTAATTATTCAGCCAAATCTCATGTCTCCGAGTCTTTATTTCATATAATTTATTAAGAAGGTGTTTTATCGCATGGTGTTACACAGGGCACCCCTCTGACGATTGAAAGTTTAAACCCTGTCGACTTAAGTCACTGTCGTCCAATTACCTGTCTACCTTTTAACTCTGTCGATCTTCTAACCATGTCGAGCTATTGACCGTCTACTTTAGTCTAGACCTACCATCCGGATACCCTATGGGTTGGGACCTATGGCTACACTAGGGCTCATATTACATCTATGGATAAAATGTGGAGCTGGGATGGCTATCGGTCACTCATTAATATCCAGAAAAGCCAGATGTATTATAGTATTACAAAGTCATAGAGCATGTGTCCAGTCTCTCAGCGCAGAGATTGGGCAATTAACAGGATGTCATTTGGGGGAAAAGAGCGTTAGCTCACGTTTTTCATTTATATAACAGGTGGGCTAAGCTAGCTAATAATCTCCACACAGCATATCTGCAGGCTAAATTCCATAGTTCAAGATGGATATTACCAATTTCACTGCATATTTATTCAGGTCTAAGTCTTTATGTATAAGCATATGTACATACTGATCATCTGAGTTCATGCAAATCATATTTTAACCTTTTTTCTACATAATAGTAGATTGAAACTGGTTGCCCTTAGGAAGGGTGGAACCCCGTTTTTGGGGGTCCACATTTTTTTTTGGTGGGGGGTACTGCATGTCTCCCTGCTATAGTGTCACCAGTCCTGGCTGTTTTTGCCTACTGTTGGTTGGTGCCCACTATATTTCATTACCAGTGTAGGCTAAATAACCAGGGCTTGTTCTAAATTAGGGATCACCACATATTTTTTTCTTTTAAAATTGACTTTTATTTTTGATTATTTTTTTTTTACATTATACGAGTCTGCACAGATCTTAGGGATCTGTGCAGGTGTGCAAACCATGTCGGGATGCCGGCAGAATAGGGCTTTAGAAATCACTGGGGATTGATGGGGAAGTTATATGTATTTAGAAAGTCAAAACAACCTTTACCAAATATTGGCTTTTGTGAGTAGAACCTTGCGTCAGTTTGCGGAATGGGCTGTTGGGTTACAGGAGCAGTAATGTATTACAGGGTATCTGTCATCCTGTATAATTTGAGGCTTTGGTGGTTACACCATTTGGTTATGTATAAAATGGTAATGGTGTGGATGGTAAATGGTGCCCTGTCTGGTAAAGCCGAGGGGAGGAGAAAGGAGAACATTTAATTTCCATCTTTGCCTTCACAATGGGAACATTGTACCTGATTCTGGCTCTTCTGCATGACACAGTGGACTTTGCTCAATGATTGTTAGTAATTTCAACTACTCTTCCTCTTCCTCCAAAATGGGCACTTCTTGGGGGTATATTTACAGTATTAAAGTGCAGGATTTTAGAAGTGGCGATGTTGCCCATTGCAATCAATCAGATTCTACTTATCATTTATCTAGCACCTTCTAGAAGATAATAGCTAGAATCTGATTGGTTGCTATGGGCAACATCTCCACTTCTAGAAACCTGCAGTGTAGTAACTTTACCCCCTTAATTCCTGCTACCACTACAACCATTATTTTATATATAGCAATTCCGATTTTAGGGAAAACAAATCCAGTGAGGTAATCCAGCCTATTTTGCTTAAAACCCCAAAAAACACAAGGGGGTAGATTTACTACCTGTCAGGTTTACAAAGCCACCAATGTGCGACGGCTTTGACTGATGGATTTCAAAGTGCAGCAGTAACTAATGTTACACCACGAGGATTTAGTAGTAATTACTATTTCCCTATGACATCCATCGGTCATGGCCACTGATAATTATCAACTGCTTTGTAATACCGGCAGATAGTAAATCTACCCCAAAATCTAAACATGGTCACCCATATGAGGGCCTTCAACACTACCAGTTACCACATACGCGGTCTGCCTTCTACCAGCAAAGCTCCATCCTCTCATAGAACCAACAGTGACGTTCAGTGAGATCAATGGCTGGGGAAGCACAGGCTGATTAACACCCCACTCCCCCCAATCACACACTAACCTGCTACATAGACTGTGTGACTGCACTGTGCTCACTCTGTGACCTCACCATCCAATCACACACTAACCTGCTACATAGACTGTGTGACAGCACTGCGCTCACTCTGTGACATCACCATCCAATCACACACTAACCTGCTACATAGACTGTGTGACTGCAGTGCGCTCACTCTGTGACATCACCATCCAATCACACACTAACCTGCTACATAGACTGTGTGATGCCGTGCGCTCACTCTGTGACATCACCATCCAATCACACACTAACCTGCTACATAGACTGTGTGACCGCACTGCGCTCAATCTGTGACATCACCATCCAATCACACACTAACCTGCTACATAGACTGTGTGACGGCACTGCGCTCACTCACCTGCTACATAGACTGTGTGACTGCACTGCGCTCACTCTGTGACATCACCATCCAATCACACACTAACCTGCTACATAGACTGTGTGACTGCACTGCGCTCACTCTGTGACATCACCATCCAATCACACACTAACCTGCTACATAGACTGTGTAGACATAGATATATATTAATGTCTCTCACACATCTGAGACTGTAGGAGAATGTTAATTAGAACACCATAATAAAGGTATTCCAGCCTATGTGGCACAACGGATTTTAGGGGGACTGTTGATGTCCAGTGATATTCTGAAAAAAGTTAGAATATATAATATAATATAAATTGAGCCCTTAGGAGCTGGGCTTATAGATTGTTCATCTAGGAGCATATGGCTGTTTCCAACATTTGAAGCCACTCCTAATACGTGTAGACCGCACAGCCACAGACAGCTCTGTTTAATATATCAGAGAGTAAAAATGTAAAAAAATTAGGAATTGTGCACATTCAAGCATGTATGCTTTATAGGGTCTGTCACTCACGATCCAGTTGTGACCATAAATCACGCCGTACTCCCCACTTATCTTTCACATGGAGTGGCCTCACAGTAATCCACGGAGGAGAGGGATCGGCTCCGGTGCAATCACCCGTCGGTGAGCAGCGTGCAGCGTTATTGTTTGTCCTCCGTGTAAAGTGGTCAGTGACTCACTTGCCCGGCTTGCGGTCTCACGTCCCGTCCTTCTCTCTACGCGTTTCTCCGCCTTAGAAACATCGGCGGAATCTTCTTCTGCACGCTCCTCACCGACGGGTGATTGCACCGGAGCCGATCCCTCTCCTCCGTGGATTACTGTGAGGCCACTCCATGTGAAAGATAAGTGGGGAGTACGGCGTGATTTATGGTCACAACTGGATCGTGAGTGACAGACCCTATAAAGCATACATGCTTGAATGTGCACAATTCCTAATTTTTTTACATTTTTACTCTCTGATATATTAAACAGAGCTGTCTGTGGCTGTGCGGTCTACACGTATTAGGAGTGGCTTCAAATGTTGGAAACAGCCATATGCTCCTAGATGAACAATCTATAAGCCCAGCTCCTAAGGGCTCAATTTATATTATATTATATATTCTAACTTTTTTCAGAATATCACTGGACATCAACAGTCCCCCTAAAATCCGTTGTGCCACATAGGCTGGAATACCTTTATTATGGTGTTCTAATTAACATTCTCCTACAGTCTCAGATGTGTGAGAGACATTAATATATATCTATGTCTACACGGACCATCTAAGAGCTATGTAAACATCAATACTTTTTATGTTATTTGTGATTGTATATATGCAAGCCACTATACACTGCCATTGTTGCTACATTTTTACAATTTATCTTGCAGGTCTGTTATTCTCTGCTTGGTGCAGATTGTATGCATTTACATCAAGGATTGCTTTAATTTTCCTATTGATTTTTTTTTTTTTTTGTTGTCTTAGTTGAAGTATTTCTCTAATTTATATATATATATATGTTTTATTTTTTATTTTCATTATCTTTTTATTATGTCATTTTAGCATCTCCTGTCCAAATTTTATTTTTATTTTTCTGTGTGTTTAATTTAACTATTTTACTGTGGTCTTCTTATATCAATATTAAATATTAGTATCTTTAGCGCCTGTCTATCTGTGCTTTCGATTTCTTGGTAATTGTTTGGAGGGTCCAGATTCCTCCACTTCTATGATGGCTGCTTTATACTAATTAATCCCCTGGTCCTCAACACACTCCTTATATTTATCCTGGTCCACCGAGGTGGATATAGTCCAGCGCCTATTTTTTGTCTGTGTGTGTGCTACATAGACTGTGTGACTGCACTGCGCTCACTCTGTGACATCACCATCCAATCACACACTAGCCTGCTACATAGACTGTGTGACTGCACTGCGCTCACTCTGTGACATCACCATCCAATCACACACTAACCTGCTACATAGACTGTGTGACTGCACTGCGCTCACTCTGTGACATCACCATCCAATCACACACTAGCCTGCTACATAGACTGTGTGACTGCACTGCGCTCACTCTGTGACATCACCATCCAATCACACACTAACCTGCTACATAGACTGTGTGACTGCACTGCGCTCACTCTGTGACATCACCATCCAATCACACACTAACCTGCTACATAGACTGTGTGACTGCACTGCGCTCACTCTGTGACATCACCATCCAATCACACACTAACCTGCTACATAGACTGTGTGACTGCACTGCGCTCACTCTGTGACATCACCATCCAATCACACACTAACCTGCTACATAGACTGTGTGACTGCACTGCGCTCACTCTGTGACATCACCATCCAATCACACACTAACCTGCTACATAGACTGTGTGACTGCACTGCGCTCACTCTTCTTATCCACCACTGTTACATATGATTGTTCTCCGGAATCCCATATATCTGAGATCCCATCCACGTGGGGTGTACTCTTATATCAGCTGGAGACGTTACCATCTGCTGTATACTAATTTTACTCTACTCTGTTTTCAAAGGCCCTCTCCAAATTCATGAAAATAGCGTTCCCCCAGCACTGGATGCCATTTAATAGCCAAGAGAAACGTGATTAGCGCAGACATTAGCGAGACATCCACTCGGTGTGGCGTAGTATAAAAGATACCTATTAGCTATTTAGGTGAAAGATTCACACGGCTTATTTCCTACTGTGTTCCAGCTCCATCCTGTACTGGTGTGTGCCATACACAGAGGAATCCGCATCACCAGGTCTGCACTGAATGTCCCAGCGTGACGCTTTTCATCTCCTTTTAACAAAAAGCTGCATCACGGTTATTTTTTTTCTCTGCAAAAAGAACTATGTTTAACTTGCAGATGACTTCTCATTATTTACAGATATCCTTCAGACAAAAATCTTTATGCTGCTACATCTTAAAATAAGGTTGTAAGGTCATTACAGTGCGCGGATATCCGTCAGATGTTCCATTTGCAGCTTAGAATTTCTTTATTCATAAATTATCAACGGGAGAATCAGTGGATGAAAACTTGCTCCCTTGTTTTTTTCTTTGCCGGCGGTCCTTTTGTGTGAGACGGGATTTGTGAATGTCATGAAGAATATACAGCAGGACGACCGTGAGATTGTGGAAATTCTGTTTAGAGAGATAAGAGTGAGATCTTGGGATGTATACTCTGTGTGCGGCATTTACTGCTGGATTTAAGAGAAAATAATACAAAATAAAGATACCATAGAACCATCTTTGGCCACACATGTACTAAGAACCTCAATAGAAAACCATGTTAATTGATAGTTTATTATATATATGTTGATATTTAGTATTCTTAGTCCTTAGAGTTTGCATCTGCATCCCCCCCTTTTTCTGCATTTGATTCCATAGAACCTTCCAGCTTTACAGTTTGAATAAAAGTAGCTAAACCTAATATGTACATTTAAATTTTCAAATGAGGAAAATAGATGCGCACTTTGCAAACTATTTAAAGGGTTAAACATAACCCACTGGAACCTTTGTAACTCCAACGCGCAGAAAAAGAAAAGCTTTCTGTATTTTATTTATTTAACTGCGATCTATGAATGTCAACTTGGAACTTGGATTTTAAATTCGAGCTTTCAGCTTAGAGGTTGGCGTGATTGAATTTGAACTGGTCCAAATGGTTCCAGCACAAATAAATTATTTTTTTGCGGGTTGAAAGTTTTTAGTTTTTTTAATTGAATAGAGCCATCCCCAGATGATATATATATATATAATTTTCTGGTGGAAGGGGTGAAGGTAGTAGATATAATACATTTTTAATATCATTCAGTGTGAGATGACCCTCGCCTCCACTAAGCTGAGGTATAAACAGTCCCGATAATTTGCAGCCTATAAGAGATGGAGCGGAACCCAGTCTATCTTCCAGGCGCATTGATACAAGAAATGTTTCTTATGCTTCAGGTACAGTATACTGAGAAAGAAAAGAAAATATATTTGTATAATTGGGCAGATATGGGGGGGGGGAATGTATCAAACATTAAAGAGAGATAAAGTCATACTTGCCTACTCTCCTGGAGCTGCCAGGGTGCTCCCGAAAATCAGGTGGTGCTCCTGTCTGCTCGGAAAAGTGGACAATTCTCCCGGCCGGCCGCTTACCCCGGCCCCCCCACACCCCTGCGCACACACTGCACCTCCCCGCACATAACCCTGCAGTAGGAGGGGCTATGAAGCCATTTGCGCTGAATCGCGTCATCGTGGCTCCGCCCCCTGCTTTACAATGGTGGTAATCTTGGCTTTGTGTAGCGGGGGCGGGGCCACAATGACACGATCGTGCAGTCATTCTCTCGACCCACCCCTTATGCTGCACCGCGCTCCCTCTAACATGCCAACCTGGCTTCCCCCTCCAGGACAGGCCTGGACAGACTGACACTCAGCTGTGATCTGCTCTGGGGAGAATGACCCTGGACAGACAGACATTCAGCTGTGATCTGCTCTGGGGAGAATGAACCTGGACAGACAGACACTCAGCTGTGATCTGCTCTGGGGAGAATGAACCTGGACAGACCGACACTTACCTGTGACCTGCTCTGGGGAGAATGAGCCTGGACAGACAGACACTCAGCTGTGATCTGCTCTGGGGAGAATGAACCTGGACAGACAGACATTCAGCTGTGATCTGCTCTGGGGAGAATGAACCTGGACAGACAGACACTCAGCTGTGATCTGCTCTGGGGAGAATGAACCTGGACAGACCGACACTTAGCTGTGACCTGCTCTGGGGAGAATGAGCCTGGACAGACCGACACGCAGCTGTGATCTGCTCTGGGGAGAATGAACCTGGACAGACAGACACTCAGCTGTGATCTGCTCTGGGGAGAATGAACCTGGACAGACAGACACTCAGCTGTGACCTGCTCTGGGGAGAATGAACCTGGACAGACCGACACGCAGCTGTGATCTGCTCTGGGGAGAATGAGCCTGAATAGACAGACACTCAGCTGTGACC
Source organism: Taudactylus pleione (assembly GCA_031769625.1). Classification (NCBI taxonomy): domain Eukaryota; kingdom Metazoa; phylum Chordata; class Amphibia; order Anura; family Myobatrachidae; genus Taudactylus; species Taudactylus pleione. Next base: position 2,838,249 of record JAUIMM010000659.1, read on the forward strand.
TGCTCTGGGGAGAATGACCCTGGACAGACCGACAGTCAGCTGTGATCTGCTCTGGGGAGAATGAGCCTGGACAGACAGACACTCAGCTGTGACCTGCTCTGGGGAGAATGAATCTGGACAGACAGACACTCAGCTGTGATAATTTATGTAAATATGCAAATAACAGCCCTATGACTCAATTTAAGATGCTAAAATACTTTTATTAGCTTTGTTAATACACTTCTATATTGACTCCCCGGGTCAGTTAGGCTTTTTAGGGGGTACAGACTGATTTCCCCACAAAAAAACTGTCCTTTTTCGCTATTTTGACTATTTGCTGCACTCGCACATCTGCGTTTTCACTTGTTTTGCAATTGAATAGGGAGAAAAGCGGGAGCGCGCTCTGTGTAAGTAGGCAAAAACTTTGCCTCAGAACAGACGAATGAGGCGAAAACATTGTGCTTATCGACGATCTCGGCTTTTCGCCGCTAATTGAATACGACCCTTAGGGGGTGATGTACTAAGCTCTGAAAAGTGATTACATTGGAGAGTGATAAACTACCAACCAATCAGCTCCTAACTGTCATGTTACAGGCTGTGTTTGAAAAGTGAAAGTGAGGAGCTGAATGGTTGGTACTGTAGTTTATCACTGTCCAATTTATCACTTTCCAGAGCTTAGTACATCTGCCCCTAGATCTAATTATTTTAGATTCAAACTATGTGCAGATTGCTACATTGATAACCACCATCAAACATTATATTGAATTTCATATTTAAAAATCAGAAATGGAATAATGGCCATCTTCTGCAGGTCACAAAGTTTTTCTGTTCCTGCAGATATTATTATCATTATAATACCTCTTTTCCACCAAAAACCCAGGTCCGACCTGGGTTTTTGGACATGGTTCCAACTCTGGTCAAACCCAGGTCAGACCCATTTACACTGCACCTTCGATCTGGGTTATTCCCAAGTCAGCCCTGTTCACACTGAACTCAGGTCTGCCCTGCTAAACCTGTGATGTCATAAAAAGTGGGAAGTGAATGCTCCACAACCACCAATCAGCTCATTTTAGGCATGACCCAGGTCAGATAACCCGGGTTGCACCGTTTACACTGCACCATTACACGGGTCCATCCTGGGTCCAACCCTGGTAGCTACCTGGGTTGGATTGCTGGGTCACTTAACCTGGGTTATTTTTCAGGGACCCTTTTACACTGAGCTGCGACCCGGGTAGACCCAGAAAAAACCCAGGTTTTTGCTCTGGTGTAAAAGGGGTATTACATTCCTGCTCCCACCTACAATACTTGTGCTACTGAAAGGATCTCCATTGTAATCAGTACCACAAAAACGCTCTCTCTCTCTCTTTCTCTCTTTCTCTCTTTCTCTCTCTCTCTCTCAATCGAGAGATGCAATATAATACAGCTAAGTGCTGTTCGATCGTGTAATAATGCATATATACTATATACTGTACATAAGACAAGAAGACGATGTGTAGACTGTCATTAGATGATACACTTATGAATAGAAAGGACCTGAAATGTCCGTGTGTAGCCATTAACACGTTAATTAGCCAGCGAAATACGAGGCGTGCACACTGACAGTATAACTGCGGAGGATTCATCTGACATATGTGTCTAGCCTTGGCTTGTTGTATGCTCTGCTTATTGCTACATAAGTGATGATTAAAGTTAATTCTATCAATAGCAAATTGTCTTTTAATGTGTTAATTTGCCAGTCACTGTTCTGTCCAATGTAATTAGCTTCCCAAATGATGGGCTCACACTCTCCTCGGATATGATCAGTCGCCTGACATTGCCGCGAACAAATAGACAACTGTGGGTGATTGTACGGATAGATGTGATGGAAAATAGCGCATTGGTATGACAGCACTAATGCGCTGTTGTATATGGGCTGCGTTTAATAGGATTGGAGCACTGTTTATTCTGAGCAAGCGGTGAAGGACAGAATGTCACTATTCCGGGGCTTAATGGTATCTGAGGTGGAATTGGTATGAAATACCGTCGGCCACATGGCCGGCGGTTCGATTCCCGTCAGCGGCAGCCCGACAGGAGCAGAGTGCGACGCAGCGGAAGCCCGACAGCGCTGGAAATCCCGATCGTGGATAGGTAAGTATCCACTAACCTAACCTAACCCCCCTAACCCTAACCCTCCTTAGGGGTGCCTAACCCTAACTTCTCCCCCAAGTGCCTAACCCTAATCCCCCCTCTAAGTGCCTAACCCTAACCACCCCCTTCCCCGCTGCCTAAACCTAAGTCCCCCGGGGGGGTGCCTAATCCTAAATCCCCCCCGGGGGTGCCTAACAATAACCCTCCCTCCCCCTAGCCTAACCCTAACCCTCCCGGGGGGGTGCCTAACCCTAAGTCCCCCCCGGGAGCCCTAAACCTAACCCTCCCCCCCCCGCGGCTGTCCGCTCGCGGCGCCCGGCATCACTATGATCGTGATGCCGGGCGCTGGTCTCCCGGCGTCAGGGAAATGCGGGCGTCTACATCTAGATGCCCGGCATTTCACCCTTGCCGGGATAAGACAGTCGGGAAGCCGGCTGCCGGTATTTAGGCAGTCGGCTTCCCGATTGCCTCCCTCTGAGGCTGATTGTCCTTCGCCAGGACATACAGTATACCCTTATGATGTCTACCGTAATTAGAAAACCGTTCCTCTACAGACATGTGCGTCATCAGACATGCAGCCCATCACCGCATAAGTAATACCTTATTTACATCTGTATGCCGGGTCGCACCCAGGATTACGTTCACGCGCCAATCCCTGGTGGTACCCAGCTGAGACCCCTTTCAGACTGGCAGCCCGACCCGGTACTAATGCTGGGTCGATGACTTCATTGGCGCTACATGGTGAGCCGTCGCTTGGAGATGATCTCATATCCACAGTGAAGGGGACCCAGTTACCCATTCACACTGCATCATGAGCCGGGTTCAACATGCGTTCAACTCTTCTCGTGACCAGGGTTGAAATGCCGGGTTGCTCGACCTGGGTTATTACAAGCCCTTTCACACTGCACACTGACCCGGGTTATTGCTGGCAGTGTGTAAGGGGTATAAGAAGACTCTCGGCTGCATCTATTGGCAGCTTAGTCACATGTAATACTGTACATAGGTCTGTGGAGTCGCTGAAACAGGGGGACATGTCATTGAAGACTTAATCAGAAATAAAATAAAAAAAGTGTCATTAAATCCTTTCTCAGTTTTTTTTTTTAGTTAGGTTTACACAAAATTATTTATCTACACTAATTTTCATTAAACATTTCATAGCAGTGGTTTTTAACTCCAATCCTCAAATACCCCTAACAGGTTATGTTTTCAGTATTTCTGTCTGTGGAAACAGCGATAATTACTGACCCAGCAATGCAGCATGATAGCGTAACTCCCCTGTGCATGATAACTTCAAATCTGTCAAAGTCCTGCTTTTATTCCTACTTCCACCACTAGTAGGCGCTAAATCTGCTTTCTCTAATTCTACCACCAGTGGCTGCTATGTAGATCTGTTACCAGCCTCAGTAATTATTCTCAGCTGTTGTTCATGTGTTTAATGATCTCCCCTTAAATAGAGGTATGTCGCAGAGTTACCTTGCTGGGTTTTTGTTCTTCTCTCTTTTCTGCCTTTTGTACTCTTGCACCCATCTTCTGCATTTCAGAGGAACTTGTGTGTTGGACCTTGCACCAAGGCTTCTGCAAGTCATAGGAAGCTGTTGGATCCTGCATTCACATCTGATTCCAGAAACCGACTCCTGGGCGTTTCTCTAAAGTTCTTTGGATACCTGGTTGCCTGTAAGTTTCATTTGCTTGTGATTACTGCTGTGGAAGCTCTGAAAGGTTGCCATTGGGGTGAAATGCGTTAGTCATAGGTGTTCTATGTGTACATCTGCTTCAGCAGTTTCAATTTTGTCTGGAAGAGTGACTGATCACATGACCCAGCTTAACAAGTAATGAGCTTATATTGCTCCCATATACCTTCACCCTCATATATATGTTTTATTTACATAAGGCTGAGGGGTTAGGTACGCGATCCCAGCGGTCAGAATCCAGACACCGGCATCCCGACCAGGTTAGAATCCCAATGAGGAGAGGTGAGTATACCTAACCTAACCCCTAACCCTCTCTCACAGGTGCCTAACCTTAACCTCCCCCTAGTGCCTAACCCTAGCCCCCTCCCCCTAACCCCGCTACTTACCTTCGGGATCCTGATGCCGGTATTCCGATAAGTGTTGGGATTCCAGCGTGGCATTGTGAACACCAGAATCCCGTCTGTCGGGATTCTGAGCGCAGTGGAGATATTATTTGGGCTTCTTTGAAGAGGATGGCGGACAATCGGTACACTTACATTGGATTGATTACATTATTATATGGACTGGAATGAGAATTGTAAATTATTTTGATATTTATCCTGACTACACTTCGCTAGTTGGTTTTTACAGTTCTTATACAGTAATTCCACTAAATGATTGATGTTGGGATAATGGAGATTGGATGTTGGACTACACTTACTAATCTAATACACCCAAGCCTCCAGTTTCTGCCTACAAAAATGGAAGGGAAGTCACAAGCTAACGTACCTCATTTAAACAGGGCGGATATAGATATCTGCTCAGAAAATGCGCAGAGAACAAATTTGTTCACCCTTTAACATGTTTGTTGGAAGCGCAGAGTTTCCTCAGATCTGATATAAATAGTTTATTACAAGATTTATCGTATCAGATTAACAGTTGCCTCATTAACATGGAGAAACTTAATAAACACTCTCAACTTTGTATCTTCCCTAATTAATTTATCAACAAATGTGTATACTCATCTATGTCTAATTATAACTCCTTTTCCTTTAAAATCTACCAAAATAAATTGAAAGGAACAGCGGAGAACGTGAATTTCAAATGGTTTCTGTACTTGAAACTATATTTCAGAACTTCAAAACGTTATCTTTGATAACAAAACTATTTTTTGAACACATGTATTTATTTAGAGACATTGGCCCTGATTCAGAGCTGGACGCTCTGACCAAAGCGCTCGCTCTGAATCAGGGCCCACCTCCATAAATATGGAGCGTCCTCCTGGACGCTCGTATAGCTGTGGGTCACCACCCACAGCATATACGAGCGTGCAGAATGATGGTCGCGATGGTCTTGACCATCGCGACCATCGCCAGTGCGAGCAGAAGCCTGCGGTTGAGTTTCTCAACCGCAAGGCCAGGAGTGATTTTGGCTCTATCAGAGCCAAAATCACTCCCACTGACATCACTAGTGATGTCAGTGGGGCCGGCTTCTGACGGTAGGCGTTCTCGTAGTACACAGACTGGATGCTATTTTGAGTGACAGAGCGCCGTTTGTGGGTGGTAACAGGGGAAGGTGCTTGTGAACGGGGGAGTGGTGCTGCAAACGCAGGCGTGTGTGGCCTTCAAAACGGAGTTTTATGGGCGTGCATAATTAGGAAAGATGCGTCATTGTACACGTCACTTGGTTGATTTTCGGCCTGCAGTGATCGCAGCGCTTGCAGCGGGGTAAAGTCTACCTCAAGCTCTGCGTGCAGCTCCGATGGCGCTCGATGGTTCATACACTTCCTGGAGATGACGTGTGTTAAGAGAGAAAAGTGGACGTCTTTATACCGGTGTGCTATCGCTCTGCCATCGCTCTCTAAGACATAGAGGGCGTCCTTACACCAGACAGTGCATTCGCGGCATTTGCATACCTGTCCCCTTTTAGCTGCGTGAGAGCACAGCTTAGCGTCTGGATCTGAATGAGCTCCTAGGTCCCATCTGTGTGGAGTTTGTATATTCTCCATGGGAGGAGGGACTGATGTGAATGAGTCATTCTACATTGCTGCATAATAATTTAATAATAAATGATAATAAGAACAAAGTATTATCATAAGTGGAAATTACACTGAGCAGACTTTCCGAGAACCTAAAAAAACGACATGGCCAGTCAAAGACTGCAGTGATAGAGCCTTGGTGACTACTTCCTTGGACCTAAAGACCAGAGCAGATTGGTTCAGATTCAGGTCAGTGTGGGTAGCGGAGCCAATAAGCCTCTTCAGCCATATTTGTTGGAGGACTGACCTAACAAAGTATCACTAGGGACACCTCTGTTGAGGCCATGAACCGGGGGGTTTAGGGTGGTAGAGCAACAGCAGACAGGGGTGAAAGTGAAAATGTCTTCTTATTGCATCCAAACCCAGGTTTGGCTAGACCTGCCCAGAGGTGCGGAGTCTAACCCACTTGGTGGCCTTCACCAGTGACCCCTACTACTGACATCTGGGTTTGTCGCATCAAGTGAGCAGATCACAACCCTCTGTACAGGTACCTGGGAGTGACAGAAGACAGGGATATAATACTAGGAAATAACACTGTGAATTATTGGAAAATGTAATAACACTGGAAGTTAATGAAAGCTGTGATAACACTGGAGATTACTAGCAATGAGACAAAATGGGGATTAGTAGAAATGAGATGGCACTGGGAAATACTGGAAATGGAGTGATACTGGAAATGAACCAGAAGAAGGCTTGCTCTGGGAGACACGAAAGATCCTGAGACTGACTTGCTGTAGGGAACACAGAGAATGCAGACACAGGGATGCAATTGGAATTGATAGAGATGCAATCGCATACTTGCTCTGTAACTATGCGAGAGGTGAACATGTAGCTCATGAAAATCAGCATGAGAAGGGAAACTCAGAAAACTGGTAATCAGCTCAACAGCTGAAGCATGTAACACAGAGAGAGAGCTGGACAGCATACCTGAATTCAGCATGAGAGCAAATACTTATAACTCAGGGAATCAACATGAGAAGGGAAACTCAGAATACTGCTAATCAGCTCAACAGCTGAAGCATGTAACACAGAGAGAACTAGACAGCACACCTGAATTCAGCATGAACAGTTGAACTGCACATTGGAGAAAGAATTCCTGGAAAACACTGGAAGTTGAAAACAATAGGGAGCCTGGAGTGAAGAAGTAGTACTCAGTCTCTGGAACACTGAAGACTAGTAAATGTAGTAAATGAAGAGATGAAGTTGATCAGGCAACTTCCTGTTCCTGGAGTCAGACCTAAATACCCTTAGGCAGTTGGTCATTGGTTCAGAGGATCAGCTGAGAGACCACAGGACTACCATTGGAAGAGACTAGTCAGGTGATATGGACCAACATGGCTGCGCCCATGCCTGCTGCCACGGGAACCAGGACGCACGCATGGAAGCCTTAGCAGACCCCTGGGAGAATACTCAGTCACCACTCACCTCTACTGCCAGCGAGCGAACACCTAAGCCCAAGGATGCCGGCATGGAGGTGAGTAGCGACCAATCCCAGGCCGCATCCTGACACAAAGTGAGCTGAGAATTACATGACCTAGGCAAGAGACCATAGCCTTAGGTTCACAAATATTGGCGCTTCGCTGTGTGGACAAGCTGGCTGGCCCACCATTAGGCTTAGCAGTATCAAAGATGCCTTTTTTGTCAGTCTGTGAGAACCTTATATTCCCATCACAGAAAATTAATTGAAAGCTGTGACAATACATATCAAACAATATTGATGAGATAATAACATAGGTTAACCTGGCACGTTAGTAGTACAGCCGGGGTACTAGCGGACATACGGAATGTTCTACATGGAAGAGGAGTGACCAGTGGAAGGAGTAGGACATAGGATGACAATCTTTGTATGCTTACAATCTGCAGTGAAGTTAATCTGGCCCATGTTCTTCTGGTACTGGAGCCAATCAGAGAATTGAGGCAAATTGACAGCAGGAACCAGCTTTTTTTTGCGTGTATTCTGTTTTTATTAAATTTTCGAATAAGCATGAAAAATACAGACATTGTATTTTGTGTCAAAACAAACTCGAATCTGTTTACAAAAACAATCATATACAGTACAAAGCTGTGTATAAAAAAAGTCAATAATATACAGTCTAAACAATCACAAGAAAAGTAAAACATATTCTGGAACACAAATAAATTGAGAAAGAAAGAATAGGAAAGTTGTAGGTAGATAGGAGAAGGTGAGGGATCATTTATTGATGAGGAAAATATACCTGTAGGTCATTATCCAGAAATCAGAAATGATGTGTTTGGCTGTAAGGAGGATGACATAATTCTTGAAATCATCAGGATTTGTATTCCAACCAGGGGAACCAGATACTAGCAAAATCTGAAGTTATATCTAGTGTAGAGCTTAAAATGTCCATAGACATAAAATAATCAATCTTATGGAATGAATCTTTGCAGGAAGGGGATTTACTAGAGTTCCAAAGAACTGGAATAACGGAGCGAGCTGCTTTGCTAAAGTAGAGATTTTTTATATTTGGATATAGGGGTGGAAGAGTGATTTAAGTAGCCAGCAGGAGGAGCCATCTTATCGTCCGGAGAAACCATGTTTGTGTCCCACAAGTCATCTTCTACTAACCCAAGTTCCTCAGAGATAATTAATGGTGAATCTCCTGTAGTATCAGAAACCTGGGAGTAGAAGGCTGCTATGCGGGATGGGTTTCAGGTGGAGCTTGTTACAAAAAAATACTTATTGTTAAATACAGACATGACGAGGGCAGTAATAGCATTGTCCACAGTAGCCTGGACGTTAAGCATAGGAACATATAGAGCAGGGTAGTGGCAGCATGTGACTGAGGGATCGGTTTATCATGCCCTTATTGGAGGATCATGCATTATTTATATTTCCCCTGAATGTATTGTTAGGTTACATCTCCAATATCTCCTGTGGTCCCTCTATCTTCTAACGCAAATTCATTCCCCATATTAGTCTATGAGAGGTACGATATGACCAAATTTATCAAGATCCAAAATACTTAGGGCCTGATTCAGACCCGCTCGCAAGCGGGTCAATGGTCCTCCACTGCGCATGCGCAGCCTCCGGGGCGGCTGTCGATGGTGAGTGTCAGCTCGTCCCGTTTTGTGGGCGGGGACAGGGGGTGGTTAGGCAAACGCAGGCGTTCCCTTAGGAATGCCTGGCGTTTGTGGGCAGCCCTACTGACATTACTAGTGATGTCAGTAGTGGACTTCCTGCTCTATTAGAGCAGGACATCCACTCGGGCTTGCGGGAGCCGAGACCCTACCACAGGGTCTCTTCGCAAGTCGAATGGTCGCGATAATCACGACCATCTCTAGGCCGCTCACACAAGCTGTGGGTGGTCACCCACAGCTTTGCGAGCGGGCTGAAGCAAAAAAAACCCAAAACATGCCCTTATTCAGAGCGAGCGCTCATCGGCAGCTAGCGGCTCTGAATCAGGCCCTTCGTTTTTCAGGAGCTAATCCCAAGGTTGCCCATTGTAGCCTATATGTGAAAGCGGCCATTACCGGAAAGGGATCCGTGAATGGGTAACTTACTTTGGGGCCTATTCATCAACACTAAAATATCGATGGATGTAATTAGGTTTAGAACTCGCATGGAGTTCTACCTAATTACCGGAGGATTCATCATTCCTCGTCTCCATAATTATCTATTCCGGAAAGCTGTCATTCTTGTGATTACAGCTTTTCAGAAAATAGATACTTTTTCCTAGCTACTCTTACTTATCGCAGCTGTAATTAGTGCTGCGCATGCGCCGTATGTTCACAATAGCAGCGCATTACAGCTGCGGTAACTCTGTGTCCGTCCACCCCCACCTCCTCTGCTCCCCCACCTACCTGGCTATCTGTACCCTGACAGGCTGCAGTCGCGGACCCTGACCTCCTGCCCGGCTTGCTGAAGAATTTTTTTTTTTTAAACTTTGGTTTTTTTTTTAAACTTTACAGTGTTCTGCTGGGAGAACACAGTCAGAGCAGCAGCCGAAGCCAGAGGAGGGACCAAGGAGCGACGGAGCGAGCTGGAGGAGGACCTGCCCAGCTGAAAGCAGATAAGTGTAACCCGCTATACGTCACCTGAGAGTGGCGCATAGTAACTCCATCAAAATCCAAAAATACATCATTTTTGGAATTTGATGAATAGCATAATTTCCATATCCACATACTAATGTACTAAGTATAGTTGTAATTGTATTTGTAAGTATAGGTGTAGGTGTAAGTATAGGTGTAAGTATTGGTGTAAGTATAGGTGTATGTATTGGTGTAAGTATAGGTGTATGTATTGGTGTAGGTGTAAGTGTACGTGTAAGTGTACGGGTAAGTATAGGAGTAAGTGTAGGTGTAAGTATTGGTGTAAGTGTAGGTGTAAGTATTGGTGTAAGTATAAGTGCAAGTATAGGTGTAAGTATTGGTGTAAGTATAAGTGTAAGTGTAGATGTAAGTGTTAGTATAGAAACTGACCTTAACACCATTATAAAAGTGTTGATGAATAGGCCCATATATCTTAAAAGGCAAGTATAGGTGTAAGTGTAGGTGTAAGTGTAGGTGTAGGTATTGGTGTAAGTATAAGTGTAAGTATAGGTGCAAGTATAAGGGGTACATTTATATAATAGTGAGAGTTTTTAGAAGTGAGTTTTCAAAGTGATGCTGCCCATAGCAACCAATCAGATTCTAGCTATTATCTTCTAGAAGGTGCTTGTTAAATGTTAAGTAGAATCTGATTGGTTGCTATGGGCAACATCACTTTTAAAACTCACTTCTAAAAACTCACTTTAGTAAATTTACCCCTAAGTGTAAGTGTAGGTTTAAGTGTAAGTATAGGTGTAAGTACAGGTGTAAGTATAGGTGTAAGTATTGGTGTAGGTGTAGGTGTAAGTGTAGGTGTATGTATAGGTGTAATTGTAAGTATAGGTGTATGTATTGGTGTAAGTATAGGTGTATGTATTGGTGTAAGTATAGGTGTATGTATTGGTGTAGGTGTAAGTGTACGGGTAAGTGTACGGGTAAATATAGGGGTAAGTATAGGTGTAAGTGTAAGTGTAGTAGTATAGGTGGCAGTGGCGTAACAAGGGCAGGGCGAGTGGGGTGCGTGCCCTGGGCGCCGTTGGACCGGCGGCGCTGGGGGGCGCCGCCGGCCACGGTACCGGCCCGCCCGCCCTAGTTAGCCAGTGTAGCGCCGACCGCAATGAGTGCAGTCAGCGCTACACATTTACACAGGACCGGCGCTAGGCTTCCAGCGCCGGTCCTGTGCTGCACACCTGAGCCCGTTCCCTCCCCCTGAGTGCTTGCTCAATAGTGCTAGGAGGCGGGCTCAGGCTGTGCATAATACACGCATCACCGCCAGCGCTGGCGGCGATGCGTGTGTTAAACAGCAGCCAATGAGAGTCAGAGAGACTCTCATTGACTGCTGCAGCACCCACTGCAATAGCCGGACTTCCGTCCGGCTCCTGCAGTGGGTAATGGGACTGACGCACCAGCCCGGGCGGGAGTGGCGTCGCAAGCAGGACCAGGACCAGGAGCAGAGATTCAGGTAAGTATATTTTTATATATATATATATATATATATATATATATATTTTAACCTATCTGCACAACGGGGGAGGGGGGTGGCTACTACTGGGGGGACCTCTACTTGGTGAGGGGTGGCTACTACTGGGGGGACCTCTACTGGGGGAGGGGTGGCTACTACTGGGGGCACCATTGGGAGGACCTACTCTACTAGGGACTACTACTTGGGGGGAACTGCCACTGGGGGCATTATAAAAGGGGCCTACTACTAGAGGCACTGCACTCGGGGGACCACTACTGGGGGCAATAATAGGAAGGGCCACTACAGGGGGCACTGGATAGGGGGGATCACTACAGGGAGCCTGCATAAGGGGACCACTACTGGGAAAACTGCATGGGGGGGACTACTGCTGGGGGCACTATATAAAGGGCACTGCATAGGGGGGGGACTACTTCTGGGGGCACTATATAAAGGGCACTGCTTAAGGGGAAACCGCTACTGGGCGCACTGCATTGTGGGGACTGCTACTGGGGGCACTGCATAAGGGGGAACACTACGTGGGGCACTGCATTTGGGGGGGCCACTACTGGGGGTACTGAGTAAGGGGAACTAATTGGGGGCTGTATAAGGGGGACCACTAATGGGGATACTGTATAAGGGGCACTACTATGGGCCTGCATAAGAGGGACCACAACTGCATACTGGGGGTACTGTATAAGGGGTACTACTGGGGTTAAGGTGCATATGGATAGGAATGTTCAGCGTGAAAATAAAGGGGTGTGTCATGTTGACATGCCCCATTTTTAAGTGACCACGCCCATTTTTTTCTGCGCGCGCACATCTCGGGATGTTGGGGGGGGGCTCCCTTTTCAAATTTGCCCTGGGCTCCAAATACCCTAGTTACGCCACTGAGTGTAGGTGTAAGTATTGGTGTAAGTATTGGTGTAAGTGTAAGTGTAGGTGTAAATGTAGATGTAAGTATAGGTGTAAGTATAAGTGTAAGTATAGGTGTATGTATTGGTGTAAGTGTAGGTGTAAGTGTAGGTGTAACTGTAGGTGTAAGTATAAGTGTAAGTATAGGTGTATGTATTGGTGTAAGTATAGGTGTAAGTGTAGGTGTAAGTAAAGGTGAGTCATGGGGATGGGGCAGCTCAGCACTCACTGAAACTGTACCCAACCAAGGGTGAGTCAGAGTCACTAACTGGGACTAGAAGACAAGGAACAGGGAGCACTGGAAGTAAGGATAGTTCTGGTGAGGAATATGAGGGAGGTGGACCCTGCCATGAGATCTTATAGTACATACTAAGAGGAGGGGTGAACAGTTGGAAGGATAAACTGGGGATAAGCAAAGGAGAGGGGGGGGGGGAGGGTGGATGTAGAAGGAGGGTAGGGGAGAGGAATGATAGGCTTTGATGAGTTTGTGTGTTTTAATTTCCAGTGTAATCAGAATAACCAAAATTGTAATATTGTTGGAATCATTGGGGACTGTAACAATCAGTACAAATAAACTAAAGGTCATCTCTGCCCAAAACCGACAATTCAGGTTTGGGTAAAAAATAAACCCCCTGTCTGTAACTAACACTGAGCTCATTATTGGAGCTTCCATTGGATCCCCCAAAGTCTTTCAGTTGCCGTAGTACTGCTCAGCTCACTGTTGTTCACTCTCCCCGGCTGCCTGAAATAACTGGACTGTGACAGACTTATCGGCCTGTCTACCCTTCTCGTCATATCGGCCCATCTACCCTTCTCGTCATATCGGCCCATCTACCCTTCTCATCATGTCGGCCTGTCTACCCTTCTCATCATGTCGGCCCGTCTACCCTTCTCGTCATGTCGGCCCATCTACCCTTCTCATAATATCGGCCCATCTACCCTTCTCTTCATATTGGCCCATCTACCCTTCTCTTCATATCGGCCCATCTACCCTGTTCTTCATATCAGCCCATCTACCCTTCTCTTCATATTGGCCCCGTCTACCCTTCTCTTCATATCGGCCCGTCTACCCTTCTCATCATGTCGGCCCGTCTACCCTTCTCATCATGTCGGCCCGTCTACCCTTCTCATAATATCGGCCCATCTACCCTTCTCATCATATCGGCCTGTGTACCCTTCTCATCATATCGGCCCGTCTACCCTTCTCTTCATGAACAGGAGCCCAGATGTGAACCCATCTAGGCAGATTTGACATACTGTTATCAGACCTCAGCAATCCATCTCTGTGGCCAGACCTGCACCCACGGTAATTCCCCTAAACAGGTGGGATATGACCATAAAGCAAGGTGTGATGAATGGTAGTCTGATACTTTGTAGTGTTCAGTTGTCTTTCATTTTATATCTCATTGGCAGTGTTATCTTTTCTGTAGCTGTAGGTAAATATGGCCCTGATTCAGCTTGGATCATAGTTGCTAATACGCATGCAATAGGCCTATTATTACCTTCTGCATATGCTTAGCAGTTCGCGTGCATAAGCTGGACATTGCGATTGCAGTTACTACGCAGACCCATCGCATAGTGATTGACAGGAGGTGCAGTTTGGGGGATGAAAGGGGGGAGGGGCGGTCAGCAGAACGCAGGCGTGCCAGTGCATTTCAACGCCATTGCAGGGGCATGCATAAATTAGCCACTGCGATGCCCTATGCAGTCTGAGGTCTCATAGTGCGCTCTGAAGTTAGCAATCCCTGAGTAAGGTCAGAGCTTGTGTAAGTGTGTGTGAGTCTGTGATGGTACTCCATGTTACTGATGGTTTCTCAGTCTTGTGTAATCACTGTGTGTGATGAGGTTAGTAATTCCTGAGTAAGGTTAGAGCCTGTGTAAGTGTGCGTGAGGCTGTGATGGTACTCCATGTTACTGATGGTTTCTCAGTCTTGTGTAGTCACTGTGTGTGATGAGGTTAGTAATTCCTGAGTAAGGTCAGAGCCTGTGTAAGTGTGTGTGAGGCTGCGATGGTACTCCATGTTACTGATAGTCTCTCAGTCTTGTGTAATCACTGTGTGTGATGAGGTTAGTAATTCCTGAGTAAGGTCAGAGCCTGTGTAAGTGTGTGAGGCTGTGATGGTACTCCATGTTACTGATGGTCTCTCAGTCTTGTGTAATCACTGTGTGTGATGAGGTTAGTAATTCCTGAGTAAGGTAAGAGCTGTGTAAGTGTGTGTGAGGCTGTGATGGTACTCCATGTTACTGATGGTATCTCAGTCTTGTGTAATCACTGCGTGTGATGAGGTTAGTATTTCCTGAGTAAGGTCAGAGCCTGTGTAAGTGTGTGTGAGGCTGTGATGGTAATCCATGTTACTGATGGTTTCTCAGTCTTGTGTAATCACTGTGTGTGATGAGGTTAGTAATTCCTGAGTAAGGTCAGAGCCTGTGTAAGTGTGCGTGAGGTTGTGATGGTACTCCATGTTACTGATGGTGTCTCAGTCTTGTGTAGTCACTGTGTGTGATGAGGTTTGTAATTCCTGAGTAAGGTCAGAGCCTGTGTAAGTGTGTGTGAGGCTGTGATGGTACTCCATGTTACTGACAGTCTCTCAGTCTTGTGTAATCACTGTGTGTGATGAGGTTAGTAATTCCTGAGTAAGGTCAGAGCTTGTGTAAGTGTGTGAGGCTGTGATGGTACTCCATGTTACTGATGGTCTCTCAGTCTTGTGTAATCACTGTGTGTGATGAGGTTAGTAATTCCTGAGTAAGGTAAGAGCTGTGTAAGTGTGTGTGAGGCTGTGATGGTACTCCATGTTACTGATGGTTTCTCAGTCTTGTGTAATCACTGCGTGTGATGAGGTTAGTAATTCCTGAGTAAGGTCAGAGCCTGTGTAAGTGTGCGTGAGGCTGTGTTGGTACCTGCCCCCGTTCTGAACTACTACTCCGCCTGCCCCACACCATTATTACTCCAAGCCTGCACCAGCTCTGCCATTACTACTACTCCCATCCTACCCTCAAATCCACACTACTACTCCCATTCAACCCCATGCTTCCCACTACTACTATTTTCATCCTGCTCCTTGCGTCCCACTACTATTACTACTCCCATCCTGCTTCCCACTACTGCTACTCCCATCCCGACCCCAGCGGTGGTGGAGTTTATGAAGTTTGTGCTCCAGGTGCTATTTCTGGTGGGGACGCACCCTATTTTTTT
Organism: Taudactylus pleione; assembly: GCA_031769625.1. Lineage (NCBI taxonomy): Eukaryota > Metazoa > Chordata > Amphibia > Anura > Myobatrachidae > Taudactylus > Taudactylus pleione. Next base: position 2,853,677 of record JAUIMM010000659.1, read on the forward strand.
TTTCCTGCGGTGGCCAATGCGTTTTTTCTTCTTGTGGAGTCCAATGAGTTTGTATTTTTACCTGTGGAGGCCAATGTATTTGTTTGGGGCCGGTGTGTTTTATTTTCTTCTTGTTGAAGATAATGTGTTTTTAGTTTTTTCATGTGTGGACCAATGTGTTTTTGTTTTTTTTTCCTGTGGTGGATAATATGTTTTTATTTTTTTCATGTGTGGACCAATGTGTTTTTTTTCCCCCTGTGGGGGATAATGTTTTTTTTTTTTTCCTGTGGGGGATAATGTGTTTTTTAATTTTTCATGTGTGGAACAAAGGCCCTCATTCAGAGCCGTACGCTCTGAGCAGAGCGCACGCTCTGAATGAGGGCCGGGCTCCATTTTCATGGAGCGTCCTCCTGGACGCTCGTATAGCTGTGGGTCACCACCCACAGGCTATACGAGCGTGCATTTTGATGGCCGCGATGGTCGTGACCATCGCGACCATCGAAATTGCGAGCCGGAGCCTGCGGTTGAGGTTTTCAACCGCAAGCTCCGGAGTGATTTTGGCTCTATCAGAGCCAAAATCACTCCCACTGACATCACTAGTGATGTCAGTGGGCCGGCTTCTGACGGGAGGCGTTCCCGTGGGAACGCCCCCGTCAGGGAGGCACGCCCCCGGCACGGCCACCAAAGGGGGCGTGCTGTCAATCAACATTGACAGCACGCCCCCTTTGATCGGACACAACGAGCGAAGGAAAGTCCTTCGCTTGTCGTGTCTGGCGCATGCACACGACGGAGCTCCCTCCGTCGTGCGCATGCTCAGTGCAGACCATCGACCCACTTGCGAGCGGACAGCCGCTCGCGAGTGGGTCTGAATCAGGCCCAATGTGTTTTTATTTTTTTCATGTGTGGACCAATGTGTTTTTATTTTTTTCTTGTGGGGGATAATGTGTTTTATTTTCATCTTGTACGTTGTTTTTGATCTACACACGTGTCTGAGTGGCAGTACAGATTCAGACGCGTGCACCAAGTAGTGTATTAGAAATGTGTTGGGTGTTCCTAGGCGGTTACAGGGGTTTGGCTACAGAGCATACATGCCGACTATCTGGCTGCCCCTTCCGGGAGGGAGCAGCCAGATCGGCATTACTGGGGGGCGTGGCCAGCAGATGGAGGCGGGCCGGCAAGATGCTAAGTTTTTGCGGGCAAGGCGGGGGCGGAGCCACGTGAGCGCATCATTTTGGCCCCGCCCCTGCTACACACTGACGATATTACAGGCAGTGTGAAGAGAGGGGCGGTACCAAATTGACGCGAATCGCGTCACCGCCCCCCTTCACTGCCGGGAGACTTGCGGTGGGACAGGAGGGGTCGGCGGTGGGACAGGAGGGGTCAGCGGCAGCCGGGAGACTTGCCTGCCATCCGGGAGGTCGGGAGCGGCACCCGATTTTTGGGAGGCTCCCGACCAAATCGGGAGGGTAGGCAAGTATGCTACAGAGACACTGAATTGCTCACACTGGAGGCCATACTTAGACGGATGATCTGCACCTAGCATAGGGCTGTTGAAAGTTCCAATGGTGCGACCGATGGTGGTGTCTAAAGTCTTCAGGGTCTATTCACTAATCCTTACAGATATAAATGCAGAAAAATAAGTCTCAACCAATCAGCAAGCAACTGTCATTTTTCAAACACAGCCTGTAAACTGAAAGGAGCTGATTGTCTGAGACTTATCTTTCTCTCTCTCCATGGATTAGCAAATAGACCCCTTAGACATTGAAAGTGGGCCTCTCAGTCCTTGCATATTTGCTTAAAGTCACAGACGAAACTGTAGCAAAAGAAGCAAGGACGGCTGCAACTATGTCCACCTCAGAATCGTGCCCTATGAGAAGGGATCCCGCCCCCTCGACAGGCCCCGCCCCCATGAGGGCTGCTTCTATAAATTTCCCGGGCTGGTTTTCCGTCCCAATCCGCCCCTGTTCGTTGCAATCTGATTTTGGTAGCTTGTAAGCCACTTTCAGGTCGCTGCTTTGAGTGACAGATAATGCCGTTTGTGGGAGGTAACAGGGGAAGGTGCTTGTGAACGGAGGAGTGGATGTGCAAACGCAGGCGTGTCAGGCCACCAAAATGCTGTTTAAAGGGCGTGCATAATTTACAAAGTAGCCTCATGATACATGTCACCTGAATGTATTTCAGCCAGCACTGATCGCAGGGCTTGCGGGCAGGCTAAGGCAACCCCAAGGGCAGTAAGCAGCTCTGATGGCTCTTGATGGTCCCGATTAATCCTTCATTGCCCGGAGATGACGTCTGTTGCGAGTGGCAAGTGGGCGTCTTTAGACACTTGCGAGCGCACTTTGCCGTAGCTCGCTAAAACATAGTGGCGTCCTTACGAGACGCAGTGCAAGCACTTCATTACAATATCCGGCCCCTTTTTGCCAGCGAGCGATCACATCTTGCGAGCGGCTCTGAATGAGCCCCATAATTCCCTGTGACTTCCTGAAAGTGGGAAAGTTACACAGTAGCTGCTACTGGTGTTATATATGCCTGTCTCATGCATAACCGATGAGACGCCCGTGAACAAGCAGATGGAGTGTAGGTCAGGGGCTTCCGTTGGGAAGGAATAACATGGCCAGCGCGGGCTTAGAGAAATGACTAAGTTACAACAACATCACATAGCTACAGACGCGGTTGATAATGGTTAAAGATTGATGCTGCGAGTCAGTCACACCTCAATTACTAACGTGTCAGGTGAGAAAGGTTGGAGGGAACATGACCGCATTAAGCACTGCCATATGTTTTGCAGGCTCCTGGCAAGCACCGACTAACAGTGTTTTTCAATGCAAGTTATTGGCATTGGGTTTGTGATGCTATGTATTATTATTAGTAGTAGAGGACTTTGTAGATCCTGATTCATCCTGGAAGATCTTTCTCTGTACTGTGTCATTTATACATGACCTTGGGCGAGATGCATGATGTACGGCATTTCCTGCCACCAATCGCATGCCTAGCACTGCTTAGTAATGCCGTATGCATGTACAATTGTGTTTAAAAAAAGCAAAGGACGCCTCCCCTGATAAGAGAGTTTTGACCACATTTTGGGCTTGACGCATCCCATCCTTTGTACCTTTGGATTGGGATAAGTGAGCACCCAAGCTACATCCAGAAAAATTTCTGCAACAGATTTTGACACCATTTGCGCTTCAATAACTATGTTTTGCGATATTTCAAAGGTAAAGCAAGTTCTAACTGTGAACTTGAAATTTAAACATAGGGGGTCATTCAGACCCACTTGCGAGCGGCAGTACGCTCGCAAGTGGGTCGATGTTCCCCACTGCGCATGCGCGAGACCCGGCGAGCGAAGGACTTTCCATCGCTCCGGGTCTCGCACCAAAGGGGGCGTGCTGTCAATGTTGATTGACAGCACGCCCCCTTTGGTGGGCGTTTTGGGGGCGTGCCTGCCAGACGGAGGCGTTCCTATGGGAACGCCTACCGTCTGAAGCCGGCCCCACTGACATCACTAGTGATGTCAGTGGGAGTGATTTTGGCTCTGATAGAGCCAAAATCACTCCGGGTCTTGCGGTTGAGAAACCCGACCACAGGGTTTCACTCGCAAGTCCGATGGTCGCGATGGTCAAGACCATCGCGACCATCTTGTTGGACGCTCGTATATGCTGTGGGTGGTGACCCACAGCTATATGAGCGTCCGGGAGAACGCTCCATTTTAATGGAGGTGGGCCCTGATTCAGAGCGAGCGCTCTGGTCAGAGCGTCCGGCTCTGAATCAGGGCCATAGTCCCATAAAAAAAAGAATCCGAATTGTGTACGTGAGCAGATCAGTGCTCCCAGGGTGAATTTTGGGGGAAACGTCCCGTTGTGCCGAGATCCTAATATTAAAAAGTGCAAACCCTACCGGCATAGATCTCTCCTCTTCCCTCACAAATGGGAACAACAGCGTAAAAGTATGTGTGTGATGTCATAATAGAGCTGGCTCGTTTCTCTATGCTTGTGAGTGTACTGGAGATGTGAGCTGACCCCCGTGTGTTGGTTTTGGATCCAGATTCATCTTTGGGTTTTGGTTTTGCAGAACCACCCTCGCGTGTATTGGTTTTGGGTCTGTATTTAAAAAAATAAAATAAAATAAAAAAAACAGCTAAAATGATATAATTTTGACTTATTAGCATGCAATCCAAAACTCGAGTTCAGTTTTTAAATCCGAGTTCCGAACCGCGGGAAGATCCGAACCGCTGGAAGATCTGAACCGGAACCTCGCACCCTTGCTGAGAATTTGACTGTCACTAGTGCTGTTTGCTAATAGCATTCAGGTGTTTTAGCAGAAAACAATGGGCCTGATTCATTACAGATCGCTATTGCGATTGCAGTTGCGATTACGCACGCCGTCTCACTGCGAAAATATGCTAATGATTGCTATCGCAATGCCATCGCAGCCTAACATAAGGACGCCCCCTTCACCTTACACACATACGTAATACTTAGCAAGTCTGCGAAACCATCGGTAACAGTGAGTACCATTGCAGCCTCACGCACACTTACACAAGGTCTGACCTAACTCAGGAATTGCTAACTTCATCGCAAGCAATGTAAGCCCAAGCTGCGTATGGCATCGCAGTGGCTAATTTATGCGTGCCCCTGTAATGGCGTTCAAACGCACTGGCACACCTGCGTTTTACCGACCACCCCCCGTATTCACCATTCGCAGAACGCAAAAATCGGCCAATTGCGTGCATAATCGCAGTTGCGATCGGTAATTAATCAGGCCCAAAGAGCATTATAACTTACAAACTAAGAAAACTGAATCTCACCGCCCCCAAACATCCGAGATATCGTCAGACATTTCAGCCACAATAATGATATTCATCCATTATCTTTTAAGATTATACAGTACTCATTCCTAGCGCGCAATGGCAACTAAGGGATAATGCAAAGAGATAACGATTATTTAAACACGCTCAGCATGCAGTTTAAATACATTAACAAGTAACATTAGATCGATACCATGTGCTTTTCTCATCTGCCTAATTTCCACAATATTCCTTTTTTATTGTATTCTCTAATTACATCTCTCCAAGATTAATAAGAACGGGGAAAGATTGTGTCTCGAGAATAATGTCAGGAGTAGGAGCTAGCGACACATTCTATTTCCTACACCCAGCTTTGTTTTTTTTGAGTTACATCTTTTATTTTCGCGCTTGTCGCTCTGTTTCCCTTATCAGGATGGAAATCTCTGCCTCGCGGCCTCAAATTAGTTTAACACGAGAAACAAAATATTGCTGTAGTAATTTTCCCTTTTCTCTTCCTGCCTAGAAATGTGGAGACTGCAAATGAAGCATTTGCAGGCAGACAAGGCGCGATATCCGCTGAGCCTCGCCGATGCCTCAGCCGGTAATTGGCCTTTGCGTCACCATGATCTGTAACCAACCGTTACGCGGTGGCCATACTGAGCAACCAACGTCTTTATCTGAGCTTGCATTATTTTTAATGGAGCCTCTTAAAACTTTGACTTTTATTAGATAAAACAAATGCCCTTGTAAAAGCAGCTATTACGGTCTTCATTTAGCGGATTAAATTGGAGGGTTTCTCGTGTTCTTTTATCTTACTAATCAATTTTTACTGATGTCGTGAAGCTTGTGCTCCTGAGATGGTGCAATCACATCGTCACTTGTAGTAATACTTCTAAAAGTTTAAAAAAATTTGACACATTTTGCACAGAAGATGCCAATTCTTTTCCTCCCCTTATAAAAAGTAAATGCACGGAAAGGTATTTACTAACAGCAATATATGTGGATGTGATGCACGTCTGGCATTGTGACCGGCTTGCTCGTTCATAGCTGCACGTGCTTTTGTCAGGTGATAAAAAATTCTTTGCACAATCATCCACTGGATTGCAGTGCATAGGGGAATACGGACAATGGAAAACGCATAGTTTCACTTTTGAACCAGCATTAATTTTCACAATTTTCTTTTCAAACACAACATTAATTTTTTGCCTCATTCTTGTGTCAAGTAATAAAAGCTGGAATCTGTTACATTAGACAGCTTTAATGTTTTTGTCACATGACTGGATTTGCGCCTAGAACTGCGCTGTCCTATATAAATCACTGCTTCTCATGGAATGTGCGGCGGTGATGCCCGATTTCCACTACCTGTGAGTTTGCACTAAGGTCAGAGGGTCTCATTCAGACCCGGTCGCAAGCGCCGATGCGCTCGCAACCAGGTCGACGGTTAGCCCTGCGCACATGCAGCGGCCGCACTGCGCGTGCGCAAGCTCCAGAGCGAGAAAGAAACTCTCTCGCTCCGGAGCTCTCTACAAAAGGCTGTCGATGTTGATCGACAGCTCGCCCCGATTTGTAGGCAGGCCGGTTTACAAAACAGAGGCGTTCCTTAAGGAACGTCTATCGTTTTGTGGGCGACCGCACTGACATCATCAGTGATGTCAGTGGGGAGTTTCCTGCTTGATCAGAGAAGAAAGCTCCCTGGGACTTGCGGTTGCCGAGACGCAATCTTAGGGTTCCGTCGCAAGCCCCGATGTCTGCAGTGATGATGGTGGCCATCTTTGGTGTGTTTACTCAGATGGGAAAAACCATACATACCAGTTATTATGTCCCTAATACACCGATCGCGGTGGCCATTAAAAAAAGGGGGGGTTCCTATGTGTGATGATAAGATGTGGTTGATCAAATGAATGAATGATAAAGGGGAAAGTTAGAAGAGTTAAAGATTCTATTAATTAGACGCAAAATCTCATATACATCCTTACATCTATATACTCCTCTACCACGGAGCGCTTTTCTCTTTTTTTTTGTATCTATTGCCTCTGAATGAGGGCCAGAATGTATTGCTGGTGGGAGGAAAGGTTCTCAATGCCCACAAGGAGGGGGTACACTGCACAAAGGGGGCACACAGAGCTTGTACTTACCTTTTCTGAACTATGGGGCTTTTAACTTGGTTGTCAAAACAGCAATTGTTACCTGGGTAATTCTGCGGCTTTTGCCGCATTAGTGTATGTGAATTTATGCTAATGATGCTATAAAGCCCCTGTACAGTTATGCGTCTGAATGAGCAAAGGGTTGAGACACCAACTTTGCCCGTCTTTAGATGCTCAGATACAGCTTGGTGCAACTTCACATGCCACCGTCAGTCTCACCATCAAAGCTTGTACCAGCCCTATGTTAGGTGCAGATTGTCCATCAGAGAACGGCCTGCAATGTGTGTAATAAAGCAATTTTGTACGTAACAGCTTTCATTCATACGCCAGCGACATTACTGCGTCTAATCAGCTACAACTCCTGTCACTTCCCAGTCACCGCCACAGAAAAGCCCATTACATGTCTAATGCATTTCAGAGACTGCCCATCTGAATCGGTGCTGCCACTCTATGTACTAACAATCAGAACATTTGGCCAGATTCAGCATGGATCGCAACACTGCGTTCGCACGCACACGGACGATGTTTGCAATCTGCGTGTGCGTATGCATCGCATTCCAAGTGTGCAATCTAGCCACTGCGATAAGGATGTGATCACAGTGAGCACGCAGAGGACTGGCAGAGTGATTGACAGGAAGCGACTGTTTGGGGGTGGTGACGGGGTGGTCAGAGAAACGCAGGTCTGCCTGTGCGTTTGAATACCGTTACAGGTGTGTGCATAATTAAGCCTTTACGATTGCATACGTAGCCTTTAGCAGTTTGTGTGCGAGGGTCAGGTCAACCACAACTGTGGATTTGATGGTTCTCTATTTTACCGATGGTTTCACTGTCTTGCTAACTAATGTGGATGTACATAAGGTGTAGGGGGCGGCTTTATGTAGTGCTGGCCATCTGCATCTTGACACGCTGTGTGCTAATAATCAGGACACTGCCCATCTGAGTGGGTGCTGCCTCTCCGTGTGCTAACAATCAGGACAATGCCCATCTGAATCAGTGCTGCCGCTCTGTGTGCTAACAACTGGGACACTGCCCGTCTGAATTGGTGCTGCCGCTTTGTGTGCTAACAATCAGGACACTGCCCATCTGAATTGGTGCTGCCACTATGTGTGCTAACAATCAGGACACTGCCCATCTGAGTGGGTGCTGCCGCTGTGTGCTAACAACCAGGACACTGCCCATCTGAATCGGTGCTGCCGCTCTGTGTGCTAACAATCAGGACACTGCCCGTCTGAATTGGTGCTGCCGCTCTGTGTGCTAACAATCAGGACACTGCCCATCTGAATTGGTACTGCCACTCTGTGTGCTAACAACCAGGACACTGCCCATCTGAATTGGTGCTGCCGCTCTGTGTGCTAACAACCAGGACACTGCCCATCTGAATCGGTGCTGCCGCTCTGTGTGCTAACAATCAGGACACTCTTCCCATCTGAATTGGTGCTGCCGCTCTGTGTGCTAACAACCAGGACACTGCCCATCTGAATCGGTGCTGCCGCTCTGTGTGCTAACAATCAGGACACTGCCCATCTGAGTGGGTGCTGCCGCTCTGTGTGCTAACAACCAGGACACTGCCCATCTGTATCGGTGCTGCCGCTCTGTGTGCTAACAACCAGGACACTGCCCGTCTGAGTGGGTGCCGCCGCTCCGTGTACTAATAATCAGGACACTGCCCGTCTGAATCGGTGCTGGCGCTCTGTGTGCTAACAATCAGGACACTGCCCATCTGAATCGGTGCTGCCGCTCTGTGTGCTAACAATCAGTACACTGCCCATCTGAATTGGTGCTGCCGCTCTGTGTGCTAACAACCAGGACACTGCCCGTCTGAGTGGGTGCCGCCGCACCGTGTGCTAATAATCAGGACACTGCCCATCTGAATCGGTGCTGCATCTCTGTGTGCTAACAATCAGGACACTGCCCGTCTGAATTGGTGCTGCCGCTCTGTGTGCTAACAATCAGGACACTGCCCATCTGAATTGGTGCTGCCACTCTGTGTGCTAACAACCAGGACACTGCCCATCTGAATTGGTGCTGCCGCTCTGTGTGCTAACAACCAGGACACTGCCCATCTGAATCGGTGCTGCCACTCTGTGTGCTAACAATCAGGACACTGCCCATCTGAATTGGTGCTGCCGCTCTGTGTGCTAACAACCAGGACACTGCCCATCTGAATCGGTGCTGCCGCTCTGTGTGCTAACAATCAGGACACTGCCCATCTGAGTGGGTGCTGCCGCTCTGTGTGCTAACAACCAGGACACTGCCCATCTGTATCGGTGCTGCCGCTCTGTATGCTAATAACCAGGACACTGCCCGTCTGAGTGGGTGCCGCCGCTCCGTGTGCTAATAATCAGGACACTGCCCATCTGAATCGGTGCTGCCGCTCTGTGTGCTAACAATCAGGACACTGCCCATCTGAATCGGTGCTGCCGCTCTGTGTGCTAACAATCAGGACACTGCCCATCTGAATTGGTGCTGCCGCTCTGTGTGCTAACAACCAGGACACTGCCCGTCTGAGTGGGTGCCGCCGCGCCGTGTGCTAATAATCAGGACACTGCCCGTCTGAATCGGTGCTGCAGCTCTGTGTGCTAACAATCAGGACACTGCCCATCTGAGTGGGTGCTGCCGCTCTGTGTGCTAACAACCAGGACACTGCCTGTCTGAATCAGTGCTGCCGCTCTGTGTGCTAACAATCAGGACACTGCCCATCTGAATTGGTGCTGCCGCTCTGTGTGCTAACAATCAGGACTCTGCCCGTCTGAGTGGGTGCTGCCGCTCTGTGTGCTAACAATCAGGACACTGCCCATCTGAGTGGGTGCTGCCGCTCTGTGAGCTAACAATAAGGACACTGCCCATCTCCGATGTGTGCATGCGCGAGACTCGACTAGCGACGGCGCTCTGTTGCTACGGGTCTCGCACCAAAGGGGGCGAGCTGTTGATGGTGATTGACAGCTCGCCCCATTTGGGAGGCGAGCAGGGGGGGAGGCCAGCCAAACGGAGGCGTTCCCGACGGAACACTTGCCGTTTGGGGGCGGCCCCACTGACAACAGCAATGATGTCAGTTGGGAGCTTCCTGCTCGATCAGAGCAGGAAGCTCCCTGGGGCTTGCGCTTGCCGAGACCCAACCTTAGGGTCTCGTCGCAAGCCCCGATGGTCGCTATGGTCCTGACCATCGCGACCATCAACCTGGTCGCTCGCTAGAGCTGTGGGTGGTAATCCACAGCTTAACTAGCAACCAGGAGGCCGCACTTCACACCACAAGCGGCCGCCCTCATTCAGAGCGACCACTTGTATCTAGCGATTGACTCTGAATGAGGGCCTCTGGGCCTGATTCAGACCCGGTCGCAAGCGCTGAGCGCTCGCAACCGAGTCGATGGTGGATCACAGCGCATGCGCATGACGGAGCCGGCTCCGTCGTGCGCATGCGCGAGACCCGGCTAGCGATGGGCAATCCGTCGCTCCGGGTCTCGCACCAAAGGGGGCGAGCTGTCGATGTTGAGTGACAGCTCGCCCCCTTTGGTGGGCGGGCCGGGGGGTGGGTGGATGTCCAAACGGAGGCGTTCCCATGAGAACGCCTGCTGCTTGGGGGCGGCCCCACTGACATCACGAGTGATGTCAGTGGAGAGATTCTGGCTGTGTTAGCGCCAAAATCTCTCTGGGGCTTGCGGCAACGAGACCCGACCACAAGGGTCTCGTCGCAAGCCCGATGGTCGCGATGGTCTTGACCATCGCGACCATCATCATGGTCGCTCGCTATAGCTGTGGGTGGCTGCGTCCGGCTCTGAATCAGGGCCTCTGTGTGCTAATAATCAGGACACATGTGAGGTGCACAGTAGAAAAACATTGCTCCTCTATATCCAACATACACTCTGAATGCGACTCGGTACCAGACCCTAACTGCTGTCACAGTGTTTCTTGGAGTCTGTCCATCCCACTAATCAGCTCTTCCCATAGATGGTTTTTATATAGTAGTAATAATAATTGTATTTATAGCGTTTTTCTCCTGTAGGACTCAGACATCAGAAAACATGATACATTGTACAAGGATTCGGTATTGCAGAAAATTGAAATAGTATAGTGTGTAATAGATCTGGGGAAGATCATTCATAAGCTGTAAAATTCATACAAAATATATCAAATGTGTACATATTATTTTTAAATGTATTCATACACTTATAATTCACCGGCAAGGTTACCATGATGTTATCATTTATTCATCTGCAGCTGGGTTATCATAAAATGAATCCATTCAGCCAAAGTCAATTGTGTATATAACAGATTTCTATTTGTTACATCTTCTATTCAGTGTTACTTAGCAGCTCCGACAGCTCAGAGGGCAATAAAGAAAAATCTTTTGTACATATGACTGTTTGATCCTTTAAACTCTCAAATGTGTATCTGCACCCTGGGTACTGAATTAACCCATGATGAATTAAACTAATGATCCATTACTGCTCCGACATATATAACAAGATATTCCAACGCTTGTCCAACTGAGCACACACAGGAAATACTGTACACATACGAAAAAATCAATACACAATCTATGTACAAAGTGTAGATCAATAATACAATAATGTATTTGTGGCACTGTACATTATAATACTGTCAACGTCATTTATCCATCATGGACCAAATTATTGTCCCAAGGGACCAGAGGAAAATTAGAGTTATTGTGAAAACCGGCTCCGGAATCCCGACCGCCGGCTTCCCGAAGGTAAGTATTGGGGGTTATGTTTAGGGTTAGGCACTACGGGGAGGGTTGGGCACTAAGGGGGAGGTTAGGCTTTGGGTGTGGGGAGGGGGAGGTTAGGTTTAGGCACTAGGGGGGAAGGTTAGCTTGAGGCACCGGGGAGGAAGGGTTAGGGGTAAGGGTTAGGTGATTGTCAAGATGCCGCTATCTGTATTTGACAGCCGGCATCTCGAAAGCCAGGATCTCATACCCAACCTGTATAATAATATACTGTAAACAGTGTATAAGAAAACCAAAATGTATGTATATATATATATATATATATATATATATAAAAACAAGACAAAAAGGCGCTAATAGTGCAGTATGTAAGACACCGTTTGGTTTTACAGAATAAATAATGTGCGTACATTTAATTTGTATAATTTAATTTCAATTCCAACCAATGTTGCGATGATTCAGGACACGCTTTTCATATAGTTTCCGGCATCAGAATACAGTCCAGCATCAAGACAAAATCCAAGAAAAACTTCATAGGGTAGTATATCCAAACTTTATAGATTAAAACATAAGATTAAGAACATGTGCAAGATAATGACTTGGCTTATGGCATATCAATCAATAACAATTCACCCAAACCATGGATCCAGAGTATTTCAACTGAATGGTACCGATTTCAGGAAACCTCCGTGGTATTGTTATGGACTTGAAAGATAGTAGACAGGTTCCTTATTTGCTTGTATTGCCACAGTTGCTACTATAGGGAACACAGTGGTGCTTACATTGCTGCCATGGTTACGGACGCCGATGGGAGTCACACCCCGGATGTTCACTGTTGGAGGTGACGTCGACAAAATAGGGTGGTTCCTCCCGGCGCCCGAACCTGGCGTGCGATCGGTGGCAGGGACAGTTCTTGAGAACATGTTATATAGGTAAGTGTGTGTTTTGTATGTTGTATATTCTTCCTGATGATGGATTAAATTCCGAAACGTTGAAGATCAAATTGACTCCGTTTGTATTGTTACCAAATCTGGATGAGTGCCGCTGATCTTTGGTCTCTGCATATCTCTGTTTGCTGTGCACCACAGTGATTATTCCAATCTATAGGAGTGTCTTCCCACGGCCATTGTATTTGGATACCACCATTTGGATACCACGGTCATATTTTGACTGTGTTAGCCTGGAACTGTTTACCCTTGAACATTGCAATATTGGAACATGTTTTCAGGATGTGTTATCTCTGCAAGTTTATCCACTGCTATTTATCCCACTTAGGGGACGCAAGGTATAGCAGTAGCTTATTTTTATCATTTACTCTGGTGAGTGAAAATGTCAGAAGCTGCAGGATTGGTGGAAGTGCATGTAATAGGATTACCTTACCTCATGGAGAATGTTCAAGTTTTTCTGAGTCACGTTTATTTAAAGAACGATTTGACGTGACCGTAGGACCTGTACCCTTAGGAGAATTATATAATGGGCTCCTTAAATTGAAAAAGAAGGAAATTGACTTTCTGTTGCATGGCATTACACTGTCTGAATATTATCGGGAAAGAAAGATCCCTAGGGGCTTTAGAGTCAAGAACACCCCCACCATAGGCCGATATAACAACGATTTTTGCCGCAGGTGGGTCGCCATACTAAACAAATGTTCCTTTGACAAAATGACCCTAGTGATAGAAGAAGCTGCACGGGAGTTGGATATAGTTAAAACAAAGATCCACCAATATGAAACCTTACATATCAGTACCCTTAATCACGGCTCTTCAACCAATTAGCTGGAAAAACTTGAGCAACAGGTAACAACATATAAAAGGGAACTGATGAGTTTTAAAAGGAACAAATTTGATAAGGTGAATGCCGATTACACTGCACAAAGACTATATACCTGGTTGACAGGCTCTAATACTACCAGACAAAAACTATATTGTCCCAAGAGAGCACAGAGATATGTGGTCAGAAATACTGACTCTACATCTGACTCCTATTCATCTGGTAATGAAGCCAGAGAGGAACCCTCCACTTCTCTACAAAATACCAAAAAAAACCCTTTAGTGGTCAATGCCTGCACTGGTTGTGGAAGAGGCGAGATCCGGTCAGGAGAGGGGGACAATGCCGCAGAGGTATCACAAAGAGGTCGCAAGAAGAAAATGTAATATTCAATTTGTCTACGAAAACCTTACTTCCAGATGAAATATTGCTACTTCAAAAAGGCTTCTCATTTGTCCCTACGAATAACTTCAACGATTTACAATGGAAAATCAATTTAACTAGATGACATAGACAATTTAAATTGGTAGATTTTTTTCAAAAATCAGGAAACATCTGTAGACAATAGAACAGTGGAGGGCAAATATACTAAGTTTAAAAAGAAGTCCTTCTTTGAACCGCCCTCATCTAATACATCTATTATGAGTTTTGTTAAGATACTTGATACACAAGTGAGCCAACAATATAAGGATACTTCGAGATGTTACAGCAATCTCACGGGAGGTGAGAGAAAGGCTCTGAAACATTTGAAAAATGAAGATAACATCATGATATTACCTGCTGATAAAGGAGGTGGGGTAGTCATCCTCAATATTGAGGACTATAAAGTAGAGATTTATTCACAACTGAATCAAACTGAAACATATAAAAGATTTCCTGGAGATCCAACTAACATGATTTAAGAGGGAACTTGATATAATTCTTGACGATGCGGTGACGGACCAAATTATTCCACCAGAAGTAAATGCAGAACTAAAGATGGAATTTCCTAGAGTCCTGGTGATTTATTGCTTACCTAAGATCCACAAAAGGTTAACGAAACCTTCGGGTAGACCGATCATCTCTGCCCATGATTCTTTATATAGTCCGGTCGCCAAGTTTCTTGATCACTTCTTACAACCGTGTAGCCAAACACAACAGACATATCTACGTGAAACAACTGCTCTCTTGATCAAAATACAGAATCTAGGAGAACTACCAAAAGACTTGTGGCTATGTACTTTGGATATTACCAACCTATATACTAATATTCCACATGCGGCTGGTATTAAAGCGGTTGAACAATTGTTGACATTGGAACCTGCATACCAAGGCCCACGTCTGGATTTTTTTCTACAGTTGTTATTTTTGATCTTACATCGCAACTATTTTGTCTTTGATGAAGAATTTTTCATTCAGCGTACGGGGTGTGCGATGGGTTCTAACGTCGCACCCTCGTACGCAAATGCATATATGTTTCAGATAGAAAGAGAGCTATTTTTTTCAACAGATATGGCGAAGGCAATTTCCTTTTATTGTAGATATATTGATGACGTCTTGCTAGTCTGGAGTGGAACAAGAAAAAGCTTTGAGGATAATATTATGCACATCAATCAAATTGATTGTCCGATCAAATTCACATACCAAATGAATCTACAACAAATTCACTTTTTGGATGTCAATATCTATAAACAAGACAATTGTATACGGACTTCAGAGTACACCAAAGAGACTGACAGAAATATGCTACTGTCAGCACAAAGTCATCACCCATCAGCTCTAAAACGATGTTTACCCTATTCACAACTCCTAAGGGTGAAACGCATTACGAGCGATGACGAACTACTTGAATCATCTTTGTCTGATGTGTTGACCAAATTTAAACAGAGGGGTTACTCTAATAATGTCCTCAGAGAGGCTAAAAAGAAAGTAGATGTGATGTCATGGACAACTCTCTTGAACTCTGCTTTTCAGTAAACGAATGAATCCACAAACCGTCTCCATTGGGTACATGAATTCATTACAGCAGATAAACTGATCAAACAATCAATTAGATCCTTGTGGCCTGCAATACAACAGGATAAAGACCTAAAAAATTAAAACATTCTAGTATCATGTCCTGCTACAAATGGGGTAGAAACTTGAGAGACATGATTGTTAGAACAGACATATCGAAGAGATTACCTCCCAATACTCAGAATAAACTGGGGGGATGTTACAAATGCCTGGGCTGCACTACATGCAGATACATGCTTCAAACTAAAGTCTTTTTTAATCCGCATACTGGGATCAAATTTACGATCCGTTGTCCTTTGACATGCTCAAGTACCCATGTAGTCTATATAATTAAGTGCCCCTGTGGCTTGTGCTTTGTGGGGAAGATGATTCGTGCCTTTAAGGAGAGAATGGCCGCTTTTGTGAGCGGCCCGGTGATGGTCGCGATGGTCGCGACCACCAGGCGCTTACATACACCGTATCACAAGATAGACCTACCTCCAGGGCCTTACATCCACTGTATCACAAGATACGCCTACCACCAGGCACTTACATCCACGATACCGCAAGATACACCTACCACCAGGCGCTTACATCCACCGTATCACAAGATACACCTACCACCAGACGCTTACATCTGCCATATCACAAGATACACCTACCACCAGATGCTTATATCCAACGTATCACAAGATACACCTACCAACAGGGCCTTACATCCACCGCTTCGCAAGTTACACCTACCACCAGACGTTTATATACACCGTATCGCAAGATACACATACCACCAGACGCTTACATCCACTGTATCGCAAGATACACCTACCACCAGGCGCTTACATCCACCATACCGCAAGATACACCTACCACCAGACACTTATAAACACGTATCACAAGATACACTTACCACCAGACGCTTACATCCACTGTATCACAAGATACACCTACCACCAGGGCCTTACATCCACTGTATCACTAGATACACCTACCACCAGGCGCTTACATCCACGATACCGCAAGATACACCTACCACCAGGCGCTTACACCCACGATACCGCAAGATACACCTACCACCAGGCGCTTACATCCACCATATCACAAGATACACCTACCACCAGGCACTTATATCCACCGTATCACAAGATATACCTACCACCAGGTGCTTACATCCGCTGTATCGCAAGATACACCTACCACCAGGTGCTTACATCCACCTATTGCAAGATACACCTACCACCAGGTGCTTACATCCACTGTATCGCAAGATACACCTACCACCAGATGCTTACATCCACTGTATCACAATAGACACCTACCACCAGGCGCTTACATCCGCCATACCGCAAGAAACACCTACCACCAGGCGCTTACATCCGCCATATCACAAGATACACCTACCACCAGGCGCTTACATCCGCCATATAACAAGATACACCTACCACCAGGCGCTTACATCTGCCATACCACAAGATACACCTACCACCAGATTCTTGCAACCACCATATCGCAAGATACACCTACCACCAGGCGCTTACATCCACTGTATCACAAGATACACCTACCACCAGGTGCTTACATCCACCATATAACAAGATACACCTACCACCAGATGCTTACATCCACTGTATCACAAGATACACCTACCACCAGGCGCTTACATCCACCATATAACAAGATACACCTACCACCAGATTCTTGCAACCACCATATCGCAAGATACACCTACCACCAGGCGCTTACATCCACTGTATCACAAGATACACCTACCACCAGGTGCTTACATCCACCATATAACAAGATACACCTACCACCAGATGCTTGCATCCACTGTATCACAAGATACACCTACCACCAGGCGCTTACATCTGCCATACCGCAAGATACACCTAGCACCAGGTGTTTACATCCACGGTATCACAAGATGCACCTACCACCAGGTGCTTACATCCACTGTATCACAATATACACCTACTACCAGCGCTGACATCCGCCATATCACAAGACACACCTACCACCAGGCTCTTACTTCCACTATATCACAAGATACACCTACCTCCAGGTGCTTACATCCGCCATACCGCAAGATACACCTACCACCAGGTGCTTACAACCGCCATACCGCAAGATACACCTACCACCAGGCGCTTACATCTACTGTATCACAAGATACACCTACCACCAGATTATTGCATCCGCCGTATCGCAAGATACACCTACCACCAGGAGCTTACATCCACCGTATCGCAAGAATCACCTACCACCAGATTCTTGCATCCACTGTATCGCAAGATACACCTACCACCAGGCGCTTACATTCACTGTATCATAAGATACACCTACCACCAGGTGCTTACATTCGCTGTATCGCAAGATACACCTACCACCAGGCGCTTACATCCACTGTATTGCAAGATACACCTACCGCCAGATGCTTACATCCACTGTATCACAAGATACACCTACAACCAGGCTCTTACATCCGAGGTATCGCAAGATACACCTACCACCAGGCACTTACATCCACTGTATTGCAAGATACACCTATCGCCAGATGCTTACATCCACTGTATCACAAGATACACCTACCACCAGATGCTTACATCCGCCGTATCACAAGATACACCTACCACCAGGCGCTTACATCCACCGTATCGCAAGATACACCTACCACCAGGTGCTTACATCCACTGTATCGCAAGATACACCTACCATCAGATGCTTACATCCACTGTATCACAATAGACACCTACCACCAGGCGCTTACATCCGCCATACCGCAAGAAACACCTACCACCAGGCGCTTACATCCGCCATATCACAAGATACACCTACCACCAGGCGCTTACATCCGCCATACCTCAAGATACACCTACCACCAGGCGCTTACATCCACCATATCACAAGATACACCTACCACCAGATTCTTGCATCCACTGTATCGCAAGATACACCTACCACCAGGCGCTTACATCCACTGTATCACAAGATACACCTACCACCAGGTGCTTACATCCGCCGTATCGCAAGATACACCTACCACCAGATTCTTACATCCACTACATCACAAGATACACCTACCACCAGATGCTTACATCCACTGTATCACAGGATACACCTACCACCAGGCGCTTGCATCCGCCATACCGCAAGATACACCTACCACCAGGTGCATACATCCACCATACCGCAAGATACACCTACCACCAGGCACTTACATCCGCCATATCACAAGATACACCTACCACCAGATTCTTGCATCCGCCGTATCGCAAGATACACCTACCACCAGATTCTTGCATCCACTGAATCGCAAGATACACTATTTCTGTTTTGAAAGTTCTAAATATACAATAATGAGACCTAAATTCCAATCTCCATGTGCACGCTGGTGCTTGAAGTGCCACAAATATGCACTATAAATGGCGCCCACATCATGAAACTGTGGGAACCAGAGAAGATGGAGGGATCTGCTGTACATGGCTCCTTCTTCTCAATCCTATAGCTGTTTCCATAGGGTAGAGGAGCTAAGGCCATGTGAATAAAACAAATATCATGACTTCAATATCTTCATAGATTGTATGTGGACGGCCGTTATTATTTAATTTAGCGGCAATCACATATAGAAGTGCTGTATCCACATGATTGTTGTGACTGATGAATCTGGTTCTCTGGGCTTCACCGGGCCCAAAGAGAGCTCTGTATACTGTATGTGTCAATAATCCAGTTGATTACGGTCGGCTCAGAAAGAATAATCAACACACACAGCAAAGGGTGGTTATGATATTCTCTGACATGTATTCACTTCAGTTACAATTTTATAGCACTCTGGTAACAGTTGAAAAAAGTTTCTCAACCCCCCCACCTACTAGATATTATGCCTAGCAATAAGATACGCAAGATGCAGAAAGTTACTGAAAGCTAACGTACATTAGGTATTGTTCTGAACAACCTGGCATTGGAATGTGCAAGCAGTTCTATCCTTGAGATTGCTTCTCAGAAATAGCTAGCAAGTAAGTGAGAGTTTCCAAACATTTCTAAACAGTTCTTGTCTCTTGCAAATCATGCAGCTGACAATGAAATAGGTTTACAGAAAAAAGAGATTTGCCCTCCAGCACACTGCAGCTCAATCAAAATTACTTGAATCCTACATAATAATAGAAATTCAGAGGTATTGGTTACATACATTTGCAAATGTATGAATAAGCGCTGGGCCAACGTCAAGGCTCCTCTATACCAGCGTCCCTAACATTAAGGGGTTCACATCCGAGGAGCAAGGCACCCCAAAAAATTCCTGCCAAGGACCATCCCCAGGGCATCACACAAAAATGGAAAAAAGGTGATAGTGAGGTGTAAAGGATAGATGTGTAAAGATAACTCAATAAGTGTTAATGAAATGTAAAAGAATAAAAATGACATAAATAATATACAAACGATTAGAAAAGTGAAAAAATATTCTATGTGAATTAAGTGGTGATGCCATGAGAAAGGTCCAGCCAGAACAACCCCTGGGGCCCCAGTCCCAAATGCTCACCCCAAAATAATTATTGCTACATAATAGTAGCACCCACTCTGGGTCATATAATTACAAATTGGTGTACTGCATGATAACATTACATGTATGAGCTGAGAGCTAACTTACCTTGGAGGTACCCCAAAAAACCTCCACATGGCACTATAAGGATCAGCACCTCCTCCTAATGCTGACTCCCTTCATGCCTCCAAACTGCAAGCAAAAACTATGGTAGTTGCTCAATCAGCTTAATGACATACTACAGGTGCTTGTAAAGGGCGGGGTTTACACTGAACTACAGAAAAAAGGGATTTGCCCTCCAGCACACTGCAGCTCAATCAAAAATACTTGAATCCTACATAATAATAGAAATTCAGAGGTATTGGTTACATACATTTGCAAATATATGAATAAGCGCTGGGCCAACATCAAGGCTCCTCTATACCAGCATCCCTAACATTAATGGGTTCACATCCGAGGAGCAAGGCACCCCAAAAAATTCCAGCCAAGGACCATCCCCAGGGCATCACACGAAAAGGCAATAATTATTTTGGGGTGAGCGTTTGTGACTGGGGACCCCGGGGTTGTTCTGGCTGGACCTTTCTCATGGCATCACCACTTAATTCACATAGAATATTTTTTCACTTTTCTAATCGTTTGTATATTATTTATGTCATTTTTATTCTTTTACATTTCATTAACACTTATTGAGTTATCTTTACACATCTATCCTTTACACCTCACTATCACCTTTTTTCCATTTTCGTGTGATGCCCTGGGGATGGTCCTTGGCTGGAATTTTTTGGGGTGCCTTGCTCCTCGGATGTGAACCCCTTAATGTTAGGGATGCTGGTATAGAGGAGCCTTGACGTTGGCCCAGCGCTTATTCATATATTTGCAAATGTATGTAACCAATACCTCTGAATTTCTATTATCATGTAGGATTCAAGTATTTTTGATTGAGCTGCAGTGTGCTGGAGGGCAAATCCCTTTTTTCTGTATTTCAGTGTAAACCCCGCCCTTTACAAGCACCTGTAGTATGTCATTAAGCTGATTGAGCAACTACCATATTTTTTGAATGAAATAGGTTTATGAATAACATTTAGCACAAAATGGTACAAGATGGCTGCCGATAATACAAGATGGCAGCCAGACATACAGAACATAACGTTAACTCTATCAGGGCTGAAGTGAAGTATAAATAGGCCCCTCAGAAGCAAGTTACAGAATTATATTTAATTGTGATTCAAAACTGATACTTCCAGTTTGCTGCATGTAGAGTCATTGGCTTGTAACTCTCGAGTGTAGCATCACAACAGAGCTCGGAACAGATAGCAGAATACTCAGAATACCCTCCCCAGTCACCATTAGAACATCACCATACCCACACAGCGCTGCACTTCAACTGCACATTGCCCCAAGTTCATCTAACTGAGATTCTGCAACAAGAAATAATTAATAACAACATTAAGGGGTTTATTTAGAAAGCATCTGGTTGTAAAACTCAGCACATATGTCCTGTTTATGCCCAATATTTACAGTAAAAGGACAATGCTTTTACTGGCCGGCTCATCTTCCTCTCCAAAGAAACTACGCTCCCCTTCCCCTTCAGAACCCAATTCAAATTCCTCACCAAATCCTCTCCCATTTACATCTCTGACCTCATCTGCCTTCACACTCCCGCCCTCTTCGCTCAACAAATGATTGCCGCCTCTCCTGCCATCTGATTACTTCCTCCCAAACCCGCTTCCACCATTTTTCCAGTGCTGCTCCCCACCACTGGAACTCTCTCCCTCTCGACTCTCCACCTCTTTACAAATCTTCAAACAGGCTCTTTAGACCCATTACTTCATCAAAGCCTTCCAGCTCTCATCCTAACTCACTGCTCTATGCTCCCTGCTCCCTATGTGTCACCCCTGTCTGTCTGCCCCCCTCCTTTATATTGTAATCTCTAATGAGCAGAGCCCTCTACCCTCATGTGCTTTTCCTTCCCTCACTTTAACCATCATCTAGTCCCCACTGCCAACAGTAGCATCAAACCCCAGGCTTCAGTTGGCGCTACTTATTTGGGTATTATGACTGCATGTGCAGTGATGTTTATAAAGCTTGTAGTCCATGACTTACGTGTTGCCCGTGTGTTATGCATTGCCCATGTGTTATGAGTTGCCAATGTGTTACGTGTTGCCCATGTGTTCCGTGTTGACCATGTTACGCGTTGCCAATGTGTTACGCCTTGTCCATGTGTTACGTGTTGCCAATGTGTTACGTTTTGCCCATGTGCTACGTGTTGCTGCACTGTTGTCTCAGAATCCATTCCAGATTCTGCTGTGTTGTGTCTCTGTGAACTGGAGGTTGCTAAGCAAACATACTCATCTTGCTATCTGAGCTGCTAATGAGGTTTTCCCATTACAGCTCAATACTCAGCTCCTGTAATGATGGGTACACATGGAACGATCATCAGCGATAACGATATCGCTAAACGATCTTCCTTTAACAACCCTGGTGTGCTGGATGAACGATATTGTTCATCCACACACCCAAAAACCACCAACGACCCACGATCAATGATCGTGGATCCCTATGGAGACATAACAATATCGTCCAGGTTGGCCTGCATGCATGTACAATGGGCGATATCGTTATCATCCAGTGGGAGCGCGCATCGTTGGTCGTTTGTTACATACACACGGAACGATATGAACAATATATCGTTGACCGATATGGTTATCGTTCATATCGTTAAGGTATATCGTTACGTGTGTACACACCTTAAGACTCCTTACTGCTCCTTACCTAGCAGCCTGATCTGTCAGCACTTCCTGATCACATGGTTTCTACCCAGCAACTGATTGGCCAGGACCTACATAAATACACTACTGCAATCAGGCCCGGGCTGCATCCGAGTACCAGCAAACAGTGTGGTTCATGGGAAAGGCAGGTGTTAATGGAGAAAAATATCCTGCGCCATAGGTTCTGCAATGGGGTTATCAGCTGCTGAGAGTGGGGTTCATAGCACCATGTTCTGCAATGATTTGTACTTTAATACTCTTTTTTGTATTGTTTTGTTCACACTGTTTCTGTTTATTAGTTTGCTGTATATTATAATATGTGTGTTGTTCAGCACTTATGGCATCTCTAGAGACTAAAGCCACAAAAAGCCACAAGGTGGTTGGGAAATGCACTTGTACTTTCAGTGTGAGCGCTGGTAGGTTTACATGCAAGGGAACACGCTGCGTCTAATTGCTATCCACCCTACCTGAGATATTTAATACACGTTGTGACAAGTGGGGGGGGACCAAAACTGCTGCCCCCCTGTTCATATATCAATAAGACTAGGCCGACTTGTGCTTTGGTCTATTTGTAACACTTTATTTTACTTTATTGTTGCTGCTGCTCATAAACAGCAAACTAATCATATGATCATACTTTTTCCCTGGACACAGTCCTAAGGGTTGGCTGAGTTGAGAAGTCTCTGAACCCATAGGTGCAAGTATAGTTTCTATTCCTGTTCTCACCCTCTGCTCCTGCCCCACATTCAGACTCAGTGACCTTGCACTACTGTAGGTGAGGAAGAAGATACTGTATTATAACTTCTTTCCATAAACTAATCCAAACATTCTAACTTGTATTTTTTGTTAATTTCTTTTACTGTTGGGATTTAAAAACATTTGCTGGTAACCAAACTCCAGCATTTGTACTATCAAAAGTTGCCAAATAATTTAGATCCTCTCTCTGTACAGTAAAAGGCCCCAGGCTTGGTCTTTAACGTAATTATCGGCCATTGGGAGATAGCTCGGTAGGTCCCAGCATGACTGGATAACTGCACCTTCGGACTGGTTTCGGTCTTGCCTTCCTGCTGCTTTCTGAAGACTTCTGTGACAGAAATCCTCTAATTGATTTTGGCCCCACTGGTAATTAATGTATGTTCCTATGAGGCTCCCCATCTCCAAAGAGCATCCCCATGGGAAAAGGACACCGTCCGTCAACGGAACTGACATCTGTTTGTCCACAGGCCCATATGTGCCTTCATTTAAATGACTCCTCTTCTTATTCCCTTTGATCAGTGTTTTTTGCATTGTCCTTCACAGTATGACCAGTCCACCAGGATTTAAAGGTTATTTATTTTTCATAAAAAGATACCAGAATTTAATATCCCATCATTAAAACATTATGACTGACATTTCCTTTTTTAACTGAAGAAAAGTCAAAAAGCCTTCTCAGGGACTGAGGGGTCTATTTACTAAGCAGTGTTAAGAGACAGAGTGAAAAGTGATAAGGTGCCAGCCAATCAGCTCCCAACTGTCATTTTTCAAACACAGCCTGTGAGATGACAGTTGGGAGCTGATTGGCTGGCACCTTATCACCGTTCACTTTATCTCCTAACACTGCTTAGTAAATAGACCCCTAAATCTGTTGTTCAGCCAGTAGATATGAAGGGATAATCAGTAAATATACTGGGATTTCAGGAAAATAAAAATTGCGTTAGTGAACTACGGGGGGCTGTCCTCATTGATAATATCACGAATAAGGAAACATCGAAAGAGACCAATATATAATTTTGCTGCTGTTTGATTAAAGTATTTACAATTTTTTTTTTCCTGCATGAAAATCAATGAGGATTTGAAGTGAAAAGTCAGAGTTTTCCTGGGTACAAATGATCAGCTGTTACCGGCCTCGCTGGACCGGCCTCAGGTGACTAAAATGCAATGAAGAATATATTTATACGGTGGCAGTATGACATTTGTCTCTTCGATTCTCCGGCTCACCTGCAGCCGAAGGTGTCAGATGATTTATTACAAGTTTCAACCTGGGGGAATGTGGCCGACACCTTCCTGACTTCTGTACTTCTAAAAACAACTGATAATTTTAAACAGCAATTTTATTTTTTGTCAGTTCCAGAAACTGTCTCTGCTGTTTGGGGTCATCTTGTATCAGTCTCCTGTTTTTCTGATTCATTTACTAATTCAACATTGATTAAAGTTCCAGATTCCTTGTGTACCAGGCCAGTGGCAAAGACCAAACAATTTGCCACACAGCAGCTCCTGGCCCACGGTTTAGGGAGCGAATCACACAGATGTAGTGTTAGGAGCAGGTACAGACTGTAACACTATTGATGTCCTTATTTTAGGAGGAGACGCAGACACCAGCCCCAAATGGCCGTAGCCTGTCAATCAGGCTGCGGCTTGGGGGACTGCGAGCGATCTTGCAGAGGGTGAGCTGCACATGCGCAGTACAGATCCTGCGCATTTGCAGGTCTTTCACAATCATTGGGTTTGCGCACAACTCTGAATCAGGCCCATAGTTCCCATGGGTTTATCTACATCATGGGGGTTTGGACTATCACCCGGGTAAACACAGTAACCTTCCACAGCTTCTCATTATTAAGTTGCATCTCCATGTGGCATACTGTAGTCCTCTGAGCCTCTAAGCTTTATGAAACTCATCTTGGATGTAGTTAACGTATGCATGCTGCGCAGTTATATACTCTGCCGTATTACTGTTTAACTTTTCTGACATGCAGCGTTCTATGGCATCTGGAGCTATATGCTGTTGATATGTGTGTACTCTTTTGTGGTATACATAGTTATTAAATAATAGACACCAGCAGAAAGTATTGCAGTAGACACTCCAGCCAGATAGATTTAACCAGGAACTAGGGTTTATTGCAGTGAACAACGTTTGTACAGCCGTACTCACAGTTACACAGAGAAGTATTGGAGATGGAATGGAGCATACAGCCAGGATGGCATGTGCAGAAAATCCAGAGATGCCTACCCTCCCGATTTTAGCGGGATGCTCCCGGTTTTCAATGAAGCCCCCCGCTCCCCCGCAAAACTTCAGTTTTTCAGAAGCAATGGGACTGCGCATGCACGATTCCTCAATGTCGGGGACGGGGCCTGCGGAGGGGACCTCATGACGTCATGACGGCCACCGTGGGGTTGTGGGTAGCGGTGGCCGGCGCTAGTCAGCAGGGCGCACTGTGCACACAGAGTGTGCTTGTGCGCGGCAGCATCGGGACGAGCGGAGCCTGGTAACAGCAGCGCTGCACTGATCAGCAGCGCTGCACTGTTTGGGACAGCAGCGCAGGTGTCGGGCATCAGTAAGTGGTGTGTGATGGCCTTTTCTCCCCCCCACGGTGGTCTCACTAAAATGTAAGTCAAACAGAACGGTGTCATATATATACAGTACATGATGGGGTCTTGGTGCTGAGTGTCACAGGCATTATTAACTGCACTTTGGAAGAGCACTCACTGACAGCCAATAAATGGATGGCTGTCAATGAGTAGCCAATAAATGGATGGCTGTCAGTGAGTAGCCAATAAATGGATGGCTGTCAGTGAGTAGCCAATAAATGGATGGCTGTCAGTGAGTAGCCAATAAATGGATGGCTGTCAGTGAGTAGCCAATAAATGGATGGCTGTCAGTGAGTAGCCAATAAATGGATGGCTGTCAGTGAGTAGCCAATAAATGGATGGCTGTCAGTGAGTAGCCAATAAATGGATGGCTGTCAGTGAGTAGCCAATAAATGGATGGCTGTCAGTGAGTAGCCAATAAATGGATGGCTGTCAGTGAGTAGCCAATAAATGGATGGCTGTCAGTGAGTGCCCTCTCAGAGTGCAGTTAATGCCTGTGACTGACTGGATATATCAAAAATAAGGGAGCTCTAAAAATACAGCTGCCCCCTCTGAGCACATTTATTTAAACTAGGGGTGTGCACCGGCCACTTTTCGTGTTTTGTGTTTTGGTTTTGGATCTGGATCTTTCTTCGTGTTTTGGATCTGGATTGGTTTTGCCAAAACCACCCTTCCGTGTTTTGGGTTCTGGGTTTTGTGTTTTGGATCTGTATTTTTTTTTTAAAAAGCATAAAAACAGCTAAAATCACAGAATTTGTTGGTTTCTCTGCTCCTATGCTATTATTAACCTCAATAACCTTAATTTCCACTCATTTCCAGTCTATTCTGAACACCTCACACCTCACAATAGTGTTTTCATGTCCAAAAGGTTGCACCGAGGTAGCTGGATGACTATGCTAAGCGACACGAGTGGGCGGCACAAACACGTGACCCATCTAGGAGTGACACTGCAGTGGCAGACAGGATGGCAGTTAGAAAAACTAGGCCCCAAACTGTACATAATGCAAAGAAAAAAAAGAAGTGCAAGATGGAATTGTCCTTGGGCCCTCCCACCCACCCTTATGTTGTATAAACAGGACATGCACACTTTAACAAATCAATAATTTCAGCGCCAGGGTCTGCCACACAACTGTGGCTGAAATGATTGGTTCGTTTGGGCCCCCACAAAACAAGCTGGCAATTAATGTGTCCCTGCACAAACTGGCTCTACGGAGGCAAGATGTCATCCTCATCCTCCTCATCCACCGATTCCTCACCCTCTTCAGTGTGTACATCCTCATCCTCACAAAGTATTAACTCGTCCCCACTTGAATCCACCACCACAGGTCCCTCTGTACCTTCTGGAGGCTGGTCTCCCTGGAAGAGCTGATAATTCATTTTGATGAACATCATCTTCTCCACATTCTGTGGAAGCAACCTCCTACGCCTTTCGCTGACAAGGTTCCCGGCTGCACTAAACACTCTTTCGGAGTACACACTGGAGGGGGGGCAACTCAGGTAAAATAGAGCCAGTTTGTACAGGGGCCTCCAAATTGCCTCTTTTTCCTGCCAGTACAGGTATGGACTGTCTGACATGCCTACTTGGATGCTGTCACCGATGTAATCCTCCACCATTCTGTCAATGGTGACAGTATCATATGCAGTGACAGTAGACATGTCAGAAATTGTTGCCAGGTCCTTCAGTCCGGACCAGATGTCCAAACTTGGTCCTGCCTGCCCTGCATCACCGCCAGCGGGTTGCTTAGGATACCTAAGTTTTTTCCTGGCAGCCCCAGTTGCGGGAGAAAATGAAGAAGGAGCCGTTGACGTGTCACGTTCCGCTTCTGCTGACAGTGTGTTCACCAGCAGGTCTTTGCACCTCTGCAGGCTTGTGTCGGCCGGAAAGAGAGACACCACATAGGCTTTAAACCTAGGATCAAGCACGGTGGCCAAAATGTAGTGGTCTGATTTCAACAGATTGACCACCCTGGAATCCTGGCAAAGCGAATGAAGGGCTTCATCCACAAGTCCCACATGCCGAGCGGAATCGCTCCGTCTTAGCTCCTCCTTCACTTTCTCCAGCTGCTTCTGCAAAAGCCTGATGAGGGGAATGACCTGACTCAAGCTGGCTGTGTCTGAACTGACTTCACGTGTGGCAAATTCGAAGGACTGGAGAACCTTGCACAACACGGAAATCATTCTCCACTGCGCTTGAGTCAGGTGCATACCCCCTCCTTTGCCTATGTCATAGGTGGATGTATAGGCTTGTATGGCCTTTTGCTGCTCCTCCATCCTCTGAAGCATATAGAGGGTTGAGTTCCACCGCGTCACAACCTCTTGCTTCAGGTGATGGCGGGGCAGGTTCAAGAGTGTTTGCTGGCGCTCCAGTCTTCGGCACGCAGTCGCTGAATGGCGAAAGTGGCCAGAAATTTTTCGGGCCACCCAAAGCGTCTCCTGCACGCCCCTGTCGCTTTTCAGAAAATTCTGCACCACCAAGTTTATTGTGTGAGCAAAACATGGGACGTGCTGGAATTTGCCCAGATGTAATGCCCGCACAATATTGGTGGCGTTGTCAGATATCACAAATCCCCAGGAGAGTCTAAGTGGGGTAAGCCACTGGGCGATGATTTCCCTCAGTTTCTCTAAGAGGTTGTCGGCGGTGTGCCTCTTACTGAAACCGGTGATACACAGCGTAGCCTGCCTTGTAACGAGCTGGCGTTTCTGAGATGCTGCTACTGGTGACGCTGCTGCTGTTGCTGCGTAAGGTGATACATCTACCCAGTGGGCTGTCACAGTCATATAGTCCTTAGTCTGCCCTGTTCCACTTGTCCACATGTCCGTGGTTAAGTGGACATTGTGTACAACGGCATTTTTCAGGACACTGAGGACACTTTTTCTGACGTTTCTGTACAGTCTCGGTATCGCCTGCCTAGTGAAGTGGAATCTAGATGGGATTTGGAACCGGGGACACACTACCTCCATCAATTGTCTAAATCCCACTGCACTAATGGCGGATACCGGACGCACGTCTAACACCAACATAGCAGTCAAGGCCTCAGTTATACGTTTTGCTTCAGGATGACTGCTGTCGTACTTCATCCTCCTCGCTAAGGACTGTTGGAGGGTCAATTGTTTAGTAAAAGTAGTGGTGTTCCTACTTCCTCTCTGGGATGATGAACGACTCCCAGCAGCAGCAACAGCAGCAGCGGCAGCAGTAGGCGTAGCAATGCAGGATCCTCCAGAGGAATCCCGGATAGGAGAGTCAGTCATGCCAGTGACATGGCCTGCAGGACTACTTCCGATCCTGACTAAGGAGGAAATTGACGAGGAGGGAGTTGACGGTGTGGTTTGCAGGCGCTTGGATACAACAGGACAACGGGATTTAGGTGTCCCTGGACTGCTTACGGTCTTAGCCAAAGTTTCTGAACTTGACAGTAACTTTTTATGAACGCGCTGCAGGTGCCGTATAAGGGAGGATGTTCCTAGGTGGTTGACGTCCCTACCCCTACTTATTTCACCTTTACATATGGTACATATGGCAAGACAGTTGTTGTCCGGATTTGGATAGAAATATTGCCAGACCAAAGAGGTGGAATGTTTGGTCTTCTGCCCAGGCATTACCGTGATGGGCTTTTTCATCCCACGGACAACAACTGTCTCCCCCGGAGCCTGATTTAAACAAACCACATCACCATCAGAATCCTCCTCGCCAACTTCCTCCTCAGCGCCAGCTACACCAGTATCCTCATCCTGTTGTACTTCAACAGTGACATCTTCAATTTGCATATCAGCAAGTGGACTGTGGGTGCTCCTTTCAGCACTTGCAGGGGGCGTGCAAATGGTGGAAAGAGCCACCTCTTCCCGTCCAGTGCTGGGAAGGTCAGGCATCGCAACCACCACCACACTTGGACTCTCCTTGGGGATTTGTGATATCTTCTTAGAAAGCACAGTTCTTCGCTGTGCTTTTGCCAGCTTAACTCTTTTGATTTTTTTAGTGGGAGGAGGGCTTCCATCGTCATGTGAAGCTGAACCACTAGTCATGAACATACTAGGGATCGACCTTAGCCGTCCCTTGCCACTCCGTGTCGTAGATGGCATATTGGCAAGTTTACGTTTCTCTTCAGCTGATTTAAATGTCTTTTTCAAGGTCATTTTCCTGAACTTTGCCATTTGGGATTGTATGTGCCCTCTACTATGACATTGGGCATCGGCCTTGGCAGACGACGTTGATGGCATGTTATCGTGTATGTCATGACTAGTGGCAGCAGCTTCAGCACTAGGAGGAAGTGGTTCTTGATCTTTCTCTATTTTATTTTTATCGGAGAAAGTTTGGTCCTCCATTTATGTTATATCGATTTGATATATACGTGCGGCTAAACACAGAAAATAATTTTTTTTTTGGTTTGGACTGGAGTGTACTTTGTGGGTTACAACACACTTTAACGGTCAAGCCAGCCGGCCCTTTACTTATGACACAGGCGCACTCTTGGCACTACTTTGTTGATGCACGTGCGGCTACTGCGCACACAATTCACAAACACAGAAAATAATTTTTTTTTGGTTTGGACTGGAGTGTACTTTCGGGGGTTACAGCACCCTTAACGGTCAAGCCAGCCGGCCCTTTACTTATGACACAGGCGCACGCTTGTCACTACTTTGTTGATGCACGTGCGGCTACTGCGCACACAATTCACAAACACAGAAAATAATTTTTTTTTGGTTTGGACTGGAGTGTACTTTCGGGGGTTACAGCACCCTTTAACGGTCAAGCCAGCCGGCCCTTTACTTATGACATAGGCGCACGCTTGGCACTACTTTGTTGATGCACGTGCGGCTACTGCGCACACAATTCACAAACACAGAAAATAATTTTTTTTTGGTTTGGACTGGAGTGTACTTTCGGGGGTTACAGCACCCTTTAACGGTCAAGCCAGCCGGCCCTTTACTTATGACACAGGCGCACGCTTGGCACTACTTTGTTGATGCACGTGCGGCTACTGCGCACACAATTCACAAACACAGAAAATAATTTTTTTTTTTGGTTTGGACTGGAGTGTACTTTGGGGGTTACAGCACCCTTTAACGGTCAAGCCAGCCGGCCCTTTACTTATGACACAGGCGCACGCTTGGCACTACTTTGTTGATGCACGTGCGGCTACTGCGCACACAATTCACAAACACAGAAAATAATTTTTTTTTGGTTTGGACTGGAGTGTACTTTCGGGGGTTACAGCACCCTTTAACGGTCAAGCCAGCCGGCCCTTTACTTATGACACAGGCGCACGCTTGGCACTACTTTGTTGATGCACGTGCGGCTACTGCGCACACAATTCACAAACACAGAAAATAATTTTTTTTTGGTTTGGACTGGAGTGTACTTTCGGGGGTTACAGCACCCTTAACGGTCAAGCCAGCCGGCCCTTTACTTATGACACAGGCGCATGCTTGGCACTACTTTGTTGATGCACGTGCGGCTACTGCGCACACAATTCACAAACACAGAAAATATTTTTTTTTTGGTTTGGACTGGAGTGTACTTTCGGGGGTTACAGCACCCTTTAACGGTCAAGCCAGCCGGCCCTT
This sequence comes from Taudactylus pleione, assembly GCA_031769625.1. Taxonomy (NCBI): domain Eukaryota; kingdom Metazoa; phylum Chordata; class Amphibia; order Anura; family Myobatrachidae; genus Taudactylus; species Taudactylus pleione. The sequence continues at coordinate 2,885,214 of JAUIMM010000659.1, forward strand.
TACTTATGACACAGGCGCACGCTTGGCACTACTTTGTTGATGCACGTGCGGCTACTGCGCACACAATTCACAAACACAGAAAATAATTTTTTTTTGGTTTGGACTGGAGTGTACTTTCGGGGGTTACAGCACCCTTTAACGGTCAAGCCAGCCGGCCCTTTACTTATGACACAGGCGCACGCTTGGCACTACTTTGTTGATGCACGTGCGGCTACTGCGCACACAATTCACAAACACAGAAAATAATTTTTTTTTTGGTTTGGACTGGAGTGTACTTTGGGGGTTACAGCACCCTTTAATGGTCAAGCCAGCCGGCCCTTTACTTATGACACAGGCGCACGCTTGGCACTACTTTGTTGATGCACGTGCGGCTACTGCGCACACAATTCACAAACACAGAAAATAATTTTTTTTGGGTTTGGACTGGAGTGTACTTTCGGGGGTTACAGCACCCTTTAACGGTCAAGCCAGCCGGCCCTTTACTTATGACACAGGCGCACGCTTGGCACTACTTTGTTGATGCACGTGCGGCTACTGCGCACACAATTCACAAACACAGAAAATAATTTTTTTTTGGTTTGGACTGGAGTGTACTTTCGGGGGTTACAGCACCCTTTAACGGTCAAGCCAGCCGGCCCTTTACTTATGACACAGGCGCACGCTTGGCACTACTTTGTTGATGCACGTGCGGCTACTGCGCACACTATTCACAAACACAGAAAATAATTTTTTTTTGGTTTGGACTGGAGTGTACTTTCGGGGGTTACAGCACCCTTTAACGGTCAAGCCAGCCGGCCCTTTACTTATGACACAGGCGCACGCTTGGCACTACTTTGTTGATGCACGTGCGGCTACTGCGCACACAATTCACAAACACAGAAAATATATTATTTTTTTAGCACTTGGGGGGAGCACCCCTGATGGACCGAGCACCCCCTGGACAACACTACAGCACTCCTTTAGGACTGGGACACTGCACAGGACTTTGGAGTGGACACAGCCCCTATGGAGAACTGACTGCACAACACAGTCCAGCCAGCCCCTATGGACTTTGAAGTAGTGGACACAGCCCCTATTAACAACAGCAGCACAGCACAACACAGCCAGCCCCTATGGACTTTGAAGTAGTGGACAACAGCAGCACTACACTACACTACACTACACAGCCCTAACTCCCACCCTCCCTCTTCACTGTCCACAGCCGAGTGAGAAAATGGCGCCGACGCGGGTACCTTATATAGGATCCAAAACCCGCGAGACTCGGAAGGCGGGATGATGACGTTTTGCCTCGATTTCAGATCCGAGTCAGGCGGGAAAAGTCGAGCCTGACTCGGATCGGACTCGGATCGGGGGGGCTCGGGGGGGTTCGGATTTCAGAAATCCGAACCCGCTCACCCCTAATTTAAACCTGTAAATATTGACTGCTATTACTAACTGCTTTGGGGCTCATTTACATATGAATATAAGTGATTTTTATGGCACGCCCCTCAGATGTATCAGTACACGCCCACTTTACCACCGAGCTCATAGGTGCTGCTTGCACAATCTCCCTGAAATGCTTTTTCAAAAGTAGGCAAGTATGAGACAATCTTATCTATTGGAGCATCATGGAGGTAGCACAGTAGCACACTCCATTTACCAACAGTCTGAATTGAAAGTTGCCATCGACTAAAGAAGCCAGTAGGTCACTCTATCAGAGAGATACCGTAACTCCAACGTGCACCCACTCCACCTCATCTGTATCATCACCTTCAGCAGGGTACCACAAATATAACAATTTAAGGTGAATCATTTTACCATTGGTGGGGGGAGTAAATATAAATATATACAATAGCTAGAGGACCACTGTTACTATAGAATTAAATTAATTGTAAATCACCACTTTATGTGAAATTAAAAATACACATAAAAAAGTAACATAAACATATACATTTAAAAGCATAATTTCTTATAGATGCTCCTGCAGATAGCGACCGTAAATACAGACTGCACTCACTTGTCATGTTTTTCAGTCATCATAAAAAAGGAAGGTGTTTATAGAATCCTATTAGAAATGTATTACCATGTCATTATGGCTGGCAGCCGCAGTTTATAGGAAAAAAGCTTTCAAATGACGTGCTGTCCCGTGCGATATATTACAAGGTTAAAAAGAGCATAATCCTTTTGAAGTACAGTAGCACCCATAGAAGGTATTTAGACCTTTTAATATTTTTCCAAAGTCAGAGGTTGAAGGAAAAGTATATATTCCGTTTGCCGTTAGCCGGGCATTCCAGTGCTGCCAAACGGTGAGCGGTAAATAAGACTCTTCCTGGCATACCTGTGGCCTGCTTAGCTACCAGGTACAGCCGCTACTGATGGTAAAAAGCGTTTGATGTCTACTTTCCCAAACAGGTGAGAATATCGCAAGTCCGGATATTTGCTGCTGTACCTGGCCCCTTACCATTGTCACCACAGATGTGACGGAAGCCTCTTTTGAAGGTGCCGCTTCTCCCTAGGTTGAGTACGGTAGGTAATAGGGTAAAGCACAGGCAGTATAGCGACCAAGTGACAGGTCAAAGTCCAAATACCCTGAGGCGTATCTCTACCTGTGGTGTGGCGGTTCCTCAGAGGGTGAAAATAAATAAAATAACCCCACATTGAATACTAAAACCACCTCATACTGTAACGTTAATACCCCTTATGTTTAAATAAATTACCCCACAAGAATCCACATATCATTGATATAGACCTCACATATTATAACATAAAAAAGAACGCATAAAAAATAAACATACCCCACATCATATTAGTCACACCTAGGGGGAGACATAACATTTTGGAGAGAGATAAAGTGGAGAGAGATAAAATACAAACACATCCGCTTCTGTCACGTTTCTAGCACAGACTGTGAGATGACAGTTAGGAGCTAATTGCTTGGTACTTTATTTTTCTCCACTTTACCTTTCTCCAAGGCTTGATACCTCTCCCCTAAGACACTTTCCTATCTTGCACAGCTACAAAGCCGCATGCAGAGAGAGGAGGAAGTAAGGGGAAAGGGGAGGAGCATAGGAGATGGGAAAGGATAGGCACAAATGAAATTATGAAGTTCATTGGTGGTTGGTCCCAGCTGCCCTTTCAAACATGGCTGGCCGGGACTCAGTGGCAGTTGGTGTGGCTCCCCTATTTGAATTTTGGACTGTGCTGCAGCTCCACATCTGGAGCCTCCACTGGTCCCAAGGGAGAGGCTAGCCACCCAAAAGCACAGCAATGGCAGGGCCAGCTCACTGTTGGACATGACTGGACTAGGGTAACCCCTTGACCATCAATGGTTGATGTTTTTGTCCCTACTGACAGAAAAACATCAATGGTTGGCCGCCCTCATATACGCAGAGGAAAGGCGATCGCGTCCGCTCACACACAATGCAGATAGTGATGGACTTCTAACTAGACATGGGTGCTTCAGCTTTGGCTCGGATCTTCTCACCAAGTTTGGATCTCAGAATGAGGCAGAATGAGCCCGAACGAGGCAAAACATCATCTTAAACGTAAAAATCGTCATCTTTCTTGAACTTCCATACCGAGATGTCCGTGAAAGATGATGCTTTGTCTCGTTTAGAGATCCGAACTTGGTGGGATGGGGTGTGCAAGCAGTGCCAATGCCCAGGATACAGGACCCTGGTGGTGGCACCGTCCCTGTCCCATAAACCCTGCATCTGGCTAGCCGGGTGCCTGGAACGGCACCTTGTGGCTAATAGCGCACCTTCAGTGCTGCTCTGACAGTCTAAAGCACGCTTCGGACATGGGCCATGCACTGTGAAGGGCGACCAGGATCATCCGGGCAGCTGTTTCTCTCGCCGGCAGCACAGGGTGGCATTGAGTAATGCTTTGGCACTGGTAGCAATGTATTGTATATCGTTTCCTAAATACTCGGCTATAAGCCTGGGCCCTGTGAATTAACAAACCTTTGACATCAGATTTGTAATCGTTTTGATCCAATCGGAATCCTGCCTTGGACACTGACAGACTTCCCACCGATTGGTGATGTCACAGGATGTTGACGCTCTCGCTAATGCTTCAGAATATTTCCGCCTTATCACAGTACATGGCTGACTGCGTGCCGGTATGTAGAAAGGTGAACGTGGCAGGCACAATACAGCTGTATCAGGCAGTAACATGTTTATTTATGTGTTGTCTCTTCAGATATCACTTTATTGTGTGTTCGTGGCAGCTGCTCTTTAATTTTCTCCTTCCCTCATACGGCGGCAGTCACAGGCTTTGATAAATGAGGTGCAAATGATCTCTGCCATCTATATTCCTTTTGTTGATGTGTTATTTTTTTTCATTACAAATCAAATTCTCCAGAGGCTTCTTTTAATTATTATGTTGCTTTGAAATCCTGCTCCTCTTAATCTGATTGGTTTTGTACTTTTGACTGTGGAATTAGTTTTTTCCTTTTTACCTCCTGTATATAATTCCCAGCAATATGGTCCTTACCGACCGCCTCTAATTAAGACAATTTATTCATGATAAAACCCACAACAAAATAGCAGACGTGGAAAGCACAAGCTCAGAACAAAGACGTATATCCCCCTGTGAATAGTATTTTAGAAGCTTTTCCTATTATTAAAACAAACAAACAAAACTTTCTAGGCATAAAATGTTTGTTTTTGTACAAATGGGTTCATTATTTCTCAAGACTTCTAACATTGAATATTAATGATATGGCCTAGAGAAACGTAAAGACAATTACACTCAGTGGCAGGGGTTCCAAGTGGGGGCGGGTACTAATTACTTGTCTGAGGGGCCCAGCGCGGGGCCCCGGATTCTCCTGCCCACCCCCTCCCCCATTACGCTTCTCACCTGTCAGCGGCAGCAGCCTCTTTTCCCAGCCTGCGGAAAGGTGCAGAGAACCTGCACCCACTATTTAATCACACCCCCTCCAGCACACGGGCCCGTCCCTACTCTCTATGGCCCTGCTCAGTAGCCACTTTATTAGGCACACCTCTAGGATGGGCAGGACCCCCCTTTGACCCCAGAACACCTTTGTGGTGTAGATATAACAAGGTTCTGGAAACATTCCTTACTCTGGTACATGGGTTCAGGAGGGCACGGTGCCAGAGTGTCTGCTGTCACTGCACAGCGCCATATTCCTGAAGATATCCCTGGGGGATTGCGCCACAGTCATTGCTGTCACTGTGCTGCGCCATCTTCCTGAAGATGCTTGGTAAGTATACTTTGGGTGCAGCGCCTATGGTCTTTATGCCAATGCCGTGGCTGGTGATCATCTTACTGAGACACCCACCTTCTGTGCCACTAATCCGGCTCTGTGTGCGTATTAAGACTCACCATTGGTCACACCATCAAAGATTGCACCATTCTTATGGAGGCGCAGATTCTTGGGCTGAACAGAGCCGCCTATGTCAGTGCTGACCACCACAAGCCCGCAACATGCCAGCGCCTGGCTAGCCACGCCCTTGTTACCACCCAGAAATGCCCACTGAAATTGCATCTCTTTGTGTCTAATTTTGATGTGTGTCTTAGGTAACCATGGGGACACATGCACGGACTGAAAATATTGCCCGCTTGCATGCAGCATTGACAATGTATGCACCTCTGATTTAGGTAAAACTCACCAAAATTGCAGCACTCCCTGAAATACAGGGAGAGACCAGAGATGAGTCAGTAAGAGCTCAGCCTCACCTCTGATAGCTCAGACACTGCCTGGAGCTGTAGGCTGGCCCAAGAAGCAGCCAATAAAACACAGAAAAAAAGAGCTAAAGGAGGCATGCCTCACTTTGAGGAGCTGTGCCTTGAGCTCTGATTGACACCACTGACGATCAGGTGACCAGTCCAGGAAGTACTCAGGCATCGGAGGAGGGACGGAAGTTGGCATATGCAGACAGAGGAAACACACAAAGGAGAAAAAGGTGAGGAGAGTCTGCTGCTAGGGGGAGATCTGTGTGTGTGGAAAATCTTTTGTGCTAAGGGGGATCCTCTTTGCTATTGGGAGATATGGTACGGGGAATCTGCGTATGTCGGGGGGAATCTGTGTGTGGGGGGATCTGTGTGAGGGGGAGATCTGTGTAAGTGCGGCAAATTCATGTATGTGTGTGTAAATCTGGCCCTGATACTAGCCAGTGCCTCCCCATCCATTCATCTCACCGCACGTCCCTTAATTTTAGGACATTGTTATGTGTATGGTTAAAGCTTGTGACATGTTCAGTTACATCATTATTATTATTATTACATGTTATTTATAGGACGCCACAAGTGGTCCGCAGCACGGTACATACAGTACAGGGTACACAGAACATTACATTACAATACAGTAACCAAAATATAAACAGAGCACAAGTAACAAATAGCAACACAATTCTCCATACACTATACAGCTGGGAAGGTGAAGGCTGCCATAGAAGGCGCACTCTGCATTGAGGGAGAGACGTCATGACGTCTCTCCCATTACCCACTACAGGAGCCGGAAGGGAGTCGGCTCTTGCAGTGGGCGCTGTGGCTGCAGCAGTCAATGAGAGTCTATCTGACTCTCATTGGCTGCTGTTTAACACACAAATCGCCACCAGCGCTGGCCATGATGTGCCCGCAGCAGCAGCCAATGAGAGTCTGTCTGACTCTCATTGGCTGCTGATTCACACACACATCGCTACCGCTCGGCGGTGATGTGTGTGCAGTAGCAGCAGCAGCCAATGAGAGTCGTCTCACTCTCATTGGCTGCTGGTTAACACACACATGACTGGCGGCGATGTGTGTGTTATTCACAGCATGAGCCCACCTGCCACCCTCCTCCTGGCACTATTGGGTAAGCGCTCAGGGGGAGGGAAGGGGCTCAGCTGTGCAGCACAGGAAAGGTGCTGGGAAGCCTAGCGCCGGTCCTGTGTAAATATGTAGTGCTGACCGCACTCAGGGCCTGATTCAGAGCCGCACGCTCTGACCAGAGCGCTCGCTCTGAATCAGGGCCTTCCTACCTCAACTTGAAGCGGCCTTATGGACGCTCGCATAGCTGTGGGTTACCACCCACAGCTTATGCGAGCGTCCATGATGATGGTCGCGATGGTCAAGACCATCACGACCATCGGGCTTGCGACGGAGACCCTGCGGTAGGGTCTCGCTGTAGCAAGCCCTGCAGTGATTTTGGCTCTATCAGAGCCAAAATCACTCCCACTGACATCACTACTGATGTCAGTGGGGCCGGCTTCAGACGGTAGGCGTTCCCATGGGAACGCCTCCGTCTGGCAGCAACGCCCCCGGCACGCCCACCAAAGGGGGCATGCTGTCAATCAACATCGACAGCACGCCCCCTTTGGTGCGAGACCCGGAGCGATGGCTACCCCGTCGCTAGCCGGGTCTCGTGCATGTGCACAACGGAGTTCCCTCCATCGTGCGCATGCGCATTTGGGTACCATCGACCTGCTTGCGACCGTCCTGCGCTCGCGAGCGGGTCTGAATGAGACCCTCACTGCGGACGGCACTAACATACAAAAATGGCAGCTGCTCAATCAATCTAGCAGTACTAATCAGGTGCATGAAAGGGAGGGGTCATACTAAGTCGAAAAAGGAGGGGGATTTAACCCCCTATTGTACCTCAGCACACTGAATAATACCTGCAACAATATATGAAGACTATATGGTTATAGAAATTCAGAGATATTAGTTGCATGCATTTGCAAATACATGGGAGGCTGCTGGGCCACGTCACGGCTTCTCTGTTACCAGCAGTCCCTAACACTAAGGGGTTCACGTCCGGGGCGCAGTGCACCCCAACAAACGTCCAGCCCAGAGCATCACCACTTAATACACATAGTTGCTTTTCACATCACCTTTTATGTTTGTTTATTATTCATGTATTTTTTCACATATATTTTAACCTCTCATTCCACACTTAATGATTACTCACACACAGCTATACTTTACACTGCACTGTCACTCTTTTTCCATTTTCGTGTGATGCCCTGGGGGGGTCCTGGGCTGGACGTTTTTTGGGGTGCACTGCGCCCCGGACGTGAACCCCTTAGTGTTAGGGACTGCTGGTAACAGAGAAGCCGTGACGTGGCCCAGCAGCCTCCCATGTATTTGCAAATGCGTGCAACTATCTCTGAATTTCTATGACCATATAGTCTTCATATATTGTTGCAGGTATTATTCAGTGTGCTGAGGTACAATAGGGGGTTAAATCCCCCTCCTTTTTCTACTGCGGACGGCACTACACTGGCTAATTAGGGCGGGCCGGTACCGTGGCCGGAAGCGCGCCCCCCCTTCCCGCGCCGCTGGTCCCACGGCGCCCAGGGCATGTGCCCTGCTCGCCCTGCCCTAGTTACGTCACTGTAAACAAGCACTGTGATTCCTTGGGCCGTAGCCCATTGTGTATACAAGCACTGTGACTCCTTGGTCCATAGTTTCAGGGCTGCCATCAGAAATTGTGTGGCCCAGGATTGACAAGGTGGGCAGGGCCCACCCCCCTGTAGCGCACCAAAAAGCCCCTCCTGATGGGCTGACACTTTTTTTTTTCAAAGGCGTAGACAGCCTTGTCTTCTTCTCTGCACAAGCCGCGGGCCACCCACTACCACACACACACAAACCCCACTCTGACTGCCTCCTTCCCGAGTTGTTGCCCAGAAGACAGCCATTCAATCAGCTGCTCACATTGCCTGCATTGTGTCCCTATCCCTCACTTTCCTGCATTTGCCACTTGGAAACCCCCCTCTAGAATTCCTGCGTTTGCTCCTGCCCCCCACCCCTCCCCCATATTAAATCCAGTCTCTGCAGTTTACTTCCCCACTTCAAAATCCCCCCCCCCAGTATTATATCCAGCCATCTCTGCCCTGCCCGCTTTTTTCACTAACCTTAGTTCCGAGTTCCCTCAGTTCCTTCTTCCCCGGCAGACGCTGCTCGCGATCTGCGGCTCCTCTGACCTTTCCCTCTGCCGCGGTGTGACGTCATGCGGTCACGCTCAACAATTCCATATCCAACTTTATTTAACAAAGAGCCAGCAGGTGGTGTCCTGTATGTTGGTGGAGGAGCGGCCCTCCATTTAATTAATAGGGACCGGGTTATCGGCGGGGTAGTGCAGGCTGGGCAGTGGCGGTAGGAGCCAGCGGACCCTCCCCCCCTGTTTAATCCGGGCCCAGGACGCCAGGCCCGGCAGTCCCCCCCTAATTGCGGCCCTGCGTAGTTTACTGTGTAGACAAGCACTGTGACTTTCCAGGCCGTAGCCCATTGTGTATACAAGCACTGTGACTCCTTGGGCCGTAGCCCACTGCATATACAAGTACTGTGAATCTGTTGGCCGTACCCCACTGGGTGGGTGGGAGGGCCCAAGGACAATTCCATCTTGCACTACCTCTCATTTCTCCCACTGCTGTGCGGCAATGTGTCATAGATGTGCTTTATTGCAGCCTTTGGCCAATAATGGTGAAAACAATATTGTGAGCTGTGAGGTGGTCAATTGACTGTAAATGACTGGAAATGAATGTTATTGAGGTTAATAATATTCTAGGCACAAAAAAAAAGCCCAAATTACATGATTTTAGCTTTTTTCTCATTTTTTTAGAAAAATCCATATCCAAATCCAAAACCAGTCACGGCAGGTTTGGCAAATCCAAATCCAATGCCGGACGATGAATCAGAGCCAAATTCAAATCCAGCAAAAATGGTCCGGAGCACGTCCCTACTTAGATCACCTGGGTAATGAGTGATTTAGTTCGGTTTCAGTTTTCTTTAAGAAATGTAAAAATAAACAGCTAAAATCATGTAACTTGCACCTGTTTTTGTTCCTACAGTATTATTAACATCAATAACAGTCAATTTTGGTGCCTGAAATCACGAGAGTGGGAGTTATATGCAACCAAAAACACGCAAGCTCTGAGTTTTAGATACAAAAAGTTGCGGGAAGACCCGAGCTGGGACTCCGTTCTACTCAGAACCCCAAAAGTGACTTGATTCTACTTGGAACTAGGGATGTGCGCCGGACCATTTTTGCCGGATTTGGATTTGGATTTGGTTCTAATTCGTCGTCCGGCTTTGGATTTGGATTTGCCAAACTGCGGTGACTGGCTTTGGATTTGGATTTGGATTTGGATTTTTTTACAAAAATTGACAAAAAAAGCTAAAATCACATAAATTGGTCTTTTTTTTTCTTCCTAGAGTATTATTAACCTCAATAACATTAATTTCCAGTCAATTTAGACCATATCACAGCTTATAATATTGTTTTCAACATTATTGGCCAAAGGTTGCAGTGAGCTGACTGGTTACTAAGCGACAAAGCAGCGGCACAACGACACAGACACCACAATATAAAGCACATCTATGACACATTGCCACACAGCAGTGGCAGAAATGAAAAGTAGTGCACCCACCCAGGTACGGCCAGCAGAGTCACAGTACTTGTTTACATAGTGGGCTACGGCCCAAGGAGTCACAGTGCACAATCTTATTCACATTACACCGCACATAGGGCCTGATTCACATTACACCATAAAGTAGTGTCTCTTATTTATGTTACGACACACAGTAGTGCCCCTTTTACACAATGCCCACAGTAGTGCCCCTTTTACACAATGCCCACAGTAGTGCCCCTTTTACACAATGCCCACAGTAGCGGTGTCCCTTACACCATGCCCCCAGCAATGGTGCCCCCTATGCAGTCCCCTTAGTAGTAGGGTCCCCTATGCAGTGCCCCCAGTAGAATGCCCCCCAGTAGTATGCCCCCCATTAGCAGGCCCTCCCAGTAGTATGCCCCCCATTAGCATGCCACCAAGTAGTATGCCCCCCATTAGCAGGCCCCCCCAGTAGTATGCCCCCCATTAGCATGCCACCCAGTAGTATGCCCCCCATTAGCAGGCCCCCCCGGTAGTATGCCCCCCAGTAGTATGGCCCCCCCAGTAGTAGGCTGCCCCAGTAGCAGGCCCCCCCCAGTAGTAGGCTGCCCCAGTATTAGCCCCCCCTGTAGTATGCCCCCCCTGTAGTAGTAAGCCCCCCCCTGTAGTATGCCCCCCCTGTAGTAGTAAGCCCCCCCCAGTAGTATGGCCCCCCCAGTAGTATGGCCCCTCAGTAGTATGGCCCCCCCAGTAGCAGACCCCCCCAGTAGCAGACCACCCCTCAGTAGTAAGCCCCTCAGTAGTATGGACCCCCAGTAGCAGACCCCCCCTAGTAGCAGACCCCCCCAGTAGTATAGCCCCCTCCAGTAGTATAGCCACCCCCAGTAGCAGACCCCCCCGTAGTATAGCCCCCCCAGTAGCAGGCCCCCCCAGTATTATGGACCCCCAGTAGCAGACCCCCCCCCAGTAGCGCCCCCGGCCCTTGCACAAGTGAAAAAAAAAACTTACCTGCATCCCCGCTCCCGCGCCGTCCGCTCTGTCACACGCTGAGGAGGGAGCCGGAAGACGGAGTTCATGTGTGAGCTCCAGCCGGCTCCCTCCGTGCAGCAGCCAATGAGAGTCTGTGTGACTCTCATTGGCTGCTGTAACAAACACACAGCTGCCGCTGGCGGCTGTGTGTTTGTGTCTGTGTAGGGCAGAGCTCAGCGCTCTGCCCTACACAATAGGAGCCCTGATGTCGGATTCTCTAGTGAGAATCCGACATCAGGCGGCCGCCGTTCGGCCCTGAACGGGGATCCAAGTCAGGCGGGGAACACCCGAACAGGGTTCGGGTGGACTCGGATCCCCAATGTTCGGAGCGGTTCGGATTCCACAGAATCCGAACCGCTCATCTCTACTTGGAACCCCAAAGTTCAGATGTGTTCGGTTTTCAGCAGAACCACGCATCTCTAGTGATCAAGCCCCAGTATTACACACTGTACTGAGGTGAGACCCGGGAGACTGGTCTGTTCTCTAGGAGTGGTCCCCAAAATGTGTGAGTCTCCAGGACATTCCAGTAGGGTAGGCGTGGATGGCCTGAGGGGAGATTACTAGGTACGGAATGTCCAAACTGTCCCACGGGATCACTCTTGTTTTGTTTTATCTTTTCAATCAGTTACATTCAGTAAATACATAGTAATTGCACATTATAACGTGCATATACATGTCATGTTTACAGCTGTTTACTTTTTCAATGAAACATGCAATTTGACCAGGGAGGCTCGAACTTTTGCATAATGTCTGTACAACAGTATCTATGCAAACGTAGCCCATCTGATCCCAAAGTCATATGCCAGATAAATATCTATGGATCCATTTGCTGCAGTAAGTTGGATTCCTAGGTCAAATTAGAATATGACGACTAAAATAAATGACGGCAGACGTGCAGGTGTCCTGTGTATAGCCGGCTATTTAGGCACAAGGCAGAAAGTCGCATTCAGTGTCCAGGTGATGCAAAAGGTTTTTGGAAATGTGACAGCTTGGAACCACACGGACATCTCCCAGGAAGTAATGTCATCCTGATCTTCCTAAACCTTGCAGATCTCTTCTGAGGAATGATTCTGAGCTCCCAATGTCAGAGCCTTGATCCTGTCAGTCCTAATTTACATTCCCGCCAGCCTTAGCGTCAGGTAGAAATCTGCTTATAATGAGGAATATGATTACAGATGATCTGCCAGGGTTATTTTTACACTCCTGCATCGGCATGATGAACCACTGTTCCTTATTACCCAGAAGCCCATGGGGTACCATTCAAATCAGACATAACAAAAGTACACTAACAAAGGTACGCTAAAGCTTAATAGCTGGCAGTTGAAATTAGTTCACTTATACTTTACATTTCTCTGCTAATTGCAGGAGCACCTGTAGTGAGGGGTAAATAGACTCTACTTTAATGTGAGTTTCTGTCATGGCGGAATTATTAACGGCATTGAGAACGATCAGCGTTTTTGTCATTTTATGCTGCGTGCGGATAATACAGCGACAGCCCACTCACCTATAGCATTAAATGCTAAGTTGTGAGTGTGTTTACCTCCGGGAGCAGAACAGTTGTCTGCAGGCCTGGTACATTCCCAGTGTGTGTTCTAGCTGAACATTATGTCCTAAGCTGCCTATTTTGAAAGAATGATGATTTTTAGATAATGTACTTTCTGCTGCCTGGATTTGTTCTTGTGCATCTGGAAATAAAAGCCAAGATGCTGTCATTATCCTCTCTGCCTGTAGGTGGCAGCAAACTTACATCACATCTATATGCAAAAATGTTTCTTCATTTACGGTACAGTATGTTCAGTCTGTCTCCTTATTATTTTTAGAGAAAGGATACACAGGTCGTTCTTGTTGCTCAACTAATTGTGATTGCAAAAAAAGACAGGGTACATACAGTTAATGTTTCTGTATGTCTATAAATATTTTACATATTATAAATATTGCTTAAATTGTTCTCCCTGGTTTGTAGTTATTTAAGGCACTTAATGCTGACCTTTACCCTCATAGCTATCCAAGGCGATAACGTACTGTAATACCATGCAACATGTCTCGCAGTGTCACGCTTGTGTTTGTTTGTGGAAACGGGGTCGGGTAGATGTCTGTTTGAGAAGTGGGAGGTGTGTATGCAAAGCTGTATGTGAATAGATGCTTCCCTGACCAGAAATCGAATCCCGGTCTCAGGAAAGGGATGCTGGATCGTACCCACTAGACCACCAGGGACGTCAGTGTTGATGATGGCATGATGTAAGTAGCAGAGAAGAGTGTAGTAGTAGAGTAACCAGACTGAACTGGGTTGTTACTTGATAATAATAAAGCACTCTTACTGGGTTCTGTAGTCCAGGACACCTGAGTGGCAGATCTTGGCAGAAGTATTTACCAGGCTTGGACTGGGTTCTCTCTGTAGTCTGGGAGCACTCTAATGATTACAGGACCGGATTCAGGGCCTGATTCAGAGCCGGATGCTATTTGCGCTTGCTTGTTCAGAAAAAGGGGCCGGATATTTAAATTGAGCGCTCGCTCTTTGCGGTCTGTTGACGCCTCTTTGTCAGAGCAAGCGAACGAAACATGCGCTCACTATTTTGTAAAGACGCCCCCTGGCCGCTCGCATCCTACGTCATCTCCGCTATTTATTTGATTAATCGAGTACATCGAAAGGCGTCTGAACTGCTCGCAGTGCTTGTGGTTGGATTTTCCTACGGCAATCATGCGAACAGTTCAGTCTAAGAAACAACCAAGTGACATGGTAGATGACGCTGCTTTGTTAATTATGCACACCCTTAAAACGCCAGTTTTGACCGTTTGGCACGCCTGCGTTCGGATTTCCACTCCCCGTTTTCAAGCACCATCCCCTGTTACCACCCACAAACGCCTCATCCTGTCACGCAAATTAGCTGGCACTCGCAATTTTGCGATCACACGTTTTCCGACCGCACTGACTGCTTGGCACATGCGCATTACGACCCATACGCATGCGCAGATGTGCGAACGTCGCTCGGAGCGAACGAGCGGACGCTTACGAGCGGCTCTGAATCAGGCCCTCAGACCAAACACCGGAATGGATGGTAGCTGTTGAATAATCTGAAATGGAACCAGGGAAGCAGGAGCGGCTGATATACCTGAGCAGATAGGTGGATGCTTTGTACGGGTGTAGCACAGATTCAGCACACTGGAACAAGCTGGGATTACCTGTGCAACTTGAGATGCTGATTACACAGGAGAGTTAGTGCAGTAAATACAAACAGAACTGCACCAGCAGGATAGCAATTGACTGTAAATGGAGCACAGTTGCGCTTCACTCTATAAGGACTGAGCGAGACAGGTGTATACTTGCACAGGTGCAGACCAGAATCAACAACACAGGAACAGGCTGGATATTACCTATGCAACTGGAGATGTGGAGTAGAATGTCATAAGAGTTAGTGCAGCAAACACAATCAGAACTGCACCAGCAGGATACAAACAAAAGCAGCAGGAGCTCAGAGTAAGCTTCACTCACTAGGGACTGAACTAGACATTGTACTGGCAATGAGTGAGAGGCAGAGACAGGAATATATATCCTGGGCTTAGCCAGGATTGGATGAGCAGTGTCAGATGATACTGGCTGACTCAGGCTGACTGGTCGGATCACGATCAGGTGATCAGGACAGCAGTACTCCGTTGCTGGCTGGATGTGTTCTATGGCCTAGCAGGCCGGAAACAATGAAGCCTGCATCTCAAAGGGATGATAGTGGATGCACGAACTGAGCTCAAGGAGCAAGCTGGCTGGCCACAGGAGCGGTAAGTGACCCAGCAGTAGGGGTAATAAACCCTGGTTGTGACACGCAGCCGGTGTCAAATCAATTTTACTATACAATGGGCCGCAAGCCCATTTTCTTGTTTGATCATTAATTAGATATTAATATAATTTTAACTATATGAATAAATATGAAATTAGGGCCTCGTACCTCCCTCTATGTCTCTCCAACCTCATGCCCACATTGTGTCTCTCTATCCTTATGTCCTATCTTGTATATCTCCCAAGCCAAATGTCCTCCCCTGTGTCCATCCATTTTCATGTCCTTCCATGTGTCTTTCCATCCTCATGTCCTCCCATGTGTCTCTCCATCCTCGTGTCCTCCCATGTGTCTCTCCATCCTCGTGTCCTCCCCTGTGTCTCTCCATCCTCGTGTCCACCCCTGTGTCTCTCCATCCTCATGTCCTCCCATGTGTCTCTCCATCCTCGTGTCCTCCCCTGTGTCTCTCCATCCTCGTGTCCTCCCCTGTGTCTCTCCATCCTCATGTCCTCCCATGTGTCTCTCCATCCTCGTGTCCTCCCCTGTGTCTCTCCATCCTTGTGTCCTCCCCTGTGTCTCCCCATCCTCATGTCCCCCCATGTGTCTCTCCATCCTCGTGTCCTCCCCTGTGTCTCTCCATCCTCGTGTCCTCCCCTGTGTCTCTCCATCCTCGTGTCCTCCCCTGTGTCTCTCCATCCTTCTTGTCCTCCCCTGTGTCTCTCCATCCTCATGTCCTCCCCTGTGTCTTTCCATCCTCGTGTCCTCCCCTGTGTCTCTCCATCCTTGTGTCCTCCCCTGTGTCTCTCCATCCTCATATCCTCCCATGTGTCTCTCCATCCTCGTGTCCTCCCCTGTGTCTCTCCATCCTCGTGTCCTCCCCTGTGTCTCTCCATCCTCATGTCCTCCCCTGTGTCTCTCCATCCTCGTGTCCTCCCCTGTGTCTCTCCATCCTCATGTCCTCCCCTGTGTCTCTCCATCCTCTTGTCCTCCCCTGTGTCTCTCCATCCTCATGTCCTCCCCTGTGTCTCTCCATCCTCATGTCCTCCCATGTGTCTCTCCATCCTCGTGTCCTCCCCTGTGTCTCTCCATCCTTGTGTCCTCCCCTGTGTCTCTCCATCCTCCTGTCCTCCCATGTGTCTCTCCATCCTCGTGTCCTCCCCTGTGTCTCTCCATCCTCGTGTCTTCCCCTGTGTCTCTCCATCCTCATGTCCTCCCCTGTGTCTCTCCATCCTCATGTCCTCCCATGTGTCTCTCCATCCTCGTGTCCTCCCCTGTGTCTCTCCATCCTCGTGTCCTCCCCTGTGTCTCTCCATCCTCATGTCCTCCCCTGTGTCTCTCCATCCTCGTGTCCTCCCCTGTGTCTCTCCATCCTCGTGTCCTCCCATGTGTCTCTCCATCCTCGTGTCCTCCCCTGTGTCTCTCCATCCTCGTGTCCTCCCCTGTGTCTCTCCATCCTCGTGTCCTCCCCTGTGTCTCTCCATCCTCTTGTCCTCCCCTGTGTCTCTCCATCCTCATGTCCTCCCCTGTGTCTCTCCATCCTCATGTCTTCCCCTGTGTCTCTCCATCCTCATGTCCTCCCCTGTGTCTCTCCATCCTCGTGTCCTCCCCTGTGTCTCTCCATCCTCATGTCTTCCCCTGTGTCTCTCCATCCTCATGTCCTCCCCTGTGTCTCTCCATCCTCGTGTCCTCCCCTGTCTCTCCATCCTCGTGTCCTCCCCTGTGTCTCTCCATCCTCATGTCCTCCCCTGTGTCTCTCCATCCTCGTGTCCTCCTCTGTGTCTCTCCATCCTCATGTCCTCCCCTGTGTCTCTCCATCCTTGCGTCCTTCCCTGTGTCACTGTTGGGGAGGGGGCATTAGCAGCTACCAACCACTGACAGATGTCTTTCCCCACTTTCTCATCTTCCACATCTGGCATTTCTGTCTGCCTCTGGGAGAGGGGGGGCAGTGGTGTGCATGAGTGGGAGGGTCCACAAGTGGCGGGAGTGGGAGTGGACTGCTCCAGGTGCTTACAGGCCTTTTGCTGAGCTTGCAGTGTGCATGTGCTGCAATTCCACTGCGATCTGGGTCAAAGTGCCGTGGACACTGCAGACTGTCAGTTTGAAGGCAAGTAATAGGCGGCATTGGGGACTGTTCCCCAAAATGTAGGCGTGTCTTGTGTGTGGGGCTGTGGCACACGCGCGGTCACACTGTCAGGCTATTTTTACTAAATTGTTTGCCTTCTAAATTTGATACACACTTGTTGAAATCTGTGTGTCAGGCAGGCCTCCCAGAGTTGCTTAGCCAGCCATCTGTCAAAGGGGCCTATCCATTACGCGACCTGAAAAACTGAACGTCTAGCGTTCTGTCCTTCAGGTCTCTGGGTGCAGTGCCCGCACTGAACGGCGTTCACTGAACATCATTCAGTGCAGGAGACCAACCTCCCTATCTGCTAACATGTGGAACCTGAAGAGCATCGTCAGGTGGACCAGCATGTTCGGCAGATAGTCGGGGTCGGCAAGGACACAGCGTGCACGCTCATCGCTGGTCCTTGCCGGCTATCCATTACACGACTTTGTGAACAATGTGACCAAAACCTCCTGGTTTTGGTCAGATCGTTCAAAAAGTTGTGTAATGGATAGGCCCTTAGAAAAATGCCTACATCGACTACATACTGTACAAGTTATGTACAAAGACCAGCTTTACCCGACCCGCCGTACTAGCTGCAGCAACATCTGTACAATCTAATAATCTAATCTCTTCTGTTATGCAACATAGCACTCTGGGGCCTGATTCAGAGCCGGACGCTCTGACAAGAGCACTCGCTCTGAAGCAGGGCCATCCTACCTAATATTGGAGCGGCCTCCTGCTTATGCGAGCGGCCAAAAAGATGGTCGCGATGGTCAAGACCATCGTGACCATCGGGCTTGCGACGAGACCCTGCGGTAGGGTCTCATCTTCCGCAAGCCCTGGAGTGCTTTTGGATCTATCAGAGCCGAAAGCACTCCCACTGACATTGGTGCGAGACCCATAGCGACGGCTTGGCCGTTGCTATTCGGGTCTCGCGCATGCACACAACGGAGCTCCCTCCGTCATGCGCATGCGCACTAGGGCCACATTAACCCGCTTGCAAGCGCTCAGCGCTCGCGAGCGGGTCTGAATCATGCCCTCAGAAAGGATTTCAGTACAAAACTATAATTATATGTACATCGTTCTGCTTGTGACATTTTAGTGCATTGCACATTCCACACGCTGGTGCTAACATTGGGCCACACTCCCTGAAATAGCGGTGATCTCCCTGTCTCCCTGGAGAGCCTAGCAATCTCCCTGCCGCCACGCCCTCGTCGGTGCAGCGTAGATAGGTGTTGCTTCCACAATCTCCCTGAAAGGAGCATTGGGCCTGATTTAGAGTAGGGTGTATAATTGCAGCTGTGACCTGCAGAAATCAGTATCGTTGTACTGTTGCAGTTATATCTGGGGGTGTTGTACTGTTGCAGTTATATCTGGGGGCCCCACCTCCTGAATACACGTCCCCCATCACTGCAGTGAATTGGCCAGAAAGCAACAACTTGTACAAACCAGCTCTCATCTCTGCCGACATGAAAGAGTCTTCAGGGCTGAAGCCAAGATCTCTGAGAAGTCAGAACGCATTGCTGATGATAGATTTGTCTGCTTGCCGAGGATCTGTGTACTGCACATATCTCAGTGTACAGCAAGTATCATCTGTCATGTAATTATAATGACTTAACAGTGATCTGGGGAGAGAGCTTGGAGGAATCGCGGCAGATAAAGTGTAGGTGAGTGTTCTGCAGAGGGACAATTACACATTGTAATAAGTTTCAAAAGCCATGAACTGCCAGTGCCCGTCTGTTGTCGTGGTCTTTTTATCTCCTAGTTCTTCTTAAGAATCATTACAGCATAAAGGAGATTACATCCAATTTATTGAAAGGCAGCCCATTAAACTCTTGCAATGCAAAGGGCTTTGTGGATCAGGTTTCGTGGTTTAAATTGACGTCTTCTGAGGATAATGAATGTCGGGATAATTATAGAGAAATATGGCGCGCTGATCGTCATTAGTGTCAATATTTGCATCTGCGGAAAGTCGCTCCATCCCTGATTTACGCACGGCGCAATAATGGAGATTTATAGGCGGTACAACGATTGGGAGATTTAAGCTGCTATTATGTTGCAATGAAAAAAAAACAAACCTCTCCCGATTGTTTCAGGCTAATAATATTATTAATATTGGATGGAAAGTTTGGAAATGAAATGAGACGAAGAATCTTGTAAAAGATATTTCACAAAGATCTCAGCGGATTTCCAAATGGGAGAGAGGATAAACCGCTGGTGTCTCCACGCGGATGAAGCGGAACCTCAGGACAAGTTTTATCTGGTGGGAAACCTTTGCAACTGGTCCTGGGATCAGCTGGAAATAAAGATTTAATGGTTGGTAATGATAATAAGCCTGAATTAGACTTGTACGATAGGCCGATGTTATCACAGATCAACTATAATCGACAATCCGCGCATGCGCCTTAGACGTACGGTGCTTGCATCAAGGTACATTGCAGTAGTCGCTCGCGGCGGCTACTTACTCGCAGTCAGGTAGCGTTTGGGGGAGGTAACGGGGAGTGGCGTGTCGCAACCATTTTGGAGGAGTGTCACATCCTGCGACTGAGATCCCGTACACAAGGAATATGGCTCCTGCATCACAATTCCCACGTCCATTCTGCAGGACCAGAGACCCACTCAGGACAGCAACAATCGAATAATCTGTGACTAATGCTGCGTCTATGTACGCAGATGCTGCAACATTTTACGCAGATGCTTGGATTGGCTAAGCCGGAGTTGGGCGTCTCAATACATCTCCCGGCAGCTGCAACATTTGCATATTTTCGGATACTGGCTGCGTACAAAGTATTTGCATCTGCGACGGCATTAGCGCGCCACTCTGAATTAGGCCCAATGTCCCGGTATAGTATCATTTCTCTTTCTGTTTGTGGGATGTGATTCCCGCCATCTGCTTTTCTGAATATCAGCTGCTAAAGTGTTATAGAAGACTATAAATGCAAAACAATACATTGTGTTACCCACAGCTGAATAAATACATCATGGAAAGCGTATATCAAAAATTAACTTTTTTAGTGCTCCAAGTTCTAACATCGCACCAGGGCGATAATTCGGAACCCTGAAGAATCTTAGCTCCCTGTATGTACTAAGGGCTTCTCTGAGGTGCTGCTTCTAGGTACCCTGCAAACACTGGTACCACAGGCCAGCAACGGTGCCACTCCCCCCACCCCCCGGGCCTCCAAGGTGCGAACAAGCCCCTATCACAGAATCATCACACCCCGTTCTCCAATTGGCGTTGCTTCAAGAGTGGGAGGTATGAATTGGGGGCAAGATGAGGGATTGTCCTGAATGTATTGTCTGCATTGTTGGGAGATATGGTGATGTCTCCGTTTTGGTAATTGTGTGATTCTGAGACCATTTAAAAAGCTGAAGTTATATATTATTACAGTAACTACAGTCCCACCCGGGAGGGAGCTTTTCCAGTGGGTTTGCCGTATTTCCGAAGAAATCACTGGAACTATGGCGCAGCTAAGTCGGCACATCACCAGGGTCTCTGCCATCTTCTGCGTACGCACCATGTCAGTTCTGTGTTTGAGCCCTACCTTCAGGGTTGTTTCTAAACCCAAGTTGGAGAAAGGACCTCTGACGTCACAACCATGTGATTGCTATGGCAGGGTCGGTTTGCTACCAGTGTTACTATCCACGTGGGCATAGAGGGGAAGTATAAACCTGTGGAGAGCGAAGCGAGCCACCGTGCCCGAAGAATGGCGAGCGGCCACTTTTGCCCTCCCACCCATTCTAAAGCTTGCCCCTACTCCCTTTGCCGCAGGTCACTTGGTTGTGACATCAGAAGTCCTTTACAGCACCTCATTCTAGACCTAACCCTATCTTCAGGGCAGGAGGGGGGCAGAACCTTGGCACAAAGGACCTTTCATTTATTAAAACACCCCCAGTGCCCTGTGTTGTAGTTATGTAGCAGATGCAGTATGTGAGACTAGGGACACAGCCTCTGTAATGTGAACAAACGCTGCATTTTCTATAATGTAGCAGTATTGATTTTATAACCAAGCTTAGAACGAGAATTGTGCAAAGATTTATTCTGCTGAGGTTCCCGCCAGATGGCAGTCTGGGTCTCACGCTCTTCAACTCCTAAAACGATTTAGTATAGAAAGTGAAAGAAAACAATTCCAGGGAGCTAATGCAGAGATGGCAACAATTGCGCAACAAATCACATGCGACCGATTGCAAAGTGGCGACTTTCTAATGCATGCTGGTTAGCAGCAGTGGCATGTGCGCCAGATTTATGCCAAGCACACATCGCAGGCACATACTGTATGTCCTTCTTGCGTCCAAGTTTTTAAAGCGTCAGCAGAAACGTTCACAAACAGCCAGCTGCAAGAGGTTTGCTTGTGCTGGCGTCCATCATCATTGTCATTCGCTACGTCTAACTACCCCGCAAATAACAAATAATACATCTGTCACATTATACAGTACAAACCCTTACTGTACTTACCCAATGTCATTATATAACACACCCTTACTGTACTTACCCAATGTCATTATATAACACACCCTTACTGTACTTACCCAATGTCATTATATAACACAACCTTACTGTACTTACCCAATGTCATTATATAACACACCCTTACTGTACTTACCCAATGTCATTATATAACACACCCTTACTGTACTTACCCTATGTCATTATATAACACACCCTTACTGTACTTACCCTTTGTCATCATATAACACACTCTTACTGTACTTACCCTTTGTCATCATATAACACACTCTTACTGTACTTACCCTATGTTATTATTATATAATACACCCTTACTGTACTTACCCTTTGTCATCATATAACACACTCTTACTGTACTTACCCTTTGTCATCATATAACACACTCTTACTGTACTTACCCTATGTTATTATAACACACCCTTACTGTACTTACCCTATGTCATTATATAACACACGCTTACTGTACTTACCCTTTATCATCATATAACACACCCTTACTGTACTTATCCTTTGTCATCATATAACACACTCTTACTGTACTTACCCTATGTTATTATAACACACCCTTACTGTACTTACCCTATGTCATTATATAACACACCCTTACTGTACTTACCCTATGTCATCATATAACACACCCTTATTGTATGTACCCTGTGTTATTATATAACACACCCTTACTGTACTTACCCACTGTTATTATAACACACCCTTACTGTACTTACCCAATGTTATTATAACACACCCTTATTGTATTTACCCTATGTTATTATATAACACACCCTTACTGTACTTACCCACTGTTATTATAACACACCCTTACTGTACTTACCCAATGTTATTATAGCACACCCTTACCTTTCTTATCCTATGTTATTATAACACACCCTTTCCGTACTTACCCTATGTTATTATAACACACCCTTACTGTACTTGGCCTATTATTATAACACACCCTTACTTTACTTGGCCTATTATTATAACACACCCTTACTATACTTGACCTATGTTCTAACACAACTGTCTGCCTACGGTAGACAGCACCCTTACTTTACTTGGACTATGGTAGACAGCACCATTTCTGTACCTGGCCTACATTCTAGCACACTCTTACTGTACTTGACCTATGGTAGACAGCACCCTTACTGTACTTGACCTACCGTAGACAGCACCCTTACTGTACTTGGCCTAAATTCTAACACACCCTTACTGTACTTGGCCTATGGTAGACAACACCCTTACTGTACTTGGCCTACGGTTGACAGTACCCTTACTGTACTTGGTCTACAGTAGACAGCACTCTTACTGTAGTTGGCCTACGTTAGAGAGCAACCTTATTGTACTTGGTCTACGTTAGACAGCACCCTTAATTTAGCTCGGTATTGGGTCAGTGGTGCAGTATCTAGGTGCTTAATTAGGGTCCACACGCAGATTTCAGGTTAAATTAAATAAATGGGTCTTTACTCTCAGCATATAGAAAATAATAAACAACCTAGCCCCACATGCAGGGCACTACCTCACTTATTGTTCCCTCTCTATACTGAGCAAGTAGTCTGCAAACATAATACAGTCATTGGGCCTGATTCAGAGCCGCTCGCTGATGGCGAGAGCTCGCTCTGGAATTGGTATGATTTACCACCAGACCCATGCCTGGCAGTTGGAATCCCGACAGCGGCATCCCGGCAGAGGAGGAAATACCAATCGTCAAAGGTAAGTATATACTAACCTATTTCTACCCCCTAACCCTTCCTTCGGGGTGCCTAACCCTAACCTTCCCCCCCGGTGCCTAACCCTAATCCCCCCTCTAAGTGCCTAAGCCTAACCCTCCCCCGCCACCTAAACCTAAGTCTCCGGGGGGGTGCCAAACCCTAAGTCCCCGCCGGGGGTTCCTAACACTAACCCCCCGTTCCCCTAGCCTAAACCTAACCTCCCGGGGGGTGCCTAACCCTAAGTACCCCCCCCGGGAACCCTAAACCTAACCCACCCCCCCCGCGACTATCTGCACTTGGCTCCGGGCGTATGTAGAATGACAGATGTCGGCATATTGATGCCTGTCTTTAGACCCTTGCCGGGATATGACAGTTGGGAAGCCAGCTGTCGGTATTAGGTCCGCCGGCTTCCCGACTGCTTACCCTCACTCTGAATCAGGGCGTTTTTAATTTTTTTTCTTTCCCCCTCCAGCCCAAAGCTGTGCGAGCGGCCTGGAGATGGTCGCGATTATCGCGACCATCGGGCTTGCGACGAGACACTGTGGCAGGTTCTCGGCTCCCGCTACCCGAGTGGACTTCCTGCTCTAATAGAGCAGGAAGTCCACTACTGACATCATGAGTGATGTCAGTAGGGCTGCCCACAAACGCCAGGCGTTCCTAAGGGAATGCCTGCATTTGTGCAGCCGCCCCCACCCGCCTACAAATTGGGACGAGCTGTCAATCAACATCAACAGCCACCCCGTCTTGTAGCGAGACCCGTAGCGACGGAGCTGCCATCGCTGGATGGGTCTCGCGCATGTGCACGCCGGAGCTGGCGCATGCGCAGTGGGGGACCATCAACGTGCTTGCGAACACTGTGCACTTGCGAGCGGGTCTGAATCAGGCCCATAGTCTTTAGTCCTGTCTCTCACAGGGATAGACATGGCCTCCTGGCTTGTCTGCCTCAAAGTCACACAAAGGGGCAGATGTATTAAGCTCTGGAGAGTGATAAACTGCCAACCAATCAGCTCCTAACTGTCATTTTTCAAACACAGCCTTTAAGATGACAGTTAGAAGCTGAGTGACTGGTAGTTTTTCACTTTCCAATTTATCACTTTCCAGAGCTTAGTACGGCTCAGCCAAAGTCTCTCTTGTGTTCCTCCCTGACTGACTGAAGATCTGGACACAGCCTCCTGGCCTGCAGCTTGGCTCTTACAGCTTCACATACACAGTCTTAGAGATTTTGGGTCCTCCCGGCTTCGCAGATCTGAACATGGCTGCCTGGCCTCCCACTGGCCTAGCTGGCACACTGGGCTCTTTGGCTGCCTCAGTCCTCCTTGGACTGATTTCACATGCAGCCTGACTGGTCTGCCTCATTAGCATCACCTGGGCTCTGTACACAAGGCAGCCGTTAGGTGTGGTCACACCTCCTTTTTCTTCCCTGTGTGGGTGGATCCCTCCAGCCCCACACAATCAATGGCTCACTATTGCCACCTAGTGTGATGTGTATATATACAGTACATACAGTATATATATATACATACATACAAATACATATATATTTAGGGACAGACGCAGAGCTGGAAGTACTATAAATCAGGCTTCTATTGCGCAGAAGAATCGTGCATAGAAAACATACAGTAGTGCACTTTCTCCCATATGCAGAGCATATGGATCATGACACGTGGTCGTATCTGCGTCAGCAGTATAATCGCTTGGTATATTACACATCATCATCAGTGAGATCTCTCACCCGCCCTATATTTGCTGCAAATGAAACACCTCCAAAAAACCACATATATACGCTTACATGCTGGTCTGATGAAGATGGATTTGCATGAACGTCCCCACACTGAGCTCGCACTCTACTGCGCCTCATCTGCCATAAGCATAGATTGAATCACAATGCACGTGACTCTGCATTGCCGTACCTGCGCACGTTCAGCTTTGGAGTATGAGCAGTGCGATATCACGCCAGATACGTTTTGCAAATGGGCGCAACCCTGCACCAGCCTCATAGTGAGAGTGACTCTATTTTATACCCTTCCATCTTTTTGTTTAGCAATAACCACTTACCAACCACCTACTGACTTCAAACTGACAGTTATAGGAGAAGTCCGACAACAAGCCCCAGCGCACCCATCAGACAGCACAGGGAGAGGTGCAGACCCCCTACCTCTGACCTAGAACCTCTACCATAACACAGCATGGAGAATGCGGGACGTCTCATAGCACAATACTTGTACTGACCAGAGGATGACGTCTTTGCCAGATTCCCACCTCTTGTACGTGCGTAGGGTGTATTTTCATGGAATGCAGAGAATCTTACACTGTTTCTTACAACGCCACAACTGTCATGTTCGGAGAGAGTGACACGAACCATATTTCTTACTGAAAAATCGTTCTGTATATTTAAGTAACTTGACCGTGAAATAAAAGGAAATTCCCCATTTTTTCCAGTGTTGTACAATATTAAACACCTTTCAGATTCCTTTTATTAATGTTTTGACAGCTGCGATACCATTTGCTTCCAAAAAGAACACGCGTTAATTAGACGTGCCTATCCCTAGTCTAAATAAATTACCGTCTTTGGAAAATAGATTTGTTTTCCTTCTTGGCTACTTTCTCCTAATGCGTTTCAGCGAAACAGGTGTGACAATTCTAAAACACTCTGCAAATTTGTCTTAATCTAATGGAACCCAGCTCTTTACAGGGGAAATACACCCATGAGGGTACCTGCGGCATAATTACCTTTACTTAATTTACCTTTTCATTACTGTTATTATTATGTCACTTTCTGATATTTATTAACTAAGTTTTGAAAAACATCTACAGGTTGAGTCTCCCATATCCAAATATTCCGAAATATGGAATATTCCGAAATACGGAATATTTTTAGCATGACTGAGATAGTGAAACCCGTTGTTTTTTGATGGTTCAATGTACACAAACTTTGTTTAAGGTACAAAATTATTAAAAATACCGTATAAAGTTACCTTCAGGCTGTGTGTATATATGACATAAATAAATTTACCTTCAGGTAAAAAGTTACAAAAAGTTACCTTCAGGCTGTGTGTATATATGACACATAAATTAATTTCATGCATGTACACAAACTTTGTTTGAGCCACAAAATTATAGAAAATATTGTATAAAATTACCTGCAGGCTGTGTATAAGGTGTATATAACACATAAATGCATTCTGTGTTTAGATTTGGGTCCTATTCCTAAGACATTTCAATATGGTATGCACATATTCCAAAATACAGAATATTCCGATATCCAAAATACCCCTGGTCCCAAACATTTTGGATATGGTAGACTCGACCTGTACTTTGCCTAATTGTGAAATGTAACTGGGCAAGGCTCCTAACGCTAAACCCTGCCGCACCTTACATCTACTGTACCACCTGTTCCTACTGATTATTTGTCCCAGCCGTGGTCTGCCAGGAGCAGGGACCAGTGCACGGCTGCAGAGGGCAACTTTTGATTGGTTGTGAAAGTGAACAGACATTGTGGCAATTTCGCTCACATCCTTTTTAATTGTACCTTACTGCTTAGACAGTGTAAAATGCGACATGTTTAAATCATGAAATGCAGAGTATCAGCAGGTGTCAGTATGATATAATATAATTAAGTATGAATTTATGGTAACAAGTAACCCATACCTACTGACTTTTAAGTTGGGACAGGGGGTGTGACCACCTGACTGTGGGGGTGTAACCACCTGATGGTGGGGGTGTGGCCAACTAACTGTGAGGGTGTGACCAACTAACTGTGGGGGTGTGGCCACCTGACTGTGGGGGTGTGGCCAACTAACTGTGAGGGTGTGACCAACTAACTGTGGGGGTGTGACCACCTGACTGTGGGGGTGTGGCCAACTAACTGTGGGGGTGTGACCAACTAACTGTGGGGGTGTGACCACCTGACTGTGGGTGTGCCTAGCTCTTGTCCTTTTATTGCAGCTGGGGAACACACCTGCCAGCAGTCTGGTCCATGAGACAAAGTTGGTGAGATGGAGCCCTCAGATCAGGGCCGTCCCACCTAAATCAAAACAGTATAATTAAATACATTCTTTAAATGACTAAAGTAGTAACAGCACTGTAAACGTATACAGCTAACTTAGTAGGGTTATTTACGAGCAGATGGATCATAAGAGTTGGCGAGGCATTCTGCTAACACGATATGAGTGGCTAATTCCTTTAGAAGGCCAAGTCAATCTTTAACCCATGCTGCATTATACCATTACCCCCATCCGCATAGTAGGTGCTGTCATCCAGTGTTAGATGAGCCTGACACCAATGTTCTCTCTATCTTCTCCCGGCAGTCGCAGTCACATCTGACTCCAATCGAGCGTTTAAGGGATAGTCTAGAACGGCGCCTGAGACAATGTTTTATTCCACGGACAAGGCTGACGTTCTTGTGGAAGAACAATACTGTAATCCATCCAGCACAGTTGCAGACATTCGTCAGCACCACGGCGCATACAGACTGGTCTGACAGCACGTCGTAACTCATCAGCACGTGCGCACCCTTCATAGATACACCAATGCCTTCAGCCGACTAAAAGACTTTACATTGGCCTTTCCATTTTATTTGTACTCTATCTGTACATTGTGTATTGTACAAAGGTCATTAATATTAATGTATTATGACACAAGGTAGTTTTGTTTTATTTATTTTTTTATACCGTGCTCTGATCAAGTTGATTTTTATCTATTTCCAATATTCAGTCACTGATCAACACTGACAATTCTATCAGGAAATGGTCAACACCGGAGGATGGAAACGATTGGCTCTACAAGTGCCTACAAAGACCAGACTACACTTGGACTTGTAGTTCCCCAAGAGCTACAGGTTACCTAAGCCTGGTCTAGGGGATGTACAGTACATCGCTTTGAACTTCAGAAGCCACCAACCTGTGTCATCCTCCTCGGCGGGGCTTTGGGATTGTCGGAGTGATGACCGCGCAGGACAGCAGCAGACAAAGGAGATTTTCCAGTTTCCCAGTTTGTTTCCAATATTCAAATTCAAAGAACAATATCCTAATAATCACAGAGCATACGCTGCTTATTGCTATACTGCAATAACAGTCACCTGGGGAATTGCCCCGAATGGACGGTGTCCAATTGTCTACCAGACAAGAAAACATTTGGATTTAAGGCAATGATTCACACTGGGGTAAATTCATTTATGTTATTGATTTCCCAATAGTAAGCCAACCAAAGAACTAATTAATTATAGATTAAACCACAAAATCAACTTGCCTCTGCTTCTATGATTTACCGGCCTAACAATGGAGGCCACATTAATTGAAAACCAGTGTTCCCTCCTGATAGAACATGTGTTTCCTGGTAGTTTATGAGTCTGATGGGCGGCTGGATAAAGCTCTTCTCTCTCTCAGAGGGTGCGCCGGACACCTAGGCGCACATACATTACATGCAGGGACCCATAAAGTTACGTTTCCATGTATGATCGTAATAGCCATGTGCACAGGTCAGTCTGCAAAGACAAGCGCAGGACTGCTGTAGGGGAGAGGCCCAAATCTGATATTAAAATATATTACATTTAGGACTCTTTAGGTTTTTGAGTTCGAAATTGTATTTTTTTGGATAATTTCCATTTCTGATTAACCCAAATTAAGATGACAGGTTGTAAAAGGTTCTGATAACTGTTTTTTCTTTATTTGGGGTGTTATTGCCTATGAAAATATCATGACACACACAATTTTTTTTTTAAATGATAAGCCCGTTACACATTGGGGCCATTGCACTATTTGTTAGGGCAAATGCTGCATCTGATTTTTCATATATGCATAGTAGTCTTGATTCAGAGTCACATGCAGGTCCATAGGCGACCACATGTAGTAATGCAGTCCCTAGAAGCCGGTGTTTGTGTGCATGCACTGGTCACGTCCCTGCCAGATACATCACACAATGCACCTGGCAGGTGCTGAACGGAGCAGTAAGCACCACTGAGCAGACTTCAGTACAGGCAGCCTCACACATTACAGGGCAGGAGCTGGAAATGGTCCCTGTGTTCTATTCTTGAAAAGGGTCACCCGTCAAGGGAGAGTGTTGTGTTCTTGCGCCCTAAGCTAAAGCTGCCAGCCAGACCCTGTGCGCTGTATGTTGAGCTGCCAAGGATGTATGAATATGGGGGCATTTGAATTTGGAGCCCCTTATCAGGACCCTGCAGGTGCCTACGTCTAACTCAATAAAACACAGACATTAATATATATTAATTCCCCATAGTAAGTTTATATTGTAATAAAAAGACTTCCTATAAGTAAATATTGGTGAGATTTTAAGTTCCAAGTTAATAAAACAGGTCTTCCAGATGGTGGGGAGTCTGCGCAGGCCCCGTACCCGTACTGCGCATGTGCAGTACAGGTTCTGTGCGTTCACTTTATACGCAGCCCGGCAGCAGACTGTCAGTGACTGACCGTCTGCTGTTGTTTGGAAGCGGCGACAGCCTCCGTTTCCACCATTGGGGGGGGAGGATGGAGGACAGAGATTTCCAAGCATTTTTTTTGTATTTGCAGCAACCGGCTTGTGTTCCCCATGGGCCACTCAGCCGACCAATGTGATTGCAGATTTTCTGATGCTACGTCCTTGGACGCAGCTCGGAAAAGTTATGCATGCATGACGCCCCCTGCTGCATTAACACAATTTCAAAAAACGGAATTGCAAAGCTGCTTGCGTTCGGCTTTGCAATTCCATCCACTACTCAATCACCCCCTATGTCCCTAAAAATGACAACACAGGCAGAAAAAATGCAGGTTACAAACATCAGCGAAACATCCTGCATTAGTTACATTTATTTATTTATTTTTCGAATTCTTTATTTTGTTTTAAACGGTCAGTCATAACAAACAAAGGATAAATCAGTGAAACAGTGTCACAGATAGCAAAACAATGGAATGACGCACATATCAGTCATCACAATCAAAAAGAAAAAGAAAAAACAGAATGTAAAGTAACATAAATATATGGTGATATCGGACACATATTGGTGACCAAAATAGTAATACAAATAGAAACAGCAATCGTAGCAGAGATGTTATGGGAGGAAAAATTAAAA
The DNA here is from genome assembly GCA_031769625.1 of Taudactylus pleione. NCBI lineage: Eukaryota > Metazoa > Chordata > Amphibia > Anura > Myobatrachidae > Taudactylus > Taudactylus pleione. Next base: position 2,915,667 of record JAUIMM010000659.1, read on the forward strand.
GAAGGTAAAAGGAGGAGGGGAGGAGAAGGAAAGGGAAAAAAATGACCACAGCGATAAATAGAGTAGAAAGAGTAACAAGCCAATCTAAAGAAAAGTTGATAGCATTGGCAGGAGTTATTTGGGGAAAGAAAGGCAGCACATACCATCCATGAGTCTCCGCAGGTGTTCAACACACAGAGGGTGAGGGAGATGGAGGTCTATGTTCAGCAAGGAGCCAGGGGGCCCATACTTGAGCAAAGATATGGCTTCTATCATGAAGATGGTAGGTTATCTCTTCTATAGCGGCCACATGCCAGATCTGACGCTTAAGCGCAGCAAGGGATGGTTGGGAAATAGTTTTCCAGTTAAGGGCTATCAGGGATTTTGCCACCGGGAGAATATGCATAAGTAATTTTCTTGAAAATGTATCAAGATTTGGGGGTGGTCTGCATAACAAAAATACCCAGGGGTCATTTGTTACCGGGGATTCCAAAAGAGAGTTCAGAAGACCATGGACCAAGTCCCAGAAAGGGACAATATTTGGGCATGTCCACCAAATGTGTAGCATAGTGCCTCTATGGCCGCAGCTCCGCCAACAGTCAGGTGATGAGGAAGGAAACAATTTGTGGAGTCTCATGGGGGTATAGTACCAGCGGTTATACATTTTATATGAGGTTTCTTTAATTTTAGTAGAGATGGAGAATTTAGCAATGTTTCGTTGGACTTCTTCCCATGTCTCCTCATCCGGAGGGGGCCCTAGATCTTTCTCCCATTCGGCCTCATGAGATCTCAGGGAAGGAAGAATTACATCGAGGAAAATAGTAAGGTTGCAAAATCAGACCTTTAGACAGGGGATGATATTTACAGAGGGACTCAAAAGGCATAAGGCCTCTAAGTACCGATGCCGGTGGTAGAGAGTGCAAAAAATTACGGATTTGAAAACATTCGAAAGGGTTTAGTACTTATGAAGGGCATTTTTGTTGAAGTTCTGGTAAGGACAACCATTGGCCCTGCATAGAAAAGTCTACAGGAAACTTAAGGCCTACCGTAGACCACAAATATGCTTTCTTAGTGGAAGACCCAGGGGGAAACAGGGGACTGAACCAAAGAGGAGTTAGGGGAGAAATTGGGGAGGTAAGGTTCAGTTTAAGTGAGTGCCGATCCCAAAGGGAGATATTAAATTTAAGGGTGGGAAGCTATTTAGAAGTGACAGGGCGTTGTGTAGGGTAGAGGCCCCATATGGAAGTTAGGTCAGGAAGGGCAATATAGGCAGCTTCCAGATCTAGCCAGAAAGTGGACTCTGGGGGCGAAAAAGAGGCAACAATTCAGGTAAGCTAAGTAATAGAGTTTAATATCTGGGATGTCCCTGCCACCAGTCACTGCTAGTCTTTTCAAAATAGTAGCTGAAATCCGGGGGGGGTGGGGGGTTTGTGGTTCCAGATAAAATGGACCAGAGATCTCTGAATATCTCAGAGGAGACACAGGAAGAGTTTGAAATAAATAGAGCCATTTGGGTATTATATTCATTTTAATCGATATGATCCTGCCCAGCCAGGAGATAATGAGGCCATTCCAAGAAGACAAGTCCGCCTGCATTTTGGAAAAAAGAGGTAGGAAATACTTGCAATAGAGGAGATCATAGCAAGAAGTGAGATAAATCCCCAAATATCGAATCCGTTTGGATTGCCTCTTAAACTTGAAATTGGCCTTTAGAGCTTCAGTAATTTGAGGGGGCACGTGGAGCAGCATGGCTTCTGATTTTGAGTAATTAATCTTATAATTAGAGACAACACTGTGGCCTGTATTCAATTAGGGAGCGAAAAGTCCAGCACAGACTTTTCGCTTCACATCGGAGCTTTTCTGGGGATAAAGTATCGGGTGCGTGCCCGCTTTATCCTGTATTCAATTTGGAGCCGGCGAAAACAGGAACCTGCGGAAAGGTAAGTATCGTGGAATTTTCGGGAATTCATCCTTGGACCCCCCTAATGATGTCCAGACATGGAGAATCACTGTGGGTACCCCCGTTTAGCCCTGCAGAATGTGTTCTGCATTTTTAAATAGCCGCGGCAGGTGTTTTTTTTCTGACATTGAAAAAGTGATACAGAAGAGCACTTAGGTTTTTTTTTCGTTTTTAAAAGTGTTCCCATCAAATTTGGGGTACATGAAAATGGGTACTAGTATATTTTTAAGTCCCTAAACGAATTTGTAAAAAATTCAGCAAAAATGCACCTGCCACTAATAGCCTATTCTAGAAAACACCTGCCGCATACTTACAGAATACCCCTGAACCTATTTCACTATTTTTAATCACTGTTCCCCATTTTTTTTTTCTACCCCAAAATTTAAATTATTTTTTTTTGGTGTCCCTATTTTTTTTTTTTGACACATTTCATTTTTAGGGGCTATTCCCAGGGGTGCAGGCTATTTTTTTTTTTAAGCCTGCACCCCTAAACCCCAATTCTGTACTTTTTTTCGCCATGTAAAACATGGTGAAAACTTTTCCCCGGTTTTTAAACCGGCGAAAATTCTTTGAAATTGAATATGGGGATAATTGAAACATGCGAAAATGATGTCGTCGGCATCCAAATTGAATAGCCCCCTATAAAACTGCAGAATAGTAAAAAGGTTGGGAAGGGAGATCAAAGGCTGGGTTAGGGAGAGCAGGATGTCATCTGCAAAGAGAGAAATCTTGGAATGAGTGCACCCCACCAGCACTCCCCATACATCCGGCTGGACTCTGATCTAAGAGGCAAGCAGTTCTATCACAAGGGCAAAAATCAGGGGGGACAGGGGGCAGCCCTGCCGGGTACCATTCCTAATGGAAAATGGGTCAGAGGGGGTACCATTGATAAGAACCGTGGCAGAAGGAGCAGAGTATAAAGCTAGGATCCCTGTGGGGAAATCCCCCGTGAAGCCAAACACCTCAAGGGCTTTTTCGGCATCTAGAGAGCATGATAGTAGGAGATCTCCTGGAGTTTGCCACATGGATGAGTTCAATGGCACGTCTAGTGTTGTCCCTAGCTTGATGACCACTTGGTCATAGTGGATCAGGGAGTTAAGGAGGGTGTTCAGTCGGTTTGCCAGAATCTTAGCATAGATATTTAAATCTAGGTTAAGGAGGGAGATGGGTCTATAGCTGGTGCAATTAAGTGGGTCTTTGCCTTCTTTAGGGATCACAATGATTCTGGCTTCCAACATTTCAGTAGGGAATTAGGTACCTTGAAAAGCAGAGTTAAAGAGGGCGTGCAGGTGTGGGGTAAGCAGATCCAAGAACTTCTTATAATATGCAGCTGTGAACCCGTCTGGACCAAGGATTTACCAGATTTTTGGGATTGTATAGCTTGTTCAAATTCATCAGATTTGATCTCAACATTGAGATATTCGGGAGCACTGATGGGTAGACGTGGCAGTTGGGATTTAGCAAGAAAGTCAGCAATTAACTTGGAAGTAGGGATGGATAATGGAATATTTGGGGGAGCCTTGAGATTGTAAAGATTAGAGTAATATGATTGGAAGGCAGTCCTAATACCAGCTGGGTTATGAATCAATTGGCCATGGCAATGACGCAAATATTTTTGTGGGTCCTAGTTGTAAGAAGACGAGCTGCAAGAATTTCGTCTGCTTTGTCTCTCTTCTCATAAAAGGTTTGGCGAAGCCATCTAAGGCGTTTGGCCACTTGTTTAGAAAGAAGAAGATCAAGCTTAGTTTTGGTCTCCTGGAGGGCAGCTAAATTAGCAGGAGTGGGAGCTGATTTGTGTAAAGTTTCTAAGGTGTGCAGTCATATAGAGAGTTTGTTGATATGAGTAAGAGATTCTTTTTTTTTGTCCTGGAAGCCATATTGATCAGGTATCCCCACAGTACTGCTTTATGTGCTGTCCAAAGAATAGCTCTATAAATATCTGGGTGGTCATTATTCAAAATAATCTTTAATGTGGGATTTAATGGAAGAGAGTACATCTAGATTATGGAGTACAGAGTCATTAAGACACCAAGTCATAGGGCGGGGGGGGGGGTTAATAGGCCGGAGATATCAATAGAGATGGGGGCGTGGTCAAACCGAATGAGAGGGTGAACCTGGGCTGAGTGAAGATGTAAACTAAGATCATGACTGAGCAGAATCATATCAATATGAGAATGCGAATTGTGTGGTTGGGAGTAGAATGTATACTCACGAGCAGATGGTTCCTTAATTCTCCAGGAATCATAAAGGAGCTGTGATCTCATGAGGTCGAGGAGGGATCACGAGTGTTGGGGGTCGGGAGAAGATGCGGTGACAGGAGCAGAGCGGTCCAAAGTAGTATTGAGAACCGTATTGAAGTCCCCAGCAACAATAAGTTCACCCTGGTGTTAATTAGAAATAATGGGGTCCAGCTTGGAGACAAAACATATGTTGACCTTGGTCAGGAGAGTAAATATTTACTAGCGTACATAGTCTATTGTTAAGCTTACTTACAAAGATAAGAAAGCGGCCTTCTTTATCCGCAAAAGAATCAGATAATTCAAATGTAAGATGGCGAGCAAATAGGATCGCGACTCCATGTTTTTTAGTAGCTTGATCACAAGCATGATAGGTGACAGGATAGGCTCTAGAGCGGAGTCCTGGGTTGGAGTTATGCAAAAAATGAGTTTCTTGCAGGAAAACTAGATCACCCCGGTGGAGCTTAAGAGAAGCAAAGAGCTTTCTCCATTTCTGGGGGCTATTGAGCCCCTTCACATTAAAAGATAAGACGCGGAGACCCATGGGCAGTAGATTGGAAAGAGGGGGCTAGTAAAAGTATAGAAGAGAAATCAGAAAAGGCTAATAAGTGTAGTGAGAAGTCAGTAGAAAAGCAGGAGAGAATGCAAATGAAGGGTGTAGATGAGATTGTAGAGTGGTCAATGGAGGAAAGGAATGGGGACAGGGGAAAAACCGGAAGGGGGGGCAGGGTAAGTGGTCACTCGGCAGGATAGGCCGGGACCAATAGTGCTGACAGTGGGAAGGGATGCTATGTGGCAACAAAAGCTTATAGGTCAGCAGAAGGGCTAATAGCCTTAAAGAGACGTGGTTGAGCAACAGAAGAATACAACATATGTCGATGAGAAGAGAAGGGACCCCACTCGGAGGACATGAAGAAAAACTGGATACTAAGAAAAAGATAAAATGTGCAGAACTGGTGTAGGGAAAATAATAATAATAATAATAATAATAATAATAATAATAGGAAGAAAATAAATAAATGAATGAATATAAGAAATAAGTAAAATAACAAAAAATAAATAATAAATAAATAACAGTGGCACGATAGAGAGGGAAAACACATAAACATCAGAGAAAAACATTGAGGACAATAATAAAAAATGGCAAAATAAAATTATGCAGCAACATAATTGACAAATAAAAAATACAAGAAACAAAATACAAATAAAATAAAAACATACATTGATAATACAATTGGTTATGTATATAAACCCTAGACAAAATATACTAGGAGAAAACAGAAACTATGGGGAGGTCAATCCGAATAAGACCTCAGCTCAAAAAAACGTTACAATAATAGCATAACATATCAAACAACCTAATGTATCAAAATACAATATAATAAAAAGAGAAAAAAATAATAAAAACAAAAGTGATCCCTCAAAAGAGAGAGAAAGACCTCAGTGGGTCTTGTTACCAAGAAAATGGAAAAACAGTAAATAAACCTGGTGTAGAGAGTCAAGTCCTGGAGGGTGGAGCCGGTGATGAGGAAGAAGCAGGGATAGTCGACCATTCAGATCATGGGGGCTGACAGGAGTCCGCTCTGTGGTAGTGGAGGTAATGTGGTAGATACTGCTCCTTCCGAGGTGAGGCCTAGAGTAGAGAGTAGGGATTGAGCTTCAGGAAGCGACTTAGCTGTAAGCAATTTTCCTTGATGCCAGGCCATTAGACGGAATGGAAATCCCCAGTGATATTTAATATCTTTTTGACAAAGCACAGTGGTGATGGGTTTGAAGTCCCTGCATTTACCTAGGGTAATCGGGGAAAGATCTTACAAAAACTTGCAAAGAAGAATTATTGTAGGTTATTGTGGCAAGTTTACATACTTCCTTCATGATTGCTTCTCTGGCTTTGAAATAGTGCATTCTGAGAATGACATCTCTAGGCTGAGATTGGTCTTGTGAGCGAGGACGTAGGGCTCGGTGAGCCCGGTCAAGAAGAAGATGGTCTTCAGGGGTCTCCGGAGAGAGCTGGGTGAAGAGTTTTTTTAGATAAAGTTCAAGATGAGTAGGCTCAATCTCTTCAGGGATGCCCCGGATTCTCAGGTTGTTTCGCCATGCTCTGTTGTCCTGATCTTCTTGAGCGTCTTGTAATTGAGCAATATTTTGACATATATGGTGAAAGTCAGTGTCCATGGATTGTTGGAATGACACTACTTCTTCAATGTGACGTTCCAGCTGATCAGTCCACTCCCCAATCTCCGTGACATCAGCCTTCAATGAATGGAGGGATTGAACAGATGCTTTGACGTCTTTTACTTCTTTTTGAAGGGAAAGATAATCACGGCGTGTAAGAGGCCTAAGATCATCGTCATCCGATTCAGAATCAGAGCATTCATGAGATGATTCAGGTTTGTTGTGTTTAGATTTAGATGCGGTTTTCTGCCAAGAGAGATAGGGGAGGAGGTCACCTCCTGAGATTTCTTCCCACCTTTAAGCATGTTAAAGCGAAAACGTTCAGGGAGTAAAGGGGGCGTACAAATGAGGGATCAGTGTTCCGCAGGTGTAGCTCAGGGTCGAGAGGGGTGGGTATATCAAGTTAGAGGCGAGACATCAGAGCAGTGGGGTCCACCACCAGGGGGCCAAAAACACTGAAGCTATGGTATTCCCAGCAGGGAGAGCACCAAGCGTACAGATTCAGAAGTGCAGGGGGTCCAGGGATGAAGGGAGAGCTGGATAATTGCTGCTGAAACTTTCACAGCCACAGGAGCTCCACTGCAGGACAAATGTAGAGGAGGAGGTAGATGGAGGATGCAGGTAGGCAGGTATGGTGTACATGCAGCCCAGCAGTAGATAGGGACAGCACAGCTAGGGGATGGCTGTAGCACGCAGGCAGAGCAGCTGGTGAGGAGCCTGAAGGAATCCCCAAAATGATGTCTGGTTGGGAGAGGTACAGCAGCAGGAGCCTCTGTGACAAACAGCGGCAACAGTGTTCAGGGACAGCTGGTTCGATGTGGCAAGGCTGAGGCCAGCTCACTTTGGGTCCTGTAGGGCAGCCAGAACCCGGACAGCAATGGGTGAGGAGGCGCTGGGTACACTGGAGCGGCGGAAATATTTTCCCGCGGCTACAGGACAGGAAGTAGGCCCTGGTGGAAGTCGGCGGCCGTAGGCTCCATAATCCCCATAGGTCAGTCTCTCGTGGTGGTGGAGAGACTGAGATGGTAGTGTGGGGCTGAGAGGGCACAATTAGTAGCAGACGAGAAGATGCTAGGCACTCGTAAGCACCACGTCAGCCGGAAATTTAGCCCACAGCTGCGGGGCGGAAGGTAGACCCCGATGGACAACAGCGCCGTGGCCACTGCAGTGTGTTCACCGGAGGCGGGGGAGGTACTGAGGGGGCAATGTGGGAACAGAAGGGGCCCGGGATAAATGTTCTGTGTGCCTTAATTGTAGCCCTGAAAGGGAGAGCTCAAATAGGCACGTCTTGCTGGGAGCTCAGTCAGGTCATGCCCCCCTAGTTACTTTTATTAATGGAAACATGAAGCAAAAAACGCATTAAATCTTAGCTGAGATCTTTTTGTCCTTTCTCAGATTGAAGCTTTTGGGTCTAATCTGTGCCTTTTTTATACACGTAAACAAAATTTCACAAACAATTTTAAATACCCGTTTCACTATAATTTGGCCATTAACAGCAACAGAAATGTCGACTTTCATTTTTATACAAATGTACTATATCAAATAAATATATACTAATGAAATGTTTGATAAATGTCACCCGTAAACCACAGTTCGGAACAAGATATAACTCACAAAGAACATGAATTAAATCAGCGATTGGGACAATGTATATTTCTGGAATGAAATACTGTGATTTCTTTATGTATTTGCAAATGATTAGATCTGTCAGCTTCTCATTGAACACCTACTTACTGTATTTCTCTTAACATGCAATAATGTGCTTTGCTTGCTGGGTGATTAACAGTAAATAATTAATCATTAAATGATATAATTAATAGCAAATGTCAAATAAATGATTCATTGTTTTCTATTAAATGAAATTGTATGGACATATAAGCACAGCGCATGTATTAAATTAATTGTAACTGGCTGTATAAAAGTACAGATAGGAACATTGATAGAGAGAAATATAAATGTAGGCAATCAGTACTACTGCTGAGTTCAATATCGTTACATAAACTAGAATAAATCAAAATGGTTCAAAATCCGATTCAATTGGGCCAGTTTGAGAACCTTAGACTTGTTCATGGTACAATAATGAATTGGCCGGTTAGTTATGGTTGTACCGCCATTGCCCGACCAGCACTTTGATGGTGGACCTCAGACTTGTTCATGGTACAATGATGAATTGGCCGGTTAGTTATGGTTGTACCGCCATTGCCCGACCTGCACTTTGAAGGTGGACCTCAGACTTGTTCATGGTACAATGATGAATTGGACGGTTAGTTATGGTTGTACCGCCATTGCCCGACCTGCACTTTGAAGGTGGACCTCAGACTTGTTCATGGTACAATGATGAATTGGCCGGTTAGTTATGGTTGTACCGCCATTGCCCGACCTGCACTTTGAAGGTGGACCTCAGACTTGTTCATGGTACAATGATGAATTGGACGGTTTTTTATGGTTGTACCGTCATGCCCACCCTGCACTCTGATAGTGGACCTCAGACTTGTTCATGGTGCAATTGGCCAATTACTGTAGTTATGGTTGTACCGTCATGCCCGCCCTGCACTTTGATGGTGGACCTCAGACTCACATTTGTGGCTGTAAATATGGTTTTGCAGTTTAAAAACATTAAAAATGAGCCATGAACTGTTGTCGCTTGAAACTTATATTGCGAAATGTTATATTATTCTTCATTCAGTTTCAGTCTGCGCATATCACTGTGTTCTTCTGTAAAGGTCGTTGTTTGTATGGAATGTCAATAAAATATTGTACAATGTATCAATTCACTTTGAACAAGCTTGAACATTTTCCACGCATCGAAACTGATCACCTTTGCTTTCCATTTCACAAAAATGCTTTTAGTCTATCCAGAATTGCAGAATTTCACACAATACTCGCTGGATAATATGACAAAGTGGTTTGATGATATATATATATATAATGTATAGTGCATCCGGAAAGTATTCATAGCACTTCACTTTTCCACATTTTGTCATGTTACAGCCCAATTCCAAAATGGAATAAATTAATTTTTGTCCTCAAAATTCTACACACAATACCCCATAATGACAATGTGTAAAAAGTTTTTTTGAGATTTTTGCTAATTTAATACAAAAAAATATAGAAATAAGAAATCACATGTACATAAGTATTCACAGCCTTTGCCATGAAACTCAAAATTGAGCTCAGGTGCATCCTGTTTCCACTGATCATCCTTGAGATGTTCCTACAGCTTCATTGGAGTCCACCTGTGGTAAAATAATTTGATTGGACATGATTTTGAAAGGCATACACCTGTCTATATAAGGTCCCACACTTGACAGTGCATGTCAGAGCACAAACCAAGCATGAAGTCCAAGGAATTGTCTGCAGACCTCTGAGACAGGATTGTCTCGAGGCACAAATCTGGGGAAGGGTACAGAAAAATATCTGCTGCTTTGAAGGTCCCAAATGAGCACAGTGGCCGCCATCATCCGTAAATGGAAGAAGTTCGGAACCACCAGGACTCTTCCTAGAGTTGGCTGGCCATCTAAACTGAGCAATCAGGGGAGAAGGGCCCTAGTCAGGGAGGTGACCAAGAACCCAATGGTCACTTTGTCAGAGCTACAGTACAGCATTCCTCTGTGGAGAGATGAGAACCTTCCAGAAGGACAACCATCTCTGCAGCAATCCACCAATCAGGCCTGTATGGTAGAGTGGCCAGACGGAAGCCACTCCTTAGTAAAAAGCACATGGCAGCCCACCTGGAGTTTGCCAAAATGCACCTGAAGGACTTTCAGACCATGAGAAACAAAACTCTCTGGTCTGATGAGAAAAAGATTGAACTCTTTGGTGTGAATGCCAGGCATTATGTTTGGAGGAAACCAGGCACCGCTCATCACCAGGCCAATACCATCCCTACAGTGAAGCATGGTGGTGGCAGCATCATGCTGTGGGGATGTTTTTCAGTAGCAGGAACTGTGAGACTAGTCAGGATAGAGGAAAAGTTGAATGCAGCAATGTACAGAGACATCCTGGATGAAAACCTGCTCCAGAGCACTCTTGACCTCAGACTGGGGCGACGGTTTATCTTTCAGCAGGACAACGACCCTAAGCACACAACCAAGATATCAAAGGAGTGGCTTCAGGACAACTCTGTGAAAGTCCTTGAGTGGCCCAGGCAGAGCCCAGACCTGAATCCAATTGAAAATCTCTGGCGAGATCTGAAAATGACTGTGCACCGACGCTTCCCATCCAACCTGATGGAGCTTGAGAGGTGCTGCAAAGAGGAATGGGCGAAACTGCCCAAAGATAGGTGTGCCAAGCTTGTGGCATCATATTCAAAAAGACATGAGGCTGTAATTGCTGCCAAAGGTGCATCAACAAAGTATTGAGCAAAGGCTTGAAATACTTATGTACATGTGATTTCTTAGGTTTTTTTTAATTAAATTTGCAAAAATCTCAAAAAACTTTTACATACTGTCATTATGGGGTATTGTGTGTAGAATTTTGAGGACAAAAATGTATTTATTCCATTTTGGAATAAGGCTGTAACATAACAAAATGTGGAAAAAGTGAAGCGCTGTGAATACTTTCCGGATGCACTGTGTGTGTATATATAATATTGGGGGTGTAGTGTCCTATGTCCTGTTTAGTGTGTAATAGATGTGTACTATGATCATGTACAGTGGTCAGGACATGTTGGGGGTGTAGTGTCCTATGTCTGTATACAGTGTAATAGATTTGTATTATGATCATGTACAGCGGTGAGGACATGTTGGGGGGTGTAGTGTCCTATTTCTGTATACAGTGTAATAGATGTGTATTATGATCATGTACAGCGGTCAGGACATGTTGGGGGTGTAGTGTCCTATGTCTGTATACAGTGTAATAGATGTATATTATGATCATGTACAGTGGTCAGGACATGTTGGGGGTGTAGTGTCCTATGTCTGTGTACAGTGTAATAGATGTGTATTATGATCATGTACAGTGGTCAGGACATGTTGGGGGTGTAGTGTCCTATGTCTGTATACACTGTAATAGATGTGTATTATGATCATGTATAGTCGTCAGGTCATGTTGGGGGTGTAGTGTCCTATGTCTGTATAGAGTGTAATAGATGTGTATTATGGTCATGTACAGTGGTCAGGTCATGTTGGTGTTGTAGTGTCCAATGTCTGTATAGAGTATAATAGATGTATTATGGTCATGTCCAGTGGTATGGTCATGTTGGGGGTGTAGAGTCCTATGTCTGTATACAGTGTGATAGATGTGTATTATGGTCATGTACAGTGGTTAGGACCATGTTGGGGGTGTAGTGTCCTATGTCTGTATACAATGTAATGTGTATTATCGTCAAGTACAGTGGTCAGGTCATGTTGGGGGTGTAGTGTCCTATATCTGTATACAGTGTGATAGATGTATTATGATCATGTACAGCGGTCAGGACATGTTGGGGGTGTAGTGTCCTATGTCTGTATACAGAGTAATAGATGTGTATTATGATCATGTATATGGGTCAGGTCATGTTGGGGGTGTAGTGTTCTTTGTCTGTATAGTGTGTAATAGAATTGAATTATGGTCATGTACAGTGGTCAGGTCATGTTGGTGTTGTAGTGTACAATGTCTGTATACAGTGTAATAGATGTGTATTATGGTCATGTACAGTGGTCAGGTCATGTTGGGGGTGTAGTGTCCTATGTCTGTATACAGTGTAATAGATGTGTATTATGGTCATGTACAGTGGTCAGGTCATGTTGGGGGTGTAGTGTCCTATGTCTGTATACAGTGTAATAGATGTGTATTATGATCATGTACGGTGGTCAGGTCATGTTGGGGGTGTAGTGTCCTATGTCTGTATATAGTGTAATAGATGTGTATTATGATCATGTACAGTGGTCAGGTCATGTTGGGGGTGTAGTGTCCATGTCTGTATACAGTGTAATAGATGTGTATTATGATCATGTACAGTGGTTAGGACTATGTTGGGGTGTAGTGTCCTATGTCTGTATACAGTGTATTCTGTATACAGTGTAATAGATGTGTATTATGGTCATGTACAGTGGTCATGTCATGTTGGGTGTGTAGTGTCCTATATCTGTAAACAGTGTAATAGATGTGTATTATGGTCATGTACAGCGGTCAGGTCATGTTGGGGGTGTAGTGTCCTATGTCTGTATACAGTGTAATAGATGTGTATTATAGTCATGTACAGTGGTCAGGTCATGTTGGGGGTGTAGTGTCCTATGTCTGTATACAGTGTAATAGATGTGTATTGTTAACATGTACGGTGGTCAGGTCATGTTGGGGGTGTAGTGTCCTATGTCTGTATACAGTGTAATAGATGTGTATTATGATCATGTACAGTGGTCAGGTCATGTTGGGGGTGTAGTGTCCATGTCTGTATACAGTGTAATAGATGTGTATTATGATCATGTTGGGTGTGTAGTATCCTATATCTGTATACAGAGTAATAGATGTGTATTATGGTCATGTACAGTGGTCAGGTCATGTTGGGGGTGTAGTGTCCTATGTCTGTATACAGTGTAATAGATGTGTATTATGATCATGTACAGTGGTCAGGTCATGTTGGGGGTGTAGTGTCCTATGTCTGTATACACTGTAATAGATGTGTATTATGGTCATGTACAGTGGTCAGGTCATGTTGGGGGTGTAGTGTCCTTTGTCTGCATACAGTGTAATAGATGTGTATTATGATAATGTACAGTGGTCAGGACATGTTGTGGGTGTAGTGTCCTATGTCTGTATACAGTGTAATAGATGTGTATTATGGTCATGTCCAGTGGTCAGGTCAAGTTGGAGGTGTAGTGTCCTATGTCTGTATACAGTGTAATAGATGTGTATTATTGTCATGTACAGTGGTCAGGACATGTTGGGGGTGTAGTGTCCTATGTCTGTATACAGTGTAATAGATGTGTTTTATGGTCATGTACAGCGGTCAGGTCATGTTGGGGGTGTAGTGTCCTATGTCTGTATACAGTGTAAAAGATGTGTATTATGGTCATGTACAGTGGTCAGGACATGTTGTGGGTGTAGTGTCCTATGTCTGTATACAGTGTAATAGATGTGTATTATGATCATGTACAGTTGGTCAGGACATGTTGTGGGTGTAGTGTCCTATGTCTGTATACAGTGTAATAGATGTGTATTATGGTCATGTACAGTGGTCAGGTCATGTTGGGGGTGTAGTGTCCTATGTCTGTATACAGTGTAATAGATGTGTATTATGATCTTGTACGGTGGTCAGGTCATGTTGGGGGTGTAGTGTCCTATGTCTGTATACAGTGTAATAGATGTGTATTATGATCATGTACAGTTGTCAGGTCATGTTGGGGGTGTAGTGTCCATGTCTGTATACAGTGTAATAGATGTGTATTATGATCATGTACAGTGGTTAGGACTATGTTGGGGTGTAGTGTCCTATGTCTGTATACAGTGTATTCTGTATACAGTGTAATAGATGTGTATTATGGTCATGTACAGTGGTCATGTCATGTTGGGTGTGTAGTGTCCTATATCTGTAAACAGTGTAATAGATGTGTATTATGGTCATGTACAGCGGTCAGGTCATGTTGGGGGTGTAGTGTCCTATGTCTGTATACAGTGTAATAGATGTGTATTATTGTCATGTACAGTGGTCTGGTCATGTTGGGGGTGTGGTGTCCTATGTCTGTATACAGTGTAATAGATGTGTATTATGATCATGTACAGTGGTCAGGTCATGTTGGGGGTGTAGTGTCCATGTCTGTATACAGTGTAATAGATGTGTATTATGATCATGTACAGTGGTTAGGACTATGTTGGGGTGTAGTGTCCTATGTCTGTATACAGTGTAATAGATGTGTATTATGGTCATGTACAGTGGTCAGGACATGTTGGGGGTGTAGTGTCCTATGTCTGTATACAGTGTAATAGATGTGTATTATGGTCATGTACAGCGGTCAGGTCATGTTGGGGGTGTAGTGTCCTATGTCTGTATACAGTGTAATAGATGTGTATTATGGTCATGTACAGTGGTCAGGACATGTTGTGGGTGTAGTATCCTATGTCTGTATACAGTGTAATAGATGTGTATTATGATCATGTACAGTTGGTCAGGACATGTTGTGGGTGTAGTGTCCTATGTCTGTATACAGTGTAATAGATGTGTATTATGGTCATGTACAGTGGTCAGGTCATGTTGGGGGTGTAGTGTCCTATGTCTGTATACAGTGTAATAGATGTGTATTATGATCATGTACGGTGGTCAGGTCATGTTGGGGGTGTAGTGTCCTATGTCTGTATACAGTGTAATAGATGTGTATTATGATCATGTACAGTTGTCAGGTCATGTTGGGGGTGTAGTGTCCATGTCTGTATACAGTGTAATAGATGTGTATTATGATCATGTACAGTGGTTAGGACTATGTTGGGGTGTAGCGTCCTATGTCTGTATACAGTGTATTCTGTATACAGTGTAATAGATGTGTATTATGGTCATGTACAGTGGTCATGTCATGTTGGGTGTGTAGTGTCCTATATCTGTAAACAGTGTAATAGATGTGTATTATGGTCATGTACAGCGGTCAGGTCATGTTGGGGGTGTAGTGTCCTATGTCTGTATACAGTGTAATAGATGTGTATTATTGTCATGTACAGTGGTCAGGTCATGTTGGGGGTGTGGTGTCCTATGTCTGTATACAGTGTAATAGATGTGTATTATGATCATGTACAGTGGTCAGGTCATGTTGGGGGTGTAGTGTCCATGTCTGTATACAGTGTAATAGATGTGTATTATGATCATGTACAGTGATTAGGACTATGTTGGGGTGTAGTGTCCTATGTCTGTATACAGTGTAATAGATGTGTATTATGATCATGTACAGTGGTCAGGTCATGTTGGGGGTGTAGTGTCCATGTCTGTATACATTGTAATAGATGTGTATTATGATCATGTTGGGTGTGTAGTGTCCTATATCTGTATACAGTGTAATAGATGTGTATTATGGTCATGTACAGTGGTCATGTCATGTTGGGTGTGTAGTGTCCTATATCTGTATACAGTGTAATAGATGTGTATTATGGTCATGTACAGTGGTCAGGACATGTTGGGGGTGTAGTGTCCTATGTCTGTATACAGTGTAATAGATGTGTATTATGGTCATGTGCAGCGGTCAGGTCATGTTGGGGGTGTAGTGTCCTATGTCTGTATACAGTGTAATAGATGTGTATTATGGTCATGTACAGCGGTCAGGACATGTTGTGGGTGTAGTGTCCTATGTCTGTATACAGTGTAATAGATGTGTATTATGATCATGTACAGTTGGTCAGGACATGTTGTGGGTGTAGTGTCCTATGTCTGTATACAGTGTAATAGATGTGTATTATGGTCATGTACAGTGGTCAGGTCATGTTGGGGGTGTAGTGTCCTATGTCTGTATACAGTGTAATAGATGTGTATTATGATCATGTACGGTGGTCAGGTCATGTTGGGGGTGTAGTGTCCTATGTCTGTATACAGTGTAATAGATGTGTATTATGATCATGTACAGTGGTCAGGTCATGTTGGGGGTGTAGTGTCCATGTCTAGATACAGTGTAATAGATGTGTATTATGATCATGTACAGTGGTTAGGACTATGTTAGGGTGTAGTGTCCTATGTCTGTATACAGTGTATTCTGTATACAGTGTAATAGATGTGTATTATGGTCATGTACAGTGGTCATGTCATGTTGGGTGTGTAGTGTCCTATATCTGTAAACAGTGTAATAGATGTGTATTATGGTCATGTACAGCGGTCAGGTCATGTTGGGGGTGTAGTGTCCTATGTCTGTATACAGTGTAATAGATGTGTATTATTGTCATGTACAGTGGTCAGGTCATGTTGGGGGTGTAGTGTCCTATGTCAGTATACAGTGTAATAGATGTGTATTATGATCATGTACGGTGGTCAGGTCATGTTGGGGGTGTAGTGTCCTATGTCTGTATACAGTGTAATAGATGTGTATTATGATCATGTACAGTGGTCAGGTCATGTTGGGGGTGTAGTGTCCATGTCTGTATACAGTGTAATAGATGTGTATTATGATCATGTTGGGTGTATAGTGTCCTATATCTGTATACAGAGTAATAGATGTGTATTATGGTCATGTACAGTGGTCAGGTCATGTTGGGGGTGTAGTGTCCTATGTCTGTATACAGTGTAATAGATGTGTATTATGATCATGTACAGTGGTCAGGTCATGTTGTGGGTGTAGTGTCCTATGTCTATATACACTGTAATAGATGTGTATTATGGTCATGTACAGTGGTCAGGACATGTTGGGGGTGTAGTGTCCATGTCTGTATACAGTGTAATAGATGTGTACTATGATCATGTATAGTGGTCAGGTCATGTTGGGGGTGTAGTGTCCTATGTCTGTATACAGTGTAATAGATGTGTATTATGATCATGTACAGTGGTTAGGACTATGTTGGGGTGTAGTGTCCTATGTCTGTATACAGTGTATTCTGTATACAGTGTAATAGATGTGTATTATGGTCATGTACAGTGGTCATGTCATGTTGGGTGTGTAGTGTCCTATATCTGTAAACAGTGTAATAGATGTGTATTATGGACATGTACAGTGGTCAGGTCATGTTGGGGTGTAGTGTCCTATGTCTGTATACAGTGTAATAGATGTGTATTATGATAATGTAAAGTGGTCAGGACATGTTGTGGGTGTAGTGTCCTATGTCTGTATACAGTGTAATAGATGTGTATTATGGTCATGTCCAGTGGTCAGGTCAAGTTGGAGGTGTAGTGTCCTATGTCTGTATACAATGTAATAGATGTGTATTATTGTCATGTACAGTGGTCAGGACATGTTGGGGGTGTAGTGTCCATGTCTGTATACAGTGTAATAGATGTGTATTATGATCATGTACAGTGATTAGGACTATGTTGGGGTGTAGTGTCCTATGTCTGTATACAGTGTAATAGATGTGTATTATGATCATGTACAGTGGTCAGGTCATGTTGGGAGTGTAGTGTCCATGTCTGTATACATTGTAATAGATGTGTATTATGATCATGTTGGGTGTGTAGTGTCCTATATCTGTATACAGTGTAATAGATGTGTATTATGGTCATGTACAGTGGTCATGTCATGTTGGGTGTATAGTGTCCTATATCTGTATACAGTGTAATAGATGTGTATTATGGTCATGTACAGTGGTCAGGACATGTTGGGGGTGTAGTGTCCTATGTCTGTATACAGTGTAATAGATGTGTATTATGGTCATGTACAGCGGTCAGGACATGTTGTGGGTGTAGTGTCCTATGTCTGTATACAGTGTAATAGATGTGTATTATGATCATGTACAGTTGGTCAGGACATGTTGTGGGTGTAGTGTCCTATGTCTGTATACAGTGTAATAGATGTGTATTATGGTCATGTACAGTGGTCAGGTCATGTTGGGGTGTAGTGTCCTATGTCTGTATACAGTGTAATAGATGTGTATTATGATCATGTACGGTGGTCAGGTCATGTTGGGGGTGTAGTGTCCTATGTCTGTATACAGTGTAATAGATGTGTATTATGATCATGTACAGTGGTCAGGTCATGTTGGGGGTGTAGTGTCCATGTCTGCATACAGTGTAATAGATGTGTATTATGATCATGTACAGTGGTTAGGACTATGTTAGGGTATAGTGTCCTATGTCTGTATACAGTGTATTCTGTATACAGTGTAATAGATGTGTATTATGGTCATGTACAGTGGTCATGTCATGTTGGGTGTGTAGTGTCCTATATCTGTAAACAGTGTAATAGATGTGTATTATGGTCATGTACAGCGGTCAGGTCATGTTGGGGGTGTAGTGTCCTATGTCTGTATACAGTGTAATAGATGTGTATTATTGTCATGTACAGTGGTCAGGTCATGTTGGGGGTGTAGTGTCCTATGTCTGTATACAGTGTAATAGATGTGTATTATGATCATGTACGGTGGTCAGGTCATGTTGGGGGTGTAGTGTCCTATGTCTGTATACAGTGTAATAGATGTGTATTATGATCATGTACAGTGGTCAGGTCATGTTGGGGGTGTAGTGTCCATGTCTGTATACAGTGTAATAGATGTGTATTATGATCATGTTGGGTGTATAGTGTCCTATATCTGTATACAGAGTAATAGATGTGTATTATGGTCATGTACAGTGGTCAGGTCATGTTGGGGGTGTAGTGTCCTATGTCTGTATACAGTGTAATAGATGTGTATTATGATCATGTACAGTGGTCAGGTCATGTTGTGGGTGTAGTGTCCTATGTCTATATACACTGTAATAGATGTGTATTATGGTCATGTACAGTGGTCAGGACATGTTGGGGGTGTAGTGTCCATGTCTGTATACAGTGTAATAGATGTGTACTATGATCATGTATAGTGGTCAGGTCATGTTGGGGGTGTAGTGTCCTATGTCTGTATACAGTGTAATAGATGTGTATTATGATCATGTACAGTGGTTAGGACTATGTTGGGGTGTAGTGTCCTATGTCTGTATACAGTGTATTCTGTATACAGTGTAATAGATGTGTATTATGGTCATGTACAGTGGTCATGTCATTTTGGGTGTGTAGTGTCCTATATCTGTAAACAGTGTAATAGATGTGTATTATGGACATGTACAGTGGTCAGGTCATGTTGGGGTGTAGTGTCCTATGTCTGTATACAGTGTAATAGATGTGTATTATGATAATGTACAGTGGTCAGGACATGTTGTGGGTGTAGTGTCCTATGTCTGTATACAGTGTAATAGATGTGTATTATGGTCATGTCCAGTGGTCAGGTCAAGTTGGAGGTGTAGTGTCCTATGTCTGTATACAGTGTAATAGATGTGTATTATTGTCATGTACAGTGGTCAGGACATGTTGGGGGTGTAGTGTCCTATGTCTGTATACAGTGTAATAGATGTGTATTATGGTCATGTACAGCGGTCAGGACATGTTGTGGGTGTAGTGTCCTATGTCTGTATACAGTGTAATAGATGTGTATTATTGTCATGTCCAGTGGTCAGGTCAAGTTGGAGGTGTAGTGTCCTATGTCTGTATACAGTGTAATAGATGTGTATTATTGTCATGTACAGTGGTCAGGACATGTTGGGGGTGTAGTGTCCTATGTCTGTATACAGTGTAATAGATGTGTATTATGGTCATGTACAGCGGTCAGGTCATGTTGGGGGTGTAGTGTCCTATGTCTGTATACAGTGTAATAGATGTGTATTATGGTCATGTACAGTGGTCATGTCATGTTGGGTGTGTAGTGTCCTATATCTGTAAACAGTGTAATAGATGTGTATTATGGTCATGTACAGCGGTCAGGTCATGTTGGGGGTGTAGTGTCCTATGTCTGTATACAGTGTAATAGATGTGTATTGTTAACATGTACGGTGGTCAGGTCATGTTGGGGGTGTAGTGTCCTATGTCTGTATACAGTGTAATAGATGTGTATTATGATCATGTACAGTGGTCAGGTCATGTTGGGGGTGTAGTGTCCTATGTCTATATACACTGTAATAGATGTGTATTATGGTCATGTACAGTGGTCAGGACATGTTGGGGGTGTAGTGTCCATGTCTGTATACAGTGTAATAGATGTGTACTATGATCATGTACAGTGGTCAGGTCATGTTGGGGGTGTAGTGTCCTATGTCTGTATACAGTATAATAGATGTGTATTATGGTCATGTACAGTGGTCAGGTCATGTTGGGGTGTAGTGTCCTATGTCTGTATACAGTGTAATAGATGTGTATTATGATCATGTACGGTGGTCAGGTCATGTTGGGGGTGTAGTGTCCTATGTCTGTATACAGTGTAATAGATGTGTATTATGATCATGTACAGTGGTCAGGTCATGTTGGGGGTGTAGTGTCCATGTCTGTATACAGTGTAATAGATGTGTATTATGATCATGTTGGGTGTGTAGTGTCCTATATCTGTATACAGAGTAATAGATGTGTATTATGGTCATGTACAGTGGTCAGGTCATGTTGGGGGTGTAGTGTCCTATGTCTGTATACAGTGTAATAGATGTGTATTATGATCATGTACAGTGGTCAGGTCATGTTGGGGGTGTAGTGTCCTATGTCTATATACACTGTAATAGATGTGTATTATGGTCATGTACAGTGGTCAGGACATGTTGGGGGTGTAGTGTCCATGTCTGTATACAGTGTAATAGATGTGTACTATGATCATGTACAGTGGTCAGGTCATGTTGGGGGTGTAGTGTCCTATGTCTGTATACAGTGTAATAGATGTGTATTATGGTCATGTTCAGTGGTCAGGTCATGTTGGGGTGTAGTGTCCTATGTCTGTATACAGTGTAATAGATGTGTATTATGATCATGTACAGTGGTCAGGACATGTTGTGGGTGTAGTGTCCTATGTCTGTATACAGTGTAATAGATGTGTATTATGGTCATGTACAGTGGTCAGGACATGTTGGGGGTGTAGTGTCCTATGTCTGTATACAGTGTAATAGATGTGTATTATGATCATGTCTGGTGGTGTAATGCCTGAAAGATTTTACATTAATTGTGATAAGTGTTAAACCCACATATACCCACAAGCTGTGCATCTGTTTCTATCAGTGGATTATGTATAGTTTTGACTTTGTGAAGCTCTGTTGGTGTGTATGTTGGGGGTTCAACACAGCATCTATGGACCATCATACGTGTCCCTTGAAGTTTTGTCGTTCTGGCTGATAAAAGAGGAGTGCGCTGCTGCATAGACTCCAGTCTTCCTGTTCTCCAGGGAGGATTCATGCCCTGTCCCAAGATGGCCACCTAGACTCACTACTGAGCATGTGCAGGAGCCTTCTTAGTTGTACCATGTAGAGTGACATGATGGGAGACAGAAGTCTCCTACTTAGCTCCTAAAGAGACTCTATTTAATACCTGCATGTAAAGCTGCTCCAGCATTCTGCACCACTACCCGCAAACAGCATACACTCACCGGCTGGTGAGCTGTATTGAACCACGGATAATCTCCTTTGCCAGTACACATGTAACAGTGAGTACGGCTCTACGCACTATACTTCAATAAACCAACACCACTGGGTAAGTACAGTAACTGGGCTGCTCATAGAGTGAGTCATCCGCTGGTGTGAGCCTGTATAACTCAGCAATCTCACAATATCTACACCTGCACACACCTAATTTCCAACACTGGCAAATCAGCTACTAAGCGAATTTAGCTCTATGTGGGAAGGGTGATATTTGGGAAAGTCATAGATCTAAATAACATTGACAAACATGCCCGTCATTTATAGCAATTCACAACTACTATACTACAGTATAATTCTACATTTCTGCCATATTTCATTTTAAATCGCTACAAGCATTGTTAACCCTTTATTGCATCAGTTATAGAATTATATCATATTTGTCCTATTAACCCAGGACACTTTTTGCTGGCACTCCCCCAATTTCATTCATATCCCTGCGGATTATAACATTAAATTCCTCTGTCACAGAAATATGCCCCTCTGGTGAAATCTGTGGAATGAGTTACAGAACATCCATCATCCCCAGCCCGTTGCCACCTTTGTTACTAATCTCGCTGTCAGGTCTCCGTGATTGTCATGTCTGAGGCTGCCGACTGTCCGCACATTCCAATACCATCTTTCTCTCATAAACACAGCAGCCATTGTTGGCTGCAACGCCAGTCGCACGAGCGCAGCAAATTCTCACGCCATAAAAGCGCCTCTGATGACTCGTCTGCCGATCTCACCACCTGCAGGGAAAACTTGTACAAATAATTGATGACAAGAAAATAATACTATAAGTCTTCACCTTGCCCGTAATGAGCATTCAGATTGGCGTAAAGTGTGCAGCTGGGAATCCATGACCCTTCTGAACGCTGGGATCGTTTTGTGTTTGCTGATTAACTCCACAGCCTCCAGATCATAGGGATAGCTACAATAATGATCTGGTTCTTAGTACGTATACTGGCTGGTATCTGATGTCACCATCCACACTGCAACATATGATCATTAACTTAAAGGACAACTCAGCTCACACATCATTTATCTATGAAAGCCACAAAGCCACCCCTACTTACCTGTGCTGCCCTTTCTTTCTCACTGACTCCGATTCCGAGATGTGATGGCTCCTTCCCCTGGCACAATGTAACACTTCCCACAGAGAGACGCAAAAACTGGTGCAGCCACCTCCTTCTGGGGGCAAATGCATTAATCTGCTGTTTGGTGAAATCTTGGATTTTGGGTGTGTTTTATTTTTTATTTTTTTTTGGAGTGGGGGGACATTTGCCAACCTCTTGTTGCATTAAAGGTAAAACCACAAGAAAAAAACTGGAAAAGCGCAATTCTTAAAACCGCTACTTTGCACTTCAGAACCTTTGTGTCCTGCTTTTGACATCACTGGTGTTTTAAATTTCGAGCTCAAACACACAAGAGAAGGGGCTGCATGCACAAGCTGGCAAGCTGGAGGTTAGTATATATATATATATATATATATATATATATATATATACTAGGGGTGTGCACCGGCCACTTTTCGTGTTTTGTGTTTTGGTTTTGGATCTGGATCTTTCTTCGTGTTTTGGATCTGGATTGGTTTTGCCAAAACCACCCTTGCGTGTTTTGGGTTCTGGGTTTTGTGTTTTGGATCTGTATTTTTTTGAAAAAAAGCATAAAAACAGCTAAAATCACAGAATTTGTAGGTTTTTCTGCTCCTATGCTATTATTAACCTCAATAACCTTAATTTCCACTCATTTCCAGTCTATTCTGAATACCTCACACCTCACAATAGTGTTTTTATGTCCAAAAGGTTGCACCGAGGTAGCTGGATGACTATGCTAAGCGACACAAGTGGGCGGCACAAACACGTGACCCATCTAGGCGTGAAACTGCAGTGGCAGACAGGATGGCATTGAAAAACTAGGCCCCAAACTGTACATAATGCAAAGAAAAAAAAGAGGTGCAAGATGGAATTGTCCTTGGGCCCTCCCACCCACCCTTATGTTGTATAAACAGGACATGCACACTTTAACAAACCAATCATTTCAGCGCCAGGGTCTGCCACACAACTGTGGCTGAAATGATTGGTTCGTTTGGGCCCCCACAAAACAAGCTGGCAATTTATCTGTCCCTGCACAAACTGGCTCTACGGAGGCAAGATGTCATCCTCATCCTCCTCATCCACCGATTCCTCACCCTCTTCAGTGTGTACATCCTCATCCTCACAGAGTATTAATTCGTCCCTGCTGGAACCACAGGTCCCTCTGTACGTTCTGGAGGCTGGTCTCCCTGGAAGAGTTGATCATTCATTTTATGAACATCATCTTCTCCACATTTTGTGGAAGCAACCTCCTACGCCTTTCGCTGACAAGGTTCCCGGCTGCACTAAACACTCTTTCGGAGTACACACTGGAGGGGGGGCAACTCAGGTAAAATAGAGCCAGTTTGTACAGGGACCTCCAAATTGCTTCTTTTTCCTGCCAGTACAGGTACGGACTGTCTGACATGCCTACTTGGATGCTGTCACCGATGTAATCCTTTAACAGACAGACGCACGCTTGTCGCTGCTGCTTTGAGGATTCAAGTGCGGCTACAGCCCACACAATTCACAAAGACAGAAAAAAAAAAGAATATTTTTATTGTTTGTGGAGCACACTTTGAGGGTTACACCACCCTTTAACAGACAGACGCACGCTTGTCGCTGCTGCTTTGAGGATGCAAGTGCGGCTACAGCCCACACAATTCACAAAGACAGAAAATAGAAGAACAATATTTTAATTGTTTGTGTAGAACACTTTGAGGTGTCACCACCCTTTAACAGACAGATGCACGCTTGTCGCTGCTGCTTTAAGGATGCAGGTGCGGCTACAGCCCACACAATTCACATAGACAGAAAAAAAAAGAACAATATTTTAATTGTTTGTGTAGCACACTTTGAGGGTGTCACCACCCTTTAACAGACAGACGCACGCTTGTCGCTGCTGCTTTGAGGATGCAAGTGTGGCTACATCGCACACAAGTCACAAACACATTAAAAAAATAGTTTTTTATTTTTTGGAACACTTTGAGAGTTACACCACCCTTTAACAGACAGACGCACGCTTGTCGCTGCTGCTTTAAGGATGCAGGTGCGGCTACAGCCCACACATTTCACAAAGACCGAAAAAAAAAGAACAATATTTTAATTGTTTGTGTAGAACACTTTGAGGGTGTCACCACCCTTTAACAGACAGACGCACGCTTGTCGCTGCTGCTTTAAGGATGCAGGTGCGGCTACAGCCCACACAATTCACATAGACAGAAAAAAAAAGAACAATATTTTAATTGTTTGTGTAGCACACTTTGAGGGTGTCACCACCCTTTAACAGACAGACGCACGCTTGTCGCTGCTGCTTTGAGGATGCAGGTGGAATCTAGACGGGATTTGGAACCGAGGACACACTACCTCCATCAATTGTCTAAATCCCACTGCACTAATGTCGGATACCGGACGCACGTCTAACACCAACATAGCAGTCAAGGCCTCAGTTATACGTTTTGCTTCAGGATGACTGCTGTCGTACTTCATCCTCATCGCTAGGGACTGTTGGAGGGTCAATTGTTTAGTAAAAGTAGTGATGTTCCTACTTCCTCTCTGGGATGATGAACAACTCCCAGCAGCAGCAACAGCACTAGGAGGAAGTGGTTCTTGATCTTTCCCTATTTTATTTTTATCGGAGAAAGTTTGGTCCTCCATTTATGTTATATTGATATATATACGTGCGGCTAAAGCGCACACAAACACAGAAAATATTATTTTATTTTTGCTGGAGAGTAGTGCACTTTGTGGGTTACACCACCCTTTAAGAAATGAGCCAGCCGGCTCTTTACTTATGGGACACAGGCGCACGCTTGGCGCTGCTCCTTTGTTGATGCACGTGCAGCCACAGTGCACACAATTCACAAACACAGAAAATAATTTTTTTTTTGGTTTGGACTGGAGTGTACTTTCGGGGGTTACAGCACCCTTAACGGTCAAGCCAGCCGGCCCTTTACTTATGACACAGGCGCACGCTTGGCACTACTTTGTTGATGCACGTGCGGCTACTGCGCACACAATTCACAAACACAGAAAATAATTTTTTTTTTGGTTTGGACTGGAGTGTACTTTCGGGGGTTACAGCACCCTTTAACGGTCAAGCCAGCCGGCCCTTTACTTATGACACAGGCGCACGCTTGGCACTACTTTGTTGATGCACGTGCGGCTACTGCGCACACAATTCACAAACACAGAAAATAATTTTTTTTTTGGTTTGGACTGGAGTGTACTTTCGGGGGTTACAGCACCCTTAACGGTCAAGCCAGCCGGCCCTTTACTTATGACACAGGCGCACGCTTGGCACTACTTTGTTGATGCACGTGCGGCTACTGCGCACACAATTCACAAACACAGAAAATAATTTTTTTTTTGGTTTGGACTGGAGTGTACTTTCGGGGGTTACAGCACCCTTAACGGTCAAGCCAGCCGGCCCTTTACTTATGACACAGGCGCACGCTTGGCACTACTTTGTTGATGCACGTGCGGCTACTGCGCACACAATTCACAAACACAGAAAATAATTTTTTTTTTGGTTTGGACTGGAGTGTACTTTCGGGGGTTACAGCACCCTTAACGGTCAAGCCAGCCGGCCCTTTACTTATGACACAGGCGCACGCTTGGCACTACTTTGTTGATGCACGTGCGGCTACTGCGCACACAATTCACAAACACAGAAAATAATTTTTTTTTTGGTTTGGACTGGAGTGTACTTTCGGGGGTTACAGCACCCTTAACGGTCAAGCCAGCCAGCCCTTTACTTATGACACAGGCGCACGCTTGGCACTACTTTGTTGATGCACGTGCGGCTACTGCGCACACAATTCACAAACACAGAAAATCATTTTTTTTTTGGTTTGGACTGGAGTGTACTTTCGGGGGTTACAGCACCCTTAACGGTCAAGCCAGCCGGCCCTTTACTTATGACACAGGCGCACGCTTGGCACTACTTTGTTGATGCACGTGCGGCTACTGCGCACACAATTCACAAACACAGAAGATAATTTTTTTTTTGGTTTGGACTGGAGTGTACTTTCGGGGGTTACAGCACCCTTAACGGTCAAGCCAGCCGGCCCTTTACTTATGACACATGCGCACGCTTGGCACTACTTTGTTGATGCACGTGCGGCTACTGCGCACACAATTCACAAACACAGAAAATAATTTTTTTTTTGGTTTGGACTGGAGTGTACTTTCGGGGGTTACAGCACCCTTAACGGTCAAGCCAGCCGGCCCTTTACTTATGACACAGGCGCACGCTTGGCACTACTTTGTTGATGCACGTGCGGCTACTGCGCACACAATTCACAAACACAGAAAATAATTTTTTTTTTGGTTTGGACTGGAGTGTACTTTCGGGGGTTACAGCACCCTTAACGGTCAAGCCAGCCGGCCCTTTACTTATGACACAGGCGCACGCTTGGCACTACTTTGTTGATGCACGTGCGGCTACTGCTCACACAATTCACAAACACAGAAAATATATTATTTTTTTAGCACTTGGGGGGAGCACCCCTGATGGACAGAGCACCCCCTGGACAACACTGCAGCACTCCTTTAGGACTGGGACACTGCACAGGACTTTGGAGTGGACACAGCCCCTATGGAGAACTGACTGCACAACACAGTCCAGCCAGCCCCTATGGACTTTGAAGTAGTGGACACAGCCCCTATTAACAACAGCAGCACAGCACAACACAGCCAGCCCCTATGGACTTTGAAGTAGTGGACAACAGCAGCACTACACTACACTACACTACACAGCCCTAACTCCCACCCTCCCTCTTCACTGTCCACAGCCGAGTGAGAAAATGGCGCCGACGTGGGTACCTTATATAGGATCCAAAACCCGCGAGACTCGGAAGGCGGGATGATGACGTTTTGCCTCGATTTCAGATCCGAGTCAGGCGGGAAAAGTCGAGCCTGATTCGGATCGGACTCGGATCGGGGGGGCTCGGGGGGGTTCGGATTTCAGAAATCCGAACCCGCTCACCCCTAATATATACTATATATATGTATGTATATATATATGAAAAATAATAATGAAACGTGCGCCTGATAGTGTAGTATTTTAGAAACAAATGAATCAGTGCTCAAATGTATAAGTAATGTGCATACCAAAAAATAAACAATCAAAAGCTTATCTGATGTCCAACATTTCAATTGGCACCTTTTCTGATGGCGTCAGCATTCTGTGGTGTTCTATTTACCTTGACAAAGGTCCCACATGGGATCGAAACGTTGGACATAGCCTGAATATTTTGACACTGGTGGTGTTCCATCTGTTGATATATGAAGCCAGACTGGTACTGACTACGACCTGAAGCACAGAGGAGTGATACCATATATATGCACTGATTTACGCATATTTTGGTATGCAGATATATTTACGTCCAGTGGTGCTTCTATTTGTTGCTAACAATACTACACTATATATGATCTCTCGATGGGCAAAAAATTGCAAGTCCAAATTTAAGGTTATCACAAAGGTGTATCCCTTGGAAACCCGGAAAGTGCTATGGGTTCGAGTTACCTGACCATTGAAGTACTGCCTGGCTATCAGATAAGCTTTTGATTGTTTATTTTTTGGTACGCACATTCATTTGAGCACTGATTCATTTGTTTCTAAAATACTACACTATTAGGCGCACGTTCCATTATTATTTTGCAGCACCTTCTTCTCCGATTGCCACGCGGATTATTTGGAAAAACTGCAGCCACCTGTTATTTTCAGGAGTGTTCTGCACAACGTATCATCATTCATTAATATTTGACTATACACTTTACGCAAGGTATTTGAAATTTGTGTGCTAGTATTTACCTACTTCTTTTTATATATATATATGAAAACATCTAAAAGAAACAATGCTTATTGCATTAAAAAGATTGGATATGTAATATAACATTACTTAACAGCCACTAGTGTGCATAGTGACTGCGACAGGCAATTGTGTTTATCTTGTAACAGCAATTAATCGATTATTAGCATCAACTAAGATGTTCAGTCCATCCCCTCCAGCAGTGGTCATCGTCTCAGATGCCTCTTCCAGCCAGAGCACTGTCAAGCAATTAGGCTGTGCTAAACTGTGAAATATAAAACCAGCGCTATATTGCCAATCTACAGCATGTTAATTGAAGATGTGGCTACGTAGCTGCTGAAATGTCACTTCAATTAATCACACACTTAATTAAAAATGTAAAAAAAAAATATCAGGCCCTAGCAGATTGTGAGTTTATATAATGCTGAAAATGATACACAGCGTGAAAATGACCACAGTTTTACTATTACCATACACCAACTGTTACACTCTACCTCCCCCCTTTAGTTGCAATTAGTATTTCTTACACACCGTTAATTACTTTCCAGCCGAGGTTGTTGAAGTACTATAGTCACATACAGGTCAACTGGATGTTTTCAATCTCTGGGGCCGATGAATCAAGCTCCATTTCACATAAAAAATAAGAATAAATTCTTTATGGAATGATAAATATGATAATGTAGCATCAATCATATGTATTATGCAGGACATTAAAGGTTTTTCACGAGAGATGATTGCGATAATTTTCTATTTCTTGAAAATCCGCATAACCTCTAGCTTACAATTGAAAAATAGTAGAAATGCGATAATTCCAATTCCGAATGTATCATTCAAATTTCACAAATATTTATCAGATTTTCTTGCCTGAGATGGTGGAGAAATAGCTTTATAATAATAAGAAGGTTTAGGAGAGAGGATCTGAGAGCCCACTCATGTATGAGAAGACCTCCCATGTATGAGAAGACCTCCCATGTATGAGAGCCCACCCATGTATGAGAGCCCTCCCATGTATGAGAAGACCTCCCATGTACTGTATGAGAGCCCACCCATGTATGAGAAGACCTCCCATGTATGAGAGCCCACTCATGTATGAGAAGGCCTCACTTGTATGAGATCCCACTCATGTATGAGAAGACCTCCCATGTATGAGAAGGCCTCCCAAATAGGAAAGGCCTCCCATGTATGAGACCCCACCCATGTAAGAGCGCCCATTAATGTATGAGAAGACCTCCCATATATGAGAGCCCACTTATGTATGAGAACACCTCCCATGTATGATAGACCACCCATGTATGAGCAGACCTCCCATGTATGAAAGCCCACCCATGTATTAGAAGACCTCCCATGTATGAGAGCCCACCCATGTATGAGAAGACCTCCCTTGTATGACAGCCCACCCATGTATGAGAAGACTTCCCATGTATGACAGCCCACCCATGTATGAGCAGACCTCCCATGTATGAGAAGAGCCCCCATGTTTTCCAGCCCCTCCTTTTAACTGGCCTATTTATTACTAGTTACTAGTGAGCAGTAATCGTAATTAATTATTTGAGTTAAGTGTAAGTACAATAAATGGATCCACAATATATGATATATTTTAATTGATCTATTGAATTAAGCTTTTCTTCCCCCTCCACGGAGCAACGACACGAGAGTATTGTTTGTGGTTTTGATGAATGTGCATGCTCCACTTCTCTCGCCAGCACGTGCGCAATGCTTCAGATTCAAGGATGTTGGTCAACAATTTTGTGATAAAATAAGGTATGGTTTTGCATAGAAAAGTGAAAATGTGCTTTGGCCCCTCTATACACAAGACTTATAGGTGTTATAATGTCATAGTATAATAGCACTGTAGAGTCAGGGGGTTGGGTACGAGATACCAGCGGCCAGAATACCGACAGTGGCATCCCGACAGTTAGAATCCCGACACCTGAACGTAAGTAGCCTAATCCTAACCGCTAACCCTCCTCTAGTCCCTAACCCCTATCCCTAACCCTCCCCCTAGTCCCTAACCCCTATCCCTAACCCTCCCCCTAGTCCCTAACCCCTATCCCTAACCCTCCCCCGAGCGCAGACGCTAGCTAGAGACTCTGAATGAGGTCCATAGCGCGGGAGACCTGTGCATGCGCCATAGACTCTAGGACACAGACAGAGACTACTGCCCCCCCATAGAGGAATGGGCCCACACGGGGGCTGCATGTGGCCCCATTCCTGTCTTATACCCCCCCTGCGTATTGTGAGCGTCAGGTGACATTCGCTGCCCCTCCCGTCATTGTCTCAATCCGCAAACCAAGGTTACTTACAGAATCCAGAAATCAGAAGTGTCAGGAAACAAATTTTATTCTCGACAATAATTTACGTGTAAAGCTGTAATCATTTAGGGGCTTTGCAGACAGGTAAATTGCTTGTTTATAGTCAACATTTTAAGTAGAAAATGGATGAATGGATGAATTAACTGCTCCCTGGTTGTTAGGAAATATCAGGGGGAAGAAGCTAAATAACTGAAATGCGAGAAGATTATTTACAAAGTATCTTTGCAGTTTAAGCGTTTACTCTGCCCAAGTGATAAGTGATAAGAGGTGATTATAATGCCGCAAAACCCAGGACTAGAAGCATTTATATGCAGAGATGAGCAAAGTTGTGGTGAAGCTTTGCACATATCTTACTTCACTGGGACAGTGCGTTTTGCAGAGGTGCAAAGTTACTAACCTTTGAGTTTAACGTTTGCTTCTTGTCGCTGCACGCTGTGGGGCTGACGTAGGACATAAGCACATTTTCACGGTGCAAAGTTCACTTTTTCGTACTGTGCATCAAACTTTCTTGCACATTTTTATACCTGTGGAGATGAGGTACTATCTGCGCTTACAGTATATCTCCTTATGCTGAGAAAGGCAGCACAGACGAGTGAGGGGGGATGTAAGCATTGGACAAATATAGTAAGGTTGTGTTCTCGCTAAGGCGTAACCTGCGCTGATAATGATGGCGACTGGGAGACACACTGAGTGGTTGGGTGCGTACTGGTACTTCCCTTTGATACTATTGCTATCATAAGTGTGGCTGCTTCATTCTAGTCAGATACATTACGTATTAGATATTTGTATTTGGTGTGTGTCAGGGAAGCATATTTTGCCTTGTTTTATTTACATATTATATTATTTGAAAGATGGAAGGCAATGGTCATTTGTATTTTTTGTAATGCCATTAGTACTTTAATGTATGTATTTGTTTCTATATTTAGAGTAATTGTATATCACATGGTAAATGCAACTTTACTGTTTCTTAATAACAGTGTGGACACCCAGTCTTATGTATATAACACTTCATTAAAGTGCTACTGTATATTGTGAATTCATTTTAAGTCTGCACAAAATCTGTCCATTACTACACGAGTCTATGTACTTGTAAATCCTGTATTGGATATTTGGAGGGGTGTCAGATCATGCTGTCCTTTGGGATATAATAAGGGAGAAGTCCACCTCCGTCTACACTATCGCTGCACACTGCAAGGACTGTGGTGACAGGGTAGAACAGAGCCAGGCTAAGGGAGGGCACAGGGGCAAGGCCTGCTCAAAGGCGCTAAACCCAAAAGGGGCACAGTACTGTGCCATGGAGTGGACCAATCAAGACTGGCGGACCTGCACTGTGGCTGAACTGCTGGGACTTTGAGCTCCTCTCTCTCAAACAGGTCAGTCTTCTATAGGGCCTGGGGAAATGTAATGTATCTTATTTTTATTAAGTGAGGGACAATGTTTTGTGTTTTTATTTCCTGTGGGGGGGCCAATGTGCTTAACTTTTTATACTGTGGGGGCCAATCTGTGATTTTGGGAGGGGAGCCACCACTCCCCTTACTGTGAGTTCAGGTCCCCTTGTTTTTGCATGCCCCGCCATATTTTTCACGCTCATGCCTACAGCACGAGCAAATCAAAAAACATTTTTAGCTTTAAAAGTAGATCACCAAGTCCAAAAGTCTGACACACCTGCTGCACCCAGTGGAAACTTCTCCTTCAAGCAAGCACTTCAATGCCACCCAGGAATGACCAATCAGCCATCGGTGAGAAGCGACTGAGATGCGTCTGACTCATGGCTGCTCATAGATGCTCTATGTAAGATATAAAGCAAGTTTTCACGGCTCAGGAGGAGGCCTGACATGTGCGCCCTGTTCATGTGTCTTTCCTCCTCAGCGATCCAGGAGACTGGACGTTCCCTCTGAGACTCCCAGAAGTCATAAGAGTCCTACAGAGCCCCACAGAATACCGCAAGTGCCATATACCACCACTACTATTACTAAGGGCATACATGCCTACTATCCCGGAAACTGGGGAAGTCTCCCTATTTATTGGGTAACCCACCGCACCCCCCGGAAGAGTAGGCACTTCTCTCACATTCCGCCCACTTCCTAGTGAAGTGGGCAGAATAGGAAGACCTTACCATTGTTGCGCGATCCGCCAGAGGTGGCGGGGCTTAATGATGCAATTCTATGCGATAGTCCATCCTCGCCCCCATCACTGCCTACTTCTCCCGGGAAGCCAACATTAGAACTCGGTAAGTATGACTAAGGGGCAAAGCACCACTAACCACCAGGGCATGTACCATCCTGGTGCACGCCACACTACAACATCCAGCAATACCTTTATGCTCTAGGCTGCTGCATCATTGTTATTGTACCTGTTCATTCCGGTGTCTCTATGCCACCTTGTTGTTCTACCTGGTTAAATAAACCTAAAACATGGTTAAGCTGTACCATGTGTGCTAATAGGTCACATGCCCAGGCGCACTCCACTATACTCTGCTAATAGGTCACATGCCCAGGTGCACTCCACTATACTCTGCTAATAGGTCACATGCCCAGGCGCACTCCACTATACTCTGCTAATAGGTCACATGCCCAGGTGCACTCCACTATACTCTGCTAATAGGTCACATGCCCAGGTGCACTCTGCTAATAGGTCACATGCCCAGGCGCACTCCACTATACTCTGCTAATAGGTCACATGCCCAGGTGCACTCCACTATACTTTGCTAATAGGTCACATGCCCAGGTGCACTCTGCTATACTCTGCTAATAGGTCACATGCCCAGGTGCACTCTGCTATACTCTGCTAATAGGTCACATGCCCAGGCGCACTCCACTATACTCTGCTAATAGGTCACATGCACAGGTGCACTCTGTTATACTCTGCTAATAGGTCACATGCCCTGGTGCACTCTGTTATACTCTGCTAATAGGTCACATGCCCAGGTGCACTCTGCTAATAGGTCACGTGCCCAGGCGCACTCCACTATACTCTGCTAATAGGTCATGTGCCCAGGTGCACTCTGCTATACTCTGCTAATAGGTCACATGCCCAGGTGCACTCCACTATACTCTGCTAATAGGTCACGTGTACAGGCACACTCCACTATACGCAGCTAAAAGGTCACATGCCCAGGTGCACTCCACTATACTCTGCTAATATGTCACATGCCCAGGTGCACTCCGCTATACTCTGCTAATAGGTCACATGCCCAGGTGCAATCCACTATACTCTGCTAATAGGTCACATGCCCAGGTGCACTCCGCTATACTCTGCTAATAGGTCACATGCCCAGGTGCACTCCGCTATACTCTGCTAATAGGTCACGTGCCCAGGCGCACTCCGCTATACTCTGCTAATAGGTCACGTGCCCAGGCGCACTTCGCTATACTCTGCTAATAGGTCACATGCCCAGGTGCACTCCGCTACACTCTGCTAATAGGTCACATGCCCAGGTGCACTCCCCTATACTCTGCTAATAGGTCAAATGCCCAGGTGCACTCCCCTATACTCTGCTAATAGGTCACGTGCCCAGCTGCACTCTGCTATACTCTGCTAATAGATCACGTGCCCAGGTGCACTCTGCTATACTCTACTAATAGGTCACGTGCCCAGGTGTACTCCCCTATACTCTGCTAATAGGTCACTTTCCCAGGTGCACTCCCTTATACTCTGCTAATAGGTCACATGCCCAGGTGCACTCTGTTATACTCTGCTAATAGGTCACGTGCCCAGGTGCACTCCACTATAATCTGCTAATAGGTCACGTGCCCAGGTGTACTCCCCTATACTCTGCTAATAGGTCACGTGCCCAGGTGCACTCTGCTATACTCTGCTAATAGATCACGTGCCCAGGTGCACTCTGCTATACTCTACTAATAGGTCATGCGCCTAGGTGGACTCCCCTATACTCTGCTAATAGGTCACGTGCCCAGGTGCACTCTGCTATACTCTGCTAATAGGTCACGTGCCCTGGTGCACTCTTCTATACTCTGCTAATAGGTCACGTGCCAAGGCGCACTCCGCTAAACTCTGCTAATAGGTCACGTGCCCAGGCGCACTCCGCTATACTCTGCTAATAGGTCACGTGCCCAGGCGCACTCCGCTATACTCTGCTAATAGGTCACGTGCCCAGGTGCACTCTGCTATACTCTGCTAATAGGTCACGTGCCCAGGTGTACTCCGCTATACTCTGCTAATAGGTCACGTGCCCAGGCGCACTCCGCTATACTCTGCTAATAGGTCACGTGCCCAGGTGCACTCTGCTATACTCTGCAAATATGTCACGTGCCCAGGTGCACTCTGCTATACTCTGCTAATAGGTCACATGCCCAGGTGCACTCCCCTATACTCTGCTAATAGGTCACGTGCCCAGCTGCACTCTGCTATACTCTGCTAATAGATCACGTGCCCAGGTGCACTCTGCTATACTCTACTAATAGGTCACGTGCCCAGGTGTACTCCCCTATACTCTGCTAATAGGTCACTTGCCCAGGTGCACTCCCTTATACTCTGCTAATAGGTCACATGCCCAGGTGCACTCTGTTATACTCTGCTAATAGGTCACGTGCCCAGGTGCACTCCACTATACTCTGCTAATAGGTCATGTGCCATGGTGTACTCCCCTATACTCTGCTAATAGGTCACGTACCCAGGTGCACTCTGCTATACTCTGCTAATAGATCACGTGCCCAGGTGCACTCTGCTATACTCTACTAATAGGTCATGTGCCTAGGTGGACTCCCCTATACTCTGCTAATAGGTCACGTGCCCAGGTGCACTCTGCTATACTCTGCTAATAGGTCACGTGCCCTGGTGCACTCTTCTATACTCTGCTAATAGTTCACGTGCCCAGGCGCACTCCGCTAAACTCTGCTAATAGGTCACGTGCCCAGGCGCACTCCACTATACTCTGTTAATAGGTCACATGCCCAGGCGCACTCCGCTATACTCTGCTAATAGGTCACGTGCCCAGGTGCACTCCGCTATACTCTGCTAATATGTCACGTACCCAGGTGTACTCCGCTATACTCTGCTAATAGGTCACGTGCCCAGGTGTACTCCACTATACTCTGCTAATAGGTCACGTGCCCAGGTGCACTCCGCTATACTCTGCTAATAGGTCACGTACCCAGGTGCACTCCGCTATACTCTGCTAATAGGTCACGTGCCCAGGTGTACTCCACTATACTCTGCTAATAGGTCACGTGCCCAGGTGCACTCCGCTATACTCTGCTAATAGGTCACATGCCCAGGTGCACTCCGCTATACTCTGCTAATAGGTCACATGCCCAGGCGCACTCTGCTATTCTCTGCTAATAGGTCACATGCCCAGGTGCACTCCCCTATACTCTGCTAATAGGTCACGTGCCCAGCTGCACTCTGCTATACTCTGCTAATAGATCACGAGCCCAGGTGCACTCTGCTATACTCTACTAATAGGTCACGTGCCCAGGTGTACTCCCCTATACTCTGCTAATAGGTCACTTGCCCAGGTGCACTCCCTTATACTCTGCTAATAGTTCACATGCCCAGGTGCACTCTGTTATACTCTGCTAATAGTTCACGTGCCCAGGTGCACTCCACTATACTCTGCTAATAGGTCATGTGCCCTGGTGTACTCCCCTATACTCTGCTAATAGGTCACGTGCCCAGGTGCACTCTGCTATACTCTGCTAATAGATCACGTGCCCAGGTGCACTCTGCTATACTCTACTAATAGGTCATGCGCCTAGGTGGACTCCCCTATACTCTGCTAATAGGTCACGTGCCCAGGTGCACTCTGCTATACTCTGCTAATAGGTCACGTGCCCTGGTGCACTCTTCTATACTCTGCTAATAGGTCACGTGCCAAGGCGCACTCCGCTAAACTCTGCTAATAGGTCACGTGCCCAGGCGCACTCCGCTATACTCTGCTAATAGGTCACGTGCCCAGGCGCACTCCGCTATACTCTGCTAATAGGTCACGTGCCCAGGTGCACTCTGCTATACTCTGCTAATATGTCACGTGCCCAGGTGTACTCCGCTATACTCTGCTAATAGGTCACGTGCCCAGGCGCACTCCGCTATACTCTGCTAATAGGTCACGTGCCCAGGTGCACTCTGCTATACTCTGCAAATATGTCACGTGCCCAGGTGCACTCTGCTATACTCTGCTAATAGGTCACATGCCCAGGTGCACTCCCCTATACTCTGCTAATAGGTCACGTGCCCAGCTGCACTCTGCTATACTCTGCTAATAGATCACGTGCCCAGGTGCACTCTGCTATACTCTACTAATAGGTCACGTGCCCAGGTGTACTCCCCTATACTCTGCTAATAGGTCACTTGCCCAGGTGCACTCCCTTATACTCTGCTAATAGGTCACATGCCCAGGTGCACTCTGTTATACTCTGCTAATAGGTCACGTGCCCAGGTGCACTCCACTATACTCTGCTAATAGGTCATGTGCCATGGTGTACTCCCCTATACTCTGCTAATAGGTCACGTACCCAGGTGCACTCTGCTATACTCTGCTAATTGATCACGTGCCCAGGTGCACTCTGCTATACTCTACTAATAGGTCATGTGCCTAGGTGGACTCCCCTATACTCTGCTAATAGGTCACGTGCCCAGGTGCACTCTGCTATACTCTGCTAATAGGTCACGTGCCCTGGTGCACTCTTCTATACTCTGCTAATAGGTCACGTGCCCAGGCGCACTCCGCTAAACTCTGCTAATAGGTCACGTGCCCAGGCGCACTCCGCTATACTCTGTTAATAGGTCACATGCCCAGGCGCACTCCGCTATACTCTGCTAATAGGTCACGTGCCCAGGTGCACTCCGCTATACTCTGCTAATATGTCACGTACCCAGGTGTACTCCGCTATACTCTGCTAATAGGTCACGTGCCCAGGTGTACTCCACTATACTCTGCTAATAGGTCACGTGCCCAGGTGCACTCCGCTATACTCTGCTAATAGGTCACGTACCCAGGTGCACTCCGCTATACTCTGCTAATAGGTCACGTGCCCAGGTGTACTCCACTATACTCTGCTAATAGGTCACGTGCCCAGGTGCACTCCGCTATACTCTGCTAATAGGTCACGTGCCCAGGTGCACTCCGCTATACTCTGCTAATAGGTCACATGCCCAGGCGCACTCTGCTATTCTCTGCTAATAGGTCACATGCCCAGGTGCACTCCCCTATACTCTGCTAATAGGTCACGTGCCCAGCTGCACTCTGCTATACTCTGCTAATAGATCACGAGCCCAGGTGCACTCTGCTATACTCTACTAATAGGTCACGTGCCCAGGT
Organism: Taudactylus pleione; assembly: GCA_031769625.1. Taxonomy (NCBI): domain Eukaryota; kingdom Metazoa; phylum Chordata; class Amphibia; order Anura; family Myobatrachidae; genus Taudactylus; species Taudactylus pleione. The sequence goes on from JAUIMM010000659.1 coordinate 2,953,493, forward strand.
GTACTCCCCTATACTCTGCTAATAGGTCACTTGCCCAGGTGCACTCCCTTATACTCTGCTAATAGGTCACATGCCCAGGTGCACTCTGTTATACTCTGCTAATAGTTCACGTGCCCAGGTGCACTCCACTATACTCTGCTAATAGGTCATGTGCCCTGGTGTACTCCCCTATACTCTGCTAATAGGTCACGTGCCCAGGTGCACTCTGCTATACTCTGCTAATAGATCACGTGCCCAGGTGCACTCTGCTATACTCTACTAATAGGTCATGTGCCTAGGTGGACTCCCCTATACTCTGCTAATAGGTCACGTGCCCAGGTGCACTCTGCTATACTCTGCTAATAGGTCACGTGCCCTGGTGCACTCTTCTATACTCTGCTAATAGGTCACGTGCCCAGGCGCACTCCGATAAACTCTGCTAATAGGTCACGTGCCCAGGCGCACTCCGCTATACTCTGCTAATAGGTCACATGCCCAGGCGCACTCCGCTATACTCTGCTAATAGGTCACGTGCCCAGGTGCACTCCGCTATACTCTGCTAATATGTCACGTACCCAGGTGTACTCCGCTATACTCTGCTAATAGGTCACGTGCCCAGGTGTACTCCACTATACTCTGCTAATAGGTCACGTGCCCAGGTGCACTCCGCTATACTCTGCTAATAGGTCACATGCCCAGGTGCACTCCGCTATACTCAGCTAATAGGTCACATGCCCAGGTGCACTCCATTATACTCTGCTAATAGGTCACATGCCCAGGCGCACTCTGCTATTCTCTGCTAATAGGTCACATGCCCAGGTGCACTCCACTATACTCTGCTAATAGGTCACATGCCCAGGTGCAATCCACTATACTCTGCTAATAGGTCACATGCCCAGGTGCACTCCACTATACTCTGCTAATAGGTCACATGCCCTGGTGCACTCCCCTATACTATGCTAATAGGTCACATGCCCAGGTGCACTCCGCTATACTCTGCTAATAGGTCACATGCCCAGGTGCACTCCACTATACTCTGCAAATAGGTCACATGCCCAGGTGCACTCTGTTATACTCTGCTAATAGGTCAAGTGCCCAGCTGCACTCCGCTATACTCTGCTAATAGGTCACGTGCCCAGGTGCACTCCACTATACTGTGCTAATAGGTCACGTGCCCTGGTGCACTCCACTATACTCTGCTAATAGGTCACGTGCCCAGGTGCACTCTGCTATACTCTGCTAATAGGTCACGTGCCCAGGTGTACTCCGCTATACTCTGCTAATAGGTCACGTGCCCAGGTGTACTCCGCTATACTCTGCTAATAGGTCATGTGCCCAGGTGCACTCCATTATACTCTGCTAATAGGTCACATGCCCAGGCACACTCTGCTATTCTCTGCTAATAGGTCACATGCCCAGGTGCACTCCACTATAGTCTGCTAATAGGTCACGTGCCCAGATGCACTCCGCTATACTATGCTAATAGGTCACGTGCCCAGGTGCACTCTGTTATACTCTGCTAATAGGTCACATGCCCAGGTGCACTCCGCTATACTCTGGTAATAGGTCACGTGCCCAGGTGCACTCCGCTATACTCTGCTAATAGGTCACGTGCCCAGGTGCACTCCGCTATACTCTGCTAATAGGTCACGTGCCCAGGTGCACTCCCGTATACTCTGCTAATAGGTCACATGCCCAGGTGCACTCCCCTATACTCTGCTAATAGGTCACATGCCCAGGTGCAATCCGAACCCGCTCATTCCTAATTATTTATAATGCTTCTTTTTTGCAACTATAAAACTCAATATACCGTTCATCCCCAGAGCACCTGCTTTTCATTTTTACAAGTCCATTTGTGAGTAGCCTGATTTTAGGTTTTATGGCAGCAGATTAAGAGATTTTATACACAGGTCACCGAACTTTTATAGACATTGTCCAGAGCAGCTGTTACTGGCGATACTGCATCGTATTCTGCGTGTCACCCACCTAATAACTGTCCCTCATGATTAGTGGCTCATCTGTATGGTGGCGATGTTAGCACTAAGGCATGGAGATATATTCATTAGTGCTGCGGCCTCGTTACTGCCGCTCGTTTAGGGATAATCAGCTGCTGCTCTGTAGTGGGGTCGCTTCCCAGATGCACAAGATCAATTTCTCTAATAAAAGTGGATCAATAAGTCAGACAGTAAAACTAGTTACGTGTGATACGGTGTAAAGCTGCCGGATCGCCGGATACATCATCATTATGTCCCGTCTCATCCTGTCTCAAGTAAAGGCTGATTTCATTCGCCATTAATATGTGATTTCATCACCAATGTCCTCCTGACCCTTTTCCAATCACAAATATTGCTGACTTCTGCATTTCCTCTCAATTACTATATTGACCTCATGTGGGGCGGGCTGCGTCCAGCATTGGGTCCAAGCTCCGTAAAGTTTCGCTTCCTGTAGCTTTGTGCATATGGGGAACGCGGTCAGACCTCAGAAAATGGCATTTTCATAGGTTTCAGCGCATTTTGCAGTTGATGCATCCCGTCCATGGACAATCATCTCGCTTTACACCAAAATCTCCACTTTCTATCCCGGCTCTGAGCATAGATCTGGGGGGTGTTTTCTATTTTCATCATGTCGACAGTGATGACATGTCAACAGGTTTAGAATGTCAGCAAAACGTCCCTGGTGGTGCAGTGGTGTCTTCCAGTTTCAGCCGTGATGTCATGATGGCTTCTGGTTCATCCTGCAGCGGTTCCGGCAGTAATGTCCATAACCCACCCTAGTGCCTAACTTTAGCCCTACCAGTAAAACCCTACTCTCCCATAGCCTAACCTTAACTCTCCCCTCCCGCAGCCTAACCCTAAACCAAGGGTTTATCAAACTCGGTCCTCAGGACCCCTAACAGTGCATGTTTTCCAAGTCTCCTCACAGAATCACAAGTGAGCTATTAGACTCATCTGTGGATCTTTTAAAATGTGTCAGTGAGTAATGAAAACACCTGTGCTTCTGCTGGATGCCCTGGAAAATGTGAACTGTGTGGGGTCCTGAGGACCACTGTCTTAAACCATCAATCCTGCAGGCTAACTCTAGCCCTCCTATCCTACAACCTAACCCTAATCCTCCTCTCCTGCAGCCTATCCTTACCGCTCCAACCAAGGGCGTATTAAGAGAGGAGGTGGCCTCCCTCTCTCCGTCCGGAGCCCCCTCCTCTCTACTCGGCGGCCAGCAGCAGACTGACGCGTCTGACCACAGCATCAGTAGACTCTGGGCACTAATCTGTGCCCAGAGTCTACAGCGCATGCGCAGGTCGGCGTGGAAATGGCGTGGCTGCCATTTTCCTGGCAATTTCCTCACTGCGCATGCGCAAAATGCCAGTTAGAAGCTAATTGGTTGCTTCAGGAACTTCTCCCCTGGATCTCTCTCCAAGGCTTGGGACATCTCCCCCACAGAGTTTGATAAACTGATAAATGCGCCTGATATTGTCAGACTGAGCAGGAAATATTGCAGTGTTGTTAGCAGGGTTAGTATTAGATGAGAGACACAAAGGATGAACATATGAAATAAAATATATTATACTGTACTGTATCCCCATTCACAACAATTGTGTAATAAACCGAATAATCCAGATTTCATAGCTGTTATGGGCTTTTTAAGTAAGAAAACAAAAATACACATCATTTTCAACCCCCTGCATCACTACCATGTACACATATATATATATATATATATATATTAGCTGCAATAAATGATTAATTACAGAAATTATTAAACAAGTCAATAGATGCTTATGTGTTGCTGTAAATTAGTGCCGCTGCTAGACTACAAGCGTGTAATTAGCTAGATGGTATATGGGGTAATGTACTGGTAAATTGTGAGAGCTTTATAATTGCATATATATATTGTGATAGAAGCACTGGAGAAGTGTGGAATGGCTTCTATGTCTGTCCCAGATTCCGGTCTTATGTCTTTTAAAACCTCCAGGAAAAGTCTGTTGTATAAAGCAAACTAGAAATGTCGGCTTCTGTGAAAAGCAGGAATGGGTCCTGGGGGTGTGGATGTGGAGTTGGAGGGCTCCATCCACAGGCCACTCCAGGTGTTGGGCCTTTCAGCCTGGTAGCAGGCTCATTAGGGCTTGCATCTGGGAATGGCTGATTTATGCTGGGTTTAGTTGTGGCTGAGTGTCTCATAATCGTGCAATTGCTCAGTAATCGGGCACAAATCGTGCAAATTAATGTTGGAAATGACCAGCGATGCGTGCTCTACGCTGGTCGTTTCCGACATCAATCATCGCCCGAACATGCTGGTCAATCTGCCGATAACGACAGATTGCCCATGTACGGGGATGAATGGAGGGTGCCTACACATAATGACTGAATGCTCAGTGTAGGGCACAGCACAGACTGTGAAACGACAGCACGATTACAATGTCGTAATTGTGCAGTCGTTTCACAGTCTGCTAGTGGATAGGCACCATTACAGTATGGCAACTAAATACATCCAACTAAAAATGCAAATATTATGGGACTGTTCTGCCATCCTAATAGTGAGTACTTTAGTCCCAGCTGCTGGGTGCTATGCCATGCTCCGGTGAGTGGGTGCTTCTCACATGCTAGACCCACCCACAAAGAGGTGCAACCATGCCCAACATGCTGTGGCTACAGCCCCATCCAGTTAGCAGCCCGTCAAAATGACCAGGCATTGTCGCGCCCATAAAAAAATCCTGTTTGAGCATTCAAACGGGTCACTTTTTGTTAATTTCTGCTCGCCAGCTTGAGGGGCTGGGAGTAGAAATGTCAGCACGCACAAATGGAGCAACAATTCAATTGCTCCTTCGGGCGCCATCTAGTGGCTGCTGGTGCTCAACACACCTGAATTCCCCCATTTGAGGCGAGGAGCAACGTTAGCCTTTTACATTATAGATGTATTAGATTACTGGTTTAGCGCCTACTGTGGAGTCGGATCTGAGAATCTGGATCTGAGAATGCACCAGCCAGGGGGATACTGGTCAGAGCTCTGTGTTAGGTAATAAGCAGGTGCACAGTCAGCCCTGCTCCAAGGTCATTAGGATGCTCATTTAGCTATGCACAGAAACATGGAGGGTTCCACCCGTACTGCTTCTTGGATCAGCATCTTCTATGGGCCTGAAAATACCTGAAAATTCTATTAGCAGCTGGCTGATCTATGAATAATGAATAGGCATGGATCAGCCAGCTATTCATACATGTGAATGTGTTACTATTGGTGAGGAGAGGGCTGTGTAAGTGGTTAGTATATATTACATAAGTTATTCTATATTACATCAGTTATTCTGCATTACATCTGCCAGCTTCTGTAACGTTCCATATAGAGTAGCAAATAACATTATACAGTATAATAATGCAGATAATTTTGTGCTGATGTCTATTTTTAAAGAACGAAGACAGCAAATGGTTGCTGTAGCAAACATCACTACTAACAATGTTTTAGTCAGTGACTTCAGATGTGCAATGGACTTTTATAGAAATATGGGAATGGGTGCTGAGCAACTTCTGAATGATTTTCTGCATAATCAGAGCAGTTCTGACTTTGGAGGAAGGATCAGACAAGGATTTTGTTCCTTCAGTGTTATTATCATCAATAACATTAATTTCCAGTCACAGCGCCTGAAATCACGAGAAGGGTACTTACATGCAATCCAAAACACACGAGATACGGTTTTTAAAGTTCAGAACTTCCGAGAAGACCCGAGCCTGGACTCAGTTCGACTCGGAAACCCAAAGTTCGGGTATGTTCGGTTTCACCAAAATGGAACCGCTCATCTCTACCTTATAGGGGTACAGGAGACCTGTCCGCGCTGCAGCTCTTATTCCAGCCAGGGTACGGGACATTGGAAGGGGTGTTAGCATTTGTTATTCGGATAACGACTTACCTGTGGGTCCTTTGGATGACACCCCAGGTCCCATCTTTGGTTAGAGATGCTCCGGCTAATGCAATAATGCGACCGGTCAGATAAACAGTGAGGGCGGCTGCAGGGAGAGAATCTTCCCGCAGCTGCTGCTCCCAGAGGGGCCTTCTGGTCCCTCTGCTTCCTTGCACCCTCCCCCAGGGTCTGCTGCTCTGATGGTCACTGCTGATTGGCCAGCACAGCAGGACCCCACCCCCCACCGAGTGGCTGCAGAGATTAGCAGCTACTGGGAAAAAATAAATGAACCCCCCTCTCACCCCCTAAAGTGTACCTGGTGCCTGAAGCCTCTGTGAAAATGAAAGTCGCAATGGTCCCGATGTTCCGATGGTGGTGAGCCGATGTTTGACAAACCGATTTTATTTTTTACAAATATCACAAAAAAAAGAAAAAAATTTTATGAAATAATTTTGGATAAGATGAAATACACGCTCTTCACCCTCACTCATAAAAAAATTGTCAGTTAAATAGTTAATATAATTTCTTGACATCAGACACAGCATGATATACTTAGCGCTTCTTAAAATGTACCCCTAAACCACCTTATTATTGCTGCATTAGTAGCAAAACCTCTGCTTTATCGGCCCATTAAAATTCACTTTAGATGTGCCTCAGCCTCCTGCTTTTTTATCACCTGAAAAATATCCTAATGGAGGAATAAAACAAAACTTAGATAGTGCTGTGATTACTTTTTATTATATCAATAAAACATTTAAAAAGCTTCTTACAATAAAATGTTGTGAGACTGGATATCGCCTATAAATATCTACACAGCGGGAGAAGATATACCAAGGTGTCAATCAGATGTACGAGGGGTGTGGGACCCGGGGCGGTGATGGCGCTCACTGCGGCCTCTTGTCCTTCATGGTTGCAGTTATACCGCTGGTGATTCTCTATGTGCTACATGGGTTTAGCTCATGGGATTTCTTACTGTGCTTCTGTCTATCACAGAGAGCCACACTGTCCTGATATTAGTCTGTAGCCTGTGCCCAAGGCAGACTCAGGGATTGTAGAGGTCCGACAATGGGACAATTGCCCAGCAGGCCCCTCTTGTGGTTATAGATTAACTATACTGGATCAGAACCTCTATACACACCTTCCTATACCTTCTAATGTCCTGCCTATACCTTCTAATATCCTGCCTATACCTTCTAAGGATGACGCTAATTTGCGTACGCAGTCATACCATAAATAAAGACTTAGACGTGGAATCTGTGGTTCCAAAGCACAAGTGTTATTCAGGTAAAAGTTCAGACAGTTACACGCAATTGATCTAGACACAATTTAGGCGCAAAAGGAAAATTATACAGACCCAAGTACAGTATACATCCGCAGGCGCTTCCGGACCCGGAGAATGGCATCAGCAAGAAACCCCTAGTCATACAGCATTCAGCACGAAGACTGAGAACCAGCGTTCCTGCACATATATTTATACCCCCCTAGAATAAACAGGACAATAGGGAAGTTTGTTGCTGATGTCATTGGTTCCCAGGGGAGAAGCATCTGTTACAGAACATTTAACAGGCTGGTTCAAATAGACTCTCCCTGCCTCTAACAGCTGGGGATCTTCCTCTTCACGCCCCCTGCAACATTCTAACAGTTGTTCATGAAATATACATTTTGTTGCTTGTAGGCTCTGCGATCCATAACTTGAGTTTGCATGATGCGACCTCCCCACCAATAACACTGGAATACTGTAAAAAGAGTACGCATCAGTACAAGACCAAACACGACTTGTTTAGCATGTATAATACCTTAGTTATCAAATACCTTTATTTCTCAGCATTTAAACTAACTGAACCAACTTAAATCATACACTTTAAAGCTTATTGAACCTTATGTGTGAATATGTATTGTGTGGGTATTGAGGGTTTGATATAAGGACGCTAGTTAACTTGGGGCAGATGTGTGCGCATAAAGCTAATAAAACAGCAGTTTCATACAAAGTCCTATGCATTCGCTAATATGCGACTAGTTAACAGCGCAATTGTGCGTATTAATGTGTGTATGAGAAATGGTGAAAAATGCAATCGCATGGTGCTAATAGTATCATCGCCACATGTACTAAAATGTGAGTTTATCTAAAATGGCGCTTAGGCGGCCATTCGCAAAATGGCGTCTTGCGATCTCATTTTCAAGATGGCATCTTGCGGCCAGTCGCAAGATGGAGTCGCCACAATTCAATTTTAAACTGAACTTGTCTCAGCCAATTATTCAGCTTCGACAGTCCACCCTTTGATAGCAAACAGCATGCTATCACAATCTGCTATTAGAATTTAGTTTAGGCTTACATTTACATATTATTTGGTGTTATGTGATGGCACAAGGTGGTTCTTAATCCATCAATAATGTGTCCCTGGGTGGGGACATAAAACTACTATTATACGCACACTGCTGATCTTGGAAGATCATGTGAAAGGTGTGGGAATGCACCAGTCTTATAATAGCAGTCTTGAAGGGGAGTTGAGAATTTACATTATCTGAGGTGTTCTATAAATAACATTTCAATAATATATTCTATGCATGTCTAAATATAATACATCAAACGATTGTATTTCCTAGTTCAGGGTTGTAATGCAGTTCTATATTTACCTCGGTATACATATTGTCATTACTGGCCACCATCATAGTTTCATTCTTTCGTTTCACTCTGTTTTTATATTTTCCACACTTCAACACAATAGGAACACACCGGACGCATATGCCAATTATTATGATGACAATCAGTATAAGGATTTAGAATTTGTCTACGCTGTCGATCACTTCCTGGACCCATTCCCCTAGACCTGAGAACCATTTCACTGGGTTCAGCCATGAAACCCATCCTTCTATCTTCTCCCCTATTTCAGCCACTGAAGCATTATGGTTTTTGCGAAATTCCCACTTTAGCTGCAGAATTTCACCCATCTTCTGGTCTATCACCTCCTTAGGGTCGCTGGTATCATTGGTGACATAGGTGCAACATTTTACTCCAAATTGGGTGGCCAATGTTACGCAATAATAATTCAACACCAGCCTGTGTTGCACCAGTTCTTTCTTTTACGCTTGCAATTCTCTCCCTGTATACCTGAATGTGTCATCGTACAGCTCGGTGATATTATCTATCAATTTGGCAAGTTCCTGGATACATCTAAAATTGAATGTACCCCGAGCGATCCTGGTGGGGTCCAATGTGACCAAAACTTGAAAGCCAGTTGTCTCACTGATTAACTGAGTGGCTTTATGTATATCATCAGGTACCATATTTCTTTTGCCTCTGTGTTCATATTGTGTGTGAAGATATGGTGACGGAGTGTTTTTATGTATACCCAGCATTTCAACATGTGTGAGGGTCATAACTTCTGGGACTACTCTTCCAAGGTAACACAAACCTTCGGAACTCGGGGAGAGCCATTTATACGCTTTTCTTCCACAGATGAAATATACATTATCAGGGAGAACATAAGGAATGGTATGCATCATTATCATTAAGCACATTTCCCTTGCAAACAATCCTATTTCTGGTACATGCAAGTTTCTGTCTGTATTATTTTAGCACAATAACCATTTGGCACCTTACCAATAATTTCTTTGGTGGAACTCAATGTATACCGATACCTAAAATGTTTCCCACCAGACTTATTGGAGCGCAGCAGATCATGGTTTATGGACTCATTATCAGCTCTTTGTGAGAAGGTCATCGTCTGATTATTCCCCGTCACTTCCCAACTCCCGGGTTTATTGGGGTTGGTTATGTTTAGACACAAAAGTGATCTATCTACTTGGAATTGATGGAGTTTGAAATGAGGTGGTTTGGATGAGAGGAATTTTCCATCCAATGTTTTCCCTTTTTGCAATTCTAAAATTTCCGTGATATTCAGCAGAAATGGCACCAACCCTACGTTATGCTGTCCCTGTGGCACATGTGAACACACCCAGCAATCAGTTTGATTTAACACTTTGCCTACCATGCTATGATAATCCTCTAGAGGATACCCACCCCAGTACGGATTATATTTAGGTTGGCACCGTTGGATACAGTTCTCATCAAGTAGAGACCCACAAAGCTCACAAATACAGGAATCTTCAGACGATAAACCTCCGCACCTTCCCCGAGTATTCGGAATGACAGCTCTCTTAACAATAACAGTACTAAGATTGGTCAGAACCTCCCCTGATTGGCATTGCACTCCTCCTGATTCCACTCCATCAGCACTGCCATCAGCTCCCGTTTCCTCAATCGGTCCCCCATCACAGATACTGGATATCCCCGGACTGACCACGATGGTGAATATGAAAATGAACGCAGCAGGCCCGTCCATTGTCACAACAAGACCTGCAAATTTCTACGACCTTTTCAATCCTCCCGGAACAAGCTCGCGAGCGACAGGTCCACGCTATCAGCTTTGTCTCCGACTTGTTTCTCCACCGGTTGTTTGACCTTTTTGCAGTGAGTGGAATGGACCCAGGTATCTCTCTCGGCCACCTTCAAAGATGTAGTACTTGTCAGTAGCACCTGGTACGGACCTTCCCACCGATCAGTCAAACAAACTGAACGCAAGAAATTTCTGAACATTACATATTCTCCTGGTTCAACATCATGACAGTTTGTTTCAGGCATATCATTAGACAACAATTTCAGTTTCTGCTGCTGTTGCTTTAACTGCTTACTCATTGATAAAAGATACTTCACAGTTACCTTGTTGTTATCCTTTAGATCTTCCTGTGGACTTATAATCAAATGAGGTTGTCTACCGAACAATATTTCAAATGGGGACAGATTCAGAGAAGGTCTAGGAGTGGTGCTTATGCTATGTAGGACCAAAGGTAACTCTTCAGGCCATCCTAGTCCTGTCTCAGTCATGATTTTACTTAGCTTATTTTTACTAGTCCCATTCATCCTCTCTACCTTTGCACTGGCTTGCGGTTGGTAGGTGGTGTGAAGTCGACTATTAATACCCATCAGCTTACACATATTTTGAAAAACATCACCTGTGAAATGGGTACCCCTATTACTCTCGATGATTTTAGGGATACCGTACTTGCATACAAATTCCTGAACTATTTTCTTGGCAGTAAACGCAGCAGTATTAGTGGCCGCTGGGTAGGCCTCAACCCAGTTAGAAAATACGTCTGTGCACACTAATACATACTTAAGGTTCCTGCAGGGTGGTAATTGGATTAAATCAATTTGTATCCCCTGGAAAGTTCCATCAGTCGGTGGAATGTGGGACGGTTCAGTAGGGATCGCTTTCCCTATGTTCTTTCTCAAGCGGGTCAAACAGGACATTGCTATCTTCTCTGCTTGTGAAGAAAAACCTGGTGCGCACCAGTATGCCCTCACCAGCTTGCACATACCCTGTTTACCCAGATGAGTCAGGCCGTGTGCTGCCTTAGCCAGGCTGGGGTAATATGCCTTGGGGGCTACTGGCTTACCATGTCCGTCCCTCCAGAGCCCACATCCCTTGGACTTCAAATGGAATTTTCCTGAATTGAACACAAATTTTGCATCTCAATTAATTTCAGCATATCAATAGTTTGAAATTACATAATTGTTTCAGTTGGAGAAAACATTTTTAACCCTGCTGCCCATTTTGCAGCTTCATCAGCTCTGTTGTTGCCCAGTGACACTGGGTCATCCTCACATATGTGGGCTTTGCATTTAATTACTGCCTCTGCTTTGGGCAGTTGGATTGCTTCTAAAAGATGTTTTATGTGTCGGGAATGTGCAACTGGTGTGCCTGCTGCTGTCATAAAATTTCTCAGACGCCATAGAGCCCCAAAATCGTGCACCACCCCGAACACATAACTCGAGTCAGTGTAAATGTTAGCAGATTTGCCTGCTGCCAGTTTACATGCTCTAGTCAGGCTACTAACTCTGCCACCTGGGCTGAGTGAGGAGGACCGAGAGGTTTAGCTTCTATGATGTCTGTGTCATTTACAACAGCATAACCTGTACATAATTCACCTGTGTCTGTTTGTATATGACAACTCCCATCCCTATAAAAAGTTACATCCACATACCTGTCATGTATGTCAGGTCTAGCAGTAAAGGTCTGATTCAGATATGTCATACAATCGTGCGTATCATTATGTCTGCCGAACTCACCTCCCGCCAGCAACTCCTCTCCTTCCACCCTTTGTACATCATGTTGTACATATGGTAGGTATGTTGCTGGATTCAGCGTACTGCAACGTTTAACAGTAATATTTGCAGGAGTGATTAGAGCTAGTTCCCATTTGGTGAACCTAGCTGAAGAGACATGTCTGGTTTGAGCCGAGTTCAATAGAGCAGATACAGCATGGGGAGTGTAGACAATCATATCATGGCCCAATACTACGTCCTCACTTTTACTCACCAATAGAGCAGTAGCTGCTACACTTCTCAAACAGGTGGGGAGTGATCTTGCTACCGTGTCCAATTGGGCACTATAGTATGCTACGGGCCTTCTGGCATCACCATGTTTTTGTGTAAGGACACCTGCAGCACAACCATCGGCTTCCGTACAATACAAATCAAAAGGTTTTTTATAATCAGGTATTCCCAATGCAGGAGCTCTTGTCAGACTAACCTTAAGATTAAGGAAAGCCTGTTCTGATTCCTCTGTGTGTATGACATGATCGGGCTTTGAGGAAGAGACTAATTCCTGTAAAGGTAAGGCCAAAATAGAAAAACCTGATATCCACATTCTACAATATCCACACATTCCCAAGAAGGTATGAATTTGCTGTTGATTCTGCGGCAGTGTCATGTTTTGTATGGCCTGGATTCTATTTGTTGTGAGGTGTCGTAACCCCTGGGTTAGGCAGTGTCCCAAATATTTTACTCTGGATTGGCACGGCTGTAGTTTGTCCTTAGCCACCTTGTGTCCTGTTTGTGAGAGATGAAGTAACAAAAGTTTAGTATCATTCAAACATGACATAAACGAGTCAGAACATAGCAATAAATTGTCCACATATTGAATTAGAACAGATCCATTGGCAGGTTGAAAAGATTGTAAACAGTCATGCAATGCCTGGGAGAAGATACTGGGGCTGTCTATGAAACCTTGGGGTAATCGTGTCAATGTGTATTGTAAACCTCTGAATGTAAATGCGCATAGATACTGACAGTCAGAATGAAGAGGCACAGAGAAGAAAGCAGAACAGAGGTCAATGACAGTGAAATGGGTGGCATTTGGTGGGATTTGCATCAATATGACAGCTGGATTCGGCACTACAGGGAATTGGCTCTCTACTACCTTATTAACACCTCTAAGGTCTTGTACCAGCCTATAACCCCTCCCACCACTCTTCTTCACTGGAAAGATGGGACTGTTGGCTATACTAGCTGTACGAACTAAAATTCCTTGTTGCAATAATCGCTCAATTATTGGAAAAAACCCTATTCTACCTCCTGTTTTAGTGGGTACTGGGGATTTTTGGAGCTTGCCTTCCGCTTTTTAAATTTACCATTACTTGGCTTACGTTTGCCATTAATCCAGTGTCCTGTCCATCTTTAGTCCAAAGGGAATCTGGAATTCGGGACAACATTTCATCTACCTGTGATGGAGTTTCATTTAAAATGGTAGAGTGATACATTATCCTTTGAGGAGTGTCTAACATATCCCGCACCTCGTATACCATTCTCTCTGGGATATCTAAAAATACACCATCAGGGGTGCAATATATAACACATCCCATCTTACATAACAAGTCTCTGCCCAGTAGGTTAGTAGGAGCCGCAGCAGCCAGGAGAAATGAATGCCTGGTATGCAACGGCCCAATAGTAACCTCTGTGGACTTTGTTAAAGGATAATGTTCCACTTTACCTGTTACACCCATTGTTGGTACTGTCTCGTTGGTCACCTGCAAATTAACGGGAGATTTTATCACCGACCCGGTCGCCCCTGTGTCTACAAGAAAAGGATATTCAGTACCAGCTACATCAAGCATCATGACCAGTTCTTCCCTAGTACTTCCCATTAACCTGACCATCTGTAGACTACAGGTATGACCTGACCCCTAGCGTTGGCTACCATTCTCCAATAAAGTATTTACGGCTACAATTGGAGCTGGTGCCTGCTGAACATTTGCTGGCCTCTGTGCATATCTCTTATGGGGATATCTAGGTCTTCCTTGATGTGAGATCCCTACTCCTTTTACTGTACAGTTTCTACTTAAGTGTCCTGTTTGTTTACAGTTAAAACATGTTCGTGTTTCGGGTGAAGACATGTGGTGTTGTGAGGTTTGCGCAGAGGGTAAAGGTGGTGGATATTGGTAAGGATAGGGAGGGTAAGGGTATTGTGGGGGATAAGAAGTTGGTGGATATCCCGGGACTTGTAGTTGCTTCGGGTTAGTGGGATAGAGTTGTGTTTGTTGTTGAGTGGGGTTAGTGAGAGCACATACTTGTTCAGACATGAGTGTGTGTGCAAGTGCAAGTGTGTCTGTTGGTTGTGATGTTACCGTCATTCCCTCCAGAGCTTGTATACTGACAGCCATTAGTTTTTCACTCTGGGCTTCTCTCTTTTTGGAGATGTTTTTATCATGTTCAATAGCGGTTTCTATGAGGGTATCTGTTGTGAGTCCCCGCCAGCCAGGCTGTGAGGTCTGAACCCAAGTTTTTAAACTCTCTTTCAGACCGTCCACAAGTACTGTGACTATCATCCCCCGGTGGTGAGTGCTATCTTTAATATCCTCTATCCCAGTGTACTGGGTGATAGCCTGCAGAGCCCGATCGCAATAATCTTCTGCAGTCTCACTCTCTTTCTGTTTAATGGTGAAAATTTTGTTACAGTTAACTACTACTGGAAAATATATACCCAATTGAGTAACAATGCGGGAAATGTTACCTTGGTTTACTTGGTCTGTTAAGGGAACGTCACCATCCAATACACAATCCGTGATAAATTTTGTCACGTCGGTATTGCGTGGCAGACAGGCCCTTAATATCTTTATTAGTGGGCTCATGTGAACTACCCAAATTTCTCAAAAATCTTTGACATTTGGCTAGTTCCTTTTTGGGATCGGGGAAATCATTTATGATGGAATTTAGTTCTGCTCTTGTCCAAGGACAATGCATTACTACTTCCCTCGTGGGCACTATACCGTTCGCGTCTGCATTTCCATTTGGAACAGTTATTGTCTGAATGGGATGCAGACCGGTAGCGCTGCTACCTTTGACCTGATTACCTGGCTGGGGGTTTAGTCTGCTGCTGCTACGTATGGTATGAACAACTTCCTCTACGGGTGCAGAGGGCATTAACACTTCCCTTGCTGTTACCGATGGAGATGGCGGCACCACTCGTGATTGATGCAGCATCTATCATCTGCACAGCATGGGAAATGGCAGACATTACAATAGGCTCATCATCCGCATCATGAACATTTTCTTTATAGTTGCTTAAGAGAGGGTACAAGTTGCTTGTTACATTTTTATGGGTATTTTTGGTAACTGTACTTGCACCTCCATCCACATAAGGTGGCGGAGGTGAGCGTGAACTGCTAGCAATACTCTAGATGACGCTACCTTGCCGCACGTGCGCGCCATTTTGCGGCTTGCCCGTATTGGAATTCAGCGTCGTGGATGTATTTTCTGGCAATGTGCTCACGACGCTAGTGCATAAGTACCTTACTTGGTATGCATGATACGACGGGCCAATCCAATCAGCGCCTCCGTTAGCAGCACATCATTGCCTAACATCTCTACTCATACCATACGTAGCAGCAGCATCTCTACTGTTTCTTTATAGTTGCTTAAGAGAGGGTACAAGTTGCTTGTTACATTTTTATGGGTATTTTTGGTAACTGTACTTGCACCTCCATCCACATAAGGTGGCGGAGGTGAGCGTGAACTGCTAGCAATACTCTCGATGACGCTACCTTCCCGCACATGCGCGCCATTTTGCGGCTTGCCCGTATTGGAATTCAGCGTCGTGGATGTATTTTCTGGCAATGTGCTCACGACGCTAGTGCATAAGTACCTTACTTGGTATGCATGATACGACGGGCCAATCCAATCAGCGCCTCCGTTAGCAGCACATCATTGCCTAACATCTCTACTGTTTGCGTGGCTCCTATTCTGAGACAACTCCTACACTTTTCAATAAAGATTTAAACCGGTGAAAGACAATCAAGACACTTTCACTTACCTGTGGACGATTTAAGTTGGCGGCTCCCACACACCTGGATAAGATTTAGTAAGGCAACTTCCACACCTGGATAAGATTTGAAAAAGGCAACTTCCACACCCAGATAAGATTTAGTAAGGCAACTTCCACACCTATGAGAGTTTATATGTCGGCTACTCTCACGCACCTGTCTACAACAAAGACAACATGTACACCTGCTACTGTGTATAGAACGGTAAAGCTGCTTACCGAGCGGCTAGACTAACCCTTGCACCTAGCCCTTAAGGATCATACGATACCCTTAAGTTTGCTCAACAAATATTCACTGTTACACACTTTTTTCCTGCGCAGAAAAATACACGTTAACCCAGATATTGGTAATAGAAAAAAAATGTAAACCTCAATGGCTTTGTTCAAACACGTGGCAGCACAACCGGAAGTACGTATACGCTATTGTGCGACCAGTCGCATACACAATAATGCGACTACCACACAACCTTATAATGGCTTTTTAACTGCGTACACAAAAGTGCATCTTTTTGCTATGCGCAAACTTGCGACTTAGTCATGTACTCAGTACTGCGACACCCCTTTAAACATAAGGTTCTATCAACAGAGGAAAACAAACTTTTTCCTCTCTTGTCCATGGATTCTAGTCAGCTTCCTTGATTCACACGGAGACGGATAGCGATCTTTCAGCACAAAGCGGTTGCAGGCAAACCCTGCATGTGGCCACTCCACCCTTTGCTGAAATATCGATGGCCGTATGTACCGTGTGAGCATGTAAGTGACATCACTACGAGCCCCCAACTAACGACACTGGATCAGAACCTCTATACACACCTTCCTATACCTTCTAATGTCCTGCCTAGACTTTCTAATATCCTGCCTATACCTTCTAAGGATGACGCTAATTTGCGTACGCAGTCATACCATAAATAAAGACTTAGACCTGGAATCTGTGGTTCCAAAGCACAAGTGTTATTCAGGTAAAAGTTCAGACAGTTACACGCAATTGATCTAGACACAATTTAGGCGCAAACGGAAAATTATACAGACCCAGGTACAGTATACATACGCAGGCGCTTCCGAACCCGGAAATAGGCATCAGCAAGAGACCCCTAGTAATACAGCATTCAGCACGAAGACTGAGAACCAGTGTTCG
Source organism: Taudactylus pleione (assembly GCA_031769625.1). Classification (NCBI taxonomy): domain Eukaryota; kingdom Metazoa; phylum Chordata; class Amphibia; order Anura; family Myobatrachidae; genus Taudactylus; species Taudactylus pleione. The sequence continues at coordinate 2,970,657 of JAUIMM010000659.1, forward strand.
TGCACACATATTTGATTATGGGAGGTGATGATGGGAGGCCTTGAGTGGCTGAGGGTCTGATTCATTACGGATCACAACTACGATTGCAGTAGCGATTATGCACGCAATTCAACTGCGATAGTATACACTACAGAAGGACGCCCACTTTACCTTACACACATCCGTAATGTTTAGCAAGACTGTGAAACCATCGGTAACATGGAGTACCATCACAGCCTCACGCTCACTTGGACAAGCTCTGACATTACTCAGGAATCGTTAACTTCAGTGCACGCTATGAGGCCTCATGCTGCGTAAGGCATCGCAGTGGATAATTTATGCATGCCCCTGCAACGGCTGCACTGGCACGCCTGTATTTCACCGACCACCCCCTTCACCACCCACAAACAGCACCTCCTGTCAATCAATCTGAGATGGGCTTGCGTAGTCACTGAGATCGCAGTGGCCGGTTTGTGGACGTGACAATCGGCCGATTGCGTGTGTATTAGGAACTGCGTACCTTGCTGAATCATGCCCTGAGTTCTTTCCTGAAAATAGTCCCTTCAGCAAGGCAGTCACCTACAGTATGTGCCTAAGGGGCTACTTATTGGATGTTAATGGTCTGTCCATATTAACTATAATATACCACACAAAGGACAGCTGGAACCTGATTGGTTGTTTTCACAAATGTTCCCAATGACCTTATTAATTGGCGCAAGGATCTGGTGCTGAGGTCAGTGAGTCCCTTATGTCTACTAGCCCTTGGGCTTAAAGCTGCACCTGGTATAATTGGCGTGTTGGCTACATAATGGTTATATGGCATTGTGTTTTTCTTTCTTAAGGATTCGTCACCTCCCCTCGCCATTCCTGACATCGCACCAGTATTTATTCATTACATTTCATTACCCTGTAATCTGTGTGAGGTATTCAGCATGACTGTACAATAATAACTTTGCCATATGATATTTTCAGGAATGAGGTGAAGGACGGTTTGGGGCTGATTCACAGGTGGATGTAGAAGCAGCCGCAGTAGCGTCTATGGGACTTTATGCAGATGCTGCTAAAAAGCCCGTCCCTGGTGTACACCCATGCGTCTGAATGTGCGATGACTGAGCTGCCCACCGCAAGCGTCCATAGATGCTGACATACAGACTTAAGCTGCGTACACACAGTACAATTTCATTGAACGATATGAACGATAATGTTCATCGCTAACTCATTGATATCATTCATTTTCATGCAGCCAATGAGCAATGAATGACCAACGATGCGTGTTCCCGCATGAACGATAACGATATAGTTGGTCGGCTATGCATGCAGGCCAACCTGGACGATATTGTTAATTTTCTATAGGGGTTTGTGATCATTGGTCATTCATCGTTGGTGATATCTTTTGTGTGGATCAACAATATCGTTCATCCAACACACCAGGAAATTCAAGGTAGACCATTCAGCGATATCGTTCAGCAAACAGATCGTCCCGTGTGTATGCGCCATTAGACGCCACTATTGTCACATCATCAAAACTTGCACCAGCTCTGTGAAAGGGGCAGTTTCTCTGTTTGAGTGTGGCCTCCTGTGTACATTGTCGAGCGTTGCCAACATGCCCGTGACACCCCCATAACACTTCCAGAAGATGGACCGTTTCCGTGTGTGTGCTAAGACACCCCCCTGTCACCACCCAGATACGCCTAATACATTATCCATTTCTTCCTGCGTGTACCTGAAATTAATGACCGGGGCCATTCATTATAAAGGTAATGCAGGAGATACCTTTCAGACTCGGCAGTGCTGACTTTCACTGGTACGAAAGTGCCAGTAAAGGTGGTCCCGGAAACAGCTGATTTTCGAATCAGCTGTCATAAACCCATATGTGCATGCAGGGGGGGTTTACGAGTATCTAGCAACCCCCCCTGCCTGACGCTCCATCGACGCGCAGCTTAACAATATATTTATTTTTTTGAAAAGAGACCTGAACCGGACCTCAGGCAACTGTTCCTGGCTGGTCTGGCTGTAGGGGCAGCGCAGCTCCTCCCAGACAGCCCCCCTGGGGGCACTGGCATTGTGAGAGGCTGAGAGCTGCCGCTGAGTGACAGTGCCCATAATATCGGCGCTCTCTCTCAGAGCCGCACCGCAGGTGTGTGTAATGTATCACATGTGGGGGGTGGTGGCGGTGGGAGGGAGTGCCGGTGGGGAGGATCTTTAATAAGTGATGCCACCACTGTATTTAATTGGCTGCATTCGGTGTGTGTGTCTGTGTGTATGTGTAGGCTTTGTCAGTGTGTGTGTGTCTGTGTGTATGTGTAGGCTTTGTCAGTGTGTTTGTGTCTGTCTGTGTAGGCTGTGTCAGTGTGTGTCTGTCATTGTATGTGTGTAGGCTTTGTCAGTGACTGTGTGTGTGTGTCTGTACTGTATGTGTGTGTAGGCTTTGTCACTGTGTGTGTGTCTGTGTCTATGTCATTGTGTCATTGTGTATGTTTGTAGTGGAGTACTTCATTCACTTCCTGAAGAAGCCGCTGACTGACCTAAAGGCGGAGAAACACGTAGAAGGCTATTTACGGCGACAAGCTGTGAGTGTGATCACATCGTCCGTGTCGGCTGCCCCGCTGGACATCAGCGCCTAGCGATACTGCTTTGGATATTCTATACGGACCTAATACCGGAACCCAAAGGAGGAAAGACTGAGCTTAAAAACATGAGTGCACCACGTGTTTGCAGCATTAATTACTGCTGATTCAATTATTTGTCCGGTCTCCATATATCCTGAAGGAGCTTATATATAGGAACTTATTTCACCAAAATCTCTAATACTGCCATTCTTTGTGTCACAGACACTCTGTATGATCATTCGATCTGCCACATAAAGATATCATGAAATGATGGCGTGTCAAAGCCAAAAAAAAATCTCTGGTCCTGAACAATTCCTGGACACAGACTTTTTAAACTGGATATATTTACACCATTTAATGTGGCAAAACGTGTTGTTTTATTGTTTCAAATAGTTTCAATAATTATTATATGGTGAAAGTCACTGTTGGAATGTTTCATATTGCTATAAATGTTATTTCAACACAGTTACAGAAGTCAGTCACCACTGCATAAGTATCTGCTATATCTTATCTGCCTTAATAACATACATATGTCTTAGACTAGACTTTTAGGTATTGTATATTTTATGGCACTGGGTTTTCCTGGTAATATACACTTTTTTTACTTTTTTATTTCATATCTTTTATGATTACATTTTTAATATATTGCTAAACATTGAGACAGCGCTTCATTATTCTATTATATTTGTTTTCGAGGACTCAGAGCCACCTTTTTATTTCTTGGAGGGGCTGAAAAGTTACACATGGTATATTCCATATAATTAAACTACGGTAGGGCGCCCCTGAACTTTATTCAATTCATCCTGAGTGCCGGACTATACAACAGTCTATATACAGTCAGGTGCATAAATATTGGGACATATTCAAATATTTCCATATTTTGGCCTCTATTCACCACCACAATGGCTTTGAAATGAAACAAACAAGATGTGTTTTAACTGCAGTCTGGAACGCATAGACATCACCAGATGCTGGGTTTCATCCCTGGTGATGCTCTGCCAGGCCTCTACTGCAAATGTCTTCAGTTCCTGCTTGTTCTTGGGGCATTTTCCCTTCAGTTTTGTCTTCATCAAGTGAAATGCATGCTCAATCGGATTCAGGTCAGGGGATTGACTTGGCCATTGCATAGCATTCAACTTTTTAGCCTTAAAAAACTCTTTGGTTGCTTTTGCAGTATGCTTCGGGTCATTGTCCATCTGCACTGTGAAGCGCCGTCCAATGAGTTCTGAAGCATTTGACTGAATATGAGCATATAATATTGCCCGAAACACTTCAGAATTAATTCTGCTGCTTTTGTCAGCAGTCACATCATCAATAAATACAAGGTAACCAGTTCCATTGGCAGCCAAACATGCCCACGCCATGACACTACCACCACCATGCTTCACTGATGAGGTGGTATGTTTTGGATCATGAGCAGTTCCTTTCCTTCTCCATACTCTTCTTTTCCCATCACTCTGGTACAAGTTGATCTTTGTCTCATCTGTCCATAGGATGTTGTTCCAGAACTGTAATGGCTTTTTTAGATGTTGTTTGGCAAACTCTAATCTGGTCTTCCTGTTTTTGTGGCTCACCAATGGTTTACATCTTGTGGTGAACCCTCTATATTCACTCTTGTGAAGTCTTCTCTTGATTGTTGACTTTGACACATATACACCTATGTCCTGGAGAGTGTTCTTGATTTGGTGAAACTGTTTTGAAGGGGTTTTTCTTCACCAGGGAAATAATTCTTCTGTCATCCACCACAGTTGTTTTCCGTGGTCTTCCTGGTCTTTTGGTGTTGCTGAGCTCTCCGGTGCATTCTTTCTTTTTAAGAATGTTCCAAACAGTTGATTTGGCCACACCTAATGTTTTTGCTATCTCTCTGATGGGTTTGTTTTGATTTTTCAGCCTAATGATGGCTTGCTTCACTGATAGTGACAGCTCTTTGGATCTCATATTGAGGGTCGACAGCAACTGATTCCAAATGCAAATGTCACAGCTAGAATCAATTCCAGACCTTTTACCTGCTTAATTGATAATGAAATAATGAGGGAATAGCCCACACCTGTCCATGAAATAGCTTTTGAGTTGATAGTCCCATTACTTTTGGCCCCTTAAAAAGTGGGAGGCACATATAGAAACCGTTGTAATTCCTACACCGTTCACCTGATTTGGATGTAATTACCCTCAAATTAAATCTGAAAGTCTGCAGTTAAAGGACATCTTGTTTGTTTCATTTCAAAGCCATTGTGGTGGTGAATAGAGGCCAAAATATGAAAATTCTGTCAATGTCCCAATATTTATGCACATTACTGTATACATAAGAACTAGGCAGACCACTCAGTCTTGAACATACAAGAAAATACAATCAGATACAAGCAGCACTCCTCTGGTACTCAATAATCAAAGTTTGTTAATCCATTACTGTGCAGCGTTTCAGATGCATTAATGAAAGAATGGACTATTGAGTACCCCAGGAGCGCTGCCTGTATATGGTTAGATGTTTTTGTCATTGGTTTTGTAACCAAGTATTAGAAACCCCTCTTTCAAAATCCTGCGTTTGCCGCTAACACCTGTGCAATGTTGAATTGCTCCGGTTAATTTGTATCCACCGCTGCTACTGACGGCAAATTGGAAACTTAGGCCCAATTTTATGTCAATAAAATAAAGTAAAATGAACAAAGTAAAAAAAATAATATATATATATATATATATATATATATATATATACTGTATATAATTGCATTACCGCTTCTGAACACCAGTTGGCGATGCAGAGCTTTTTATTCAATTGCCTTTTTTAATTATACAATGCTGTTTATGATTTCTTCTGGGGCAAGATTCATAAATACTGTTCAACACTTGTATATAATGTAAATTCTGGGTATAATAGGCTAAGAAAAATGTAATGTGGACCATCACCAAGATGGCGCAATGGTGGCTACAAAATGACTGTTTGTGGCCTTGTGTCTTTGTTTTACCACCCAGATTTCTGTGTTAAGGCCCCCATACATCAGAGATTGATTGCAGCAATCATGTAATTTGCAATCGATTGTGTATAAAAATCTTTCCTATTTTCAATCGATTGTGGCAATTCTGCAATCTGCAATCGATTGAAAAAGGAAAAGATTTTTATACACAATCGATTGCAAATTGCACGATTGCTGCAATCAATCTCTTATGTATGGGGGCCTTATGTCCCCGGACAGCCCTGCTCTGCACCATGAATAAAGAGTGGGGGGGGGGGGGGGGGATAACTGAATTTACACACTGACTTATTGGTGCTACTCTGCTGTTATTTGCCTAAACAAAGCCACTGTCATAGACGGATTTGGGGCCCCGCATTAATCGCTGCACAGAGGGCCGGTGGAATGTCGCCCATTCCTGCAGACTTTCCACACTTGACGATGGAGCTGACAGGTGCAGCTGCCTCTCGCAGCCGCTATCTAATGATTTACAGCATTTTTCTTGTACTAGATAGATGTGTATGTCAGTACTTTGTCATTCTCGTAATATATACCCATCATTATTGCTGGAATCAGCTCAATTTTGCTCTCATACAAATAAGCCAGTTTGCCGTACATTAGCCGTGCCGAGCTCAGGGACAGCCTGTATCGTTTTAGTTGAAAAAAATAATAAACCAGGGTGCCAAACTCACAGGGCTCTCCCATTAGCAATTGTGATTTATATTCCTGTGCACAACGCCCTGACTTTTTATGAATTGTATTGATTCTTTCTTGAAGAATATTCCCTCTTGGAATGTAGATACATAAGCTGTCAATTAGGGCTGACACCTTGGAAAACTGAGTGTAGATGGGAAATATACCTACAGCACAATAACAGCATGTACAAAGTACAAGCTGCAATCGGCAATGTTCTTATAATAAAAGTACCCTTGCAATCACTGGAATAAGTAACATACATCATACTTACAATATCATGTACATAGTGCTCCTTGTTTAAGTTGTAAAGTATCTTCTACCTACACTAGAAACTACTGACACCACTGGGGCACGAGGTTCGTTGTGCCTTATGCCTCAGACACATAACCAGCTTATAAGTGTATCAGCGACTGCCTTATTCTCATACTTGTCCTATTTGTGTATATTCTACATTATCATAATAATAATAATAATAATAATAATAATAATAATAATAATAGCAATTAATAATAAAATAATATAATTATTAAAATGTTCTGATATTTGGTCCAGAAAGCCCCAGTTGCTATGTGGTTGTGATTAATTCTACATTTTAATTACGCCCATGATTTCATTCAAATGGTTAATGAAGTCTGAGCCAAGGCAGAGTTAATCCTTACAACCTGTCTTGCTAACATTCCATTCTAAGCACAGCAGCCAGGGCCTCCTGCCTCGCTGAACTTGCCATTTGCACTTTGTGTTTAGATACATCCTATTAAATGTTTGTCTCTGATAATCTTCATATTTCAGGCACGCAAGTGAAATGAGAGGCCCCTCGCTCCTCTCAGCTCCATTCCATAATCAGGCTAAGTGCGCACTTTAAAAACACTACTGAGCGTTACACGGTGTCAGATTTTCCAATCAAGTCTGGAATCTGCTTTCCTTCCAGACTGAAGGAAAACAATTCCTCCGAGCAGGTATATTTACACGGCTTCTCCTCTAAACATTGTTTTTGGAAAAATAAACCAGAGGAATTATGTAGATCTTGCCTAAGCAGCTGTAACGCCAGCACAGGGCGGCTTTCTATGGGCGAGATAACCTTCTGAATAAAATCCAGATGAATATAAACATCGCTGGCAATCAACAGCTCTAGGTATGAGCGCAGTCTCCAAAGCTGGGGAGAAAAAAAAAATTGTAATTGGATCTATTCTTGCTGGGAAAGCAGGTTCCTAATAAATAGGCTGTTACTTTCTATTTGAAAACTGCCTGTCAGGCTTTCTGACTCAATTTGGCTAAGCAAGATGTGATCATATCTGTAATCCCTCGGTTGCAAACGCAAAATACCAAGCACTTATTGATTTAAATTTCATTAACATGTTGCAGTGCGTAAGATCAGGGGGACCGGATTGATGCACTCGTCAGAATGCAGATAAAAAGTTACAGCTGTCTTGGTTGGTTGAGCCAGAAAATACTTTAAAATGTGATTCATTGTTATAATTAAAATGGCTTCAGAGGTAACTAGATTGCTTATTCTTGTTGGATGCTTGACCTCAGGATCACCGTCAGCAAGTTTAAGGGGACTTAAACATGTTTAACAATGACCCTGTTCTCCCAGCCCTCATTCTGGCAAATACAGTACAGAATATTCTCTATTGGCTTGTATAATGTACACAGCTGACCTCAATCTAGTGGCTAGTAAATAAAATAGGTCTGGAATAGAGTTGCTAGTATATACTGCTAGTATTTAAAGCAGATGTCTTATGTGGTGGCAATTATATAAAGCAGTCTTCTATCCTGGGAACTAGTATATAAAGCAGTCTTCTATCCTGGGAACTAGTATATAAAGCAGTCTTCTATCCTGGGAACTAGTATATAAAGCAGTCTCCTATCCTGGGAACTAGTATATAAAGCAGTCTTCTATCCTGGTAACTAGTATATAAAGCAGTCTTCTATCCTGGTAACTAGTATATAAAGCACAGAAAAAAAGGGATTTGCCCTCCAGCACACTGTAGCCAAATCAACAAAAAATACTTAAATCCTACATAATAATAGAGATTCACAGGTATTGGTTACATACATTTTCAAATATATGAATAAGCACCAGGCCAATCGTCAAGGCTCCTCTATACTGGCGTCTCTAACATTAAGGAGTTCATGTCCAAGAAGCAAGTTACCCCAAAAAATTCCAGCCAAGGACCATCCCCAGGGCATCACACGAAAAGGGGAAAAAAGGTGATAGTGAAGTGTAAATGATAGATGTGTAAGGATAAATCAATAAGTGTTAATGAAATGTGAAAGAATTAAAATTACATAAATAATAAACAATTAGAAAAGTGAATAAAAAAATTGTATGTGAATTAAGTAGTGTTGCCTTGAAAAAAGAGAAAGAGTTAAATTCAGTACAGGGAAAAAAATTGCGTAGGTTTCCACTGTACTGGGCTCTGAGAACCAGTCCTGGTTCTGGAATTACAGGGGAAAAAATTGTGTAGGGTCCCCCTGTAATCTCCAGAATCAGCACCAGACCCTTTTTAGCAGGGGGGGCTGATGCCACAGCCAGGGGAGCCCTTCCACCGGGCCCCCTAGCCGCATCATCAGACCTGACCGCTAGTCAGCTCAGGCCTGGGATCTCTGGAGAGTTGGGGACCCTGCCAATTAAAAAGGGGTCCCCACTCCAGGCACCCCTAGCATAGGGTGATATTAAGCGCAGTACCAGGGATAAGACAGAATCAGGTCAGCCAGCCCCTATGGACAACAGCTAGCCAGCCCCTATGGACTACAGCCAGCCAGCCCATATGGATAGGACAACAGCCAGCCAGCCCCTATATTTGGACAACAGACAGCCAGCCCCTATGGATGGACAGGACAACCTCAGTCACAACAACAGCCAGCCTCTATATGTACAACAGCCAGCCCTTAAGCAACACAACTGTAGCCAGCCCAGATGCACAGTTCCCAGCTCCCTCTTCACTCTCCACAGCCAGAATGAAAAATGGCGGTGATCGCGGGACCTTTATAGAAACTAAAACTCACGAGAATCCGACAACAGATCCGAGTCAGGCGGGAAAACGCGACCCGACTCGGATCTGACTCTGATCCCTTAACCGAACCCGCTCATCCCTAATTATAACGCAGATTTCTAACCTGGTGGCTGGTATATTATAAAGCAAATTTCTAACCTGGTGGCTAGTATATGAGGCAGATTTCTAACCTGGTGGTGGCTAGTATATGAGGCAGATTTCTAACCTGGTGGCTAGTATATCAGGCAGATTTCTAACCTGGTGGATAGTATATGAGGCAGATTTCTAACCTGGCGGTGGCTAGTATATGAGGCAGATTTCTAACCTGGTGGCTAGTATATGAGGCAGATTTCTAACCTGGTGGTGGCTAGTATATGAGGCAGATTTCTAACCTGGAGGTGGCTAGTATATGAGGCAGATTTCTGACCTGGTGGCTAGTATATGAGGCAGATTTCTAACCTGGTGGCTAGTATATTAGGCAGATTTCTAACCTGGTGGTGGCTAGTATATGAGGCAGATTTCTAACCTGGTGGTGGCTAGTATATGAGGCAGATTTCTAACTTGGTGGCTAGTATATGAGGCAGATTTCTAACCTGGAGGTGGCTAGTATATGAGGCAGATTTCTAACCTGGTGGCTAGTATATGAGGCAGATTTCTAACCTGGTGGCTAGTATATGAGGCAGATTTCTAACCTGGTTGCTAGTATATGAGGCAGATTTCTAACCTGGTGGCTAGTATATGAGGCAGATTTCTAACCTGGTGGCTAGTATATGAGGCAGATTTCTAACCTGGTGGCTAGTATATGAGGCAGATTTTTAACCTGGTGGCTAGTATATGAGGCAGATTTCTAACCTGGTGGCTAGTATATGAGGCAGATTTTTGACCTGGTGGCTAGTATATGAGGCAGATTTCTAACCTGGTGGCTAGTATATTAGGCAGATTTCTAACCTGGTGGTGGCTAGTATATGAGGCAGATTTCTAACCTGGTGGTGGCTAGTACATGAGGCAGATTTCTAACCTGGTGGCTAGTATATGAGGCAGATTTCTAACCTTGTGGTGGCTAGTATATGAGGCAGATTTGTAACCTGGTGGCTAGTATATGAGGCAGATTTCTAACCTGGTGGTGGCTAGTATATGAGGCAGATTTCTAACCTGGTGGCTAGTATATGAGGCAGATTTTTGACCTGGTGGCTAGTATATGAGGCAGATTTCTAACCTGGTGGCTAGTATATTAGGCAGATTTCTAACCTGGTGGTGGCTAGTATATGAGGCAGATTTCTAACCTGGTGGTGGCTAGTATATGAGGCAGATTTCTAACCTGGTGGCTAGTATATGAGGCAGATTTCTAACCGGGAGGTGGCTAGTATATGAGGCAGATTTCTAACCTGGTGACTAGTATATGAGGCAGAATTCTAACCTGGTGGCTAGTATATGAGGCAGATTTCTAACCTGGTGGCTAGTATATGAGGCAGATTTCTAACCTGGTGGCTAGTATATGATGTAGATTTCTAACCTGGTGGCTAGTATATGAGGCAGATTTCTAACCTAGTGGCTAGTATATGAGGCAGATTTCTAACCTGGTGGCTAGTATATGAGGCAGATTTCTGACCTGGTGGCTAGTATATGAGGCAGATTTCTGACCTGGTGGCTAGTATATGAGGCAGATTTCTGACCTGGTGGCTAGTATATGAGGCAGATTTCTAACCTGGTGGCTAGTATATTAGGCAGATTTCTAACCTGGTGGTGGCTAGTAAATGAGGCAGATTTCTATCCTGGTGGTGGCTAGTACATGAGGCTGATTTCTCACCTGGTGGCTAGTATATGAGGCAGATTTCTAACCTGGAGGTGGCTAGTATATGAGGCAGATTTCTAACCTGGTGGCTAGTATATGAGGCAGATTTCTAACCTGGTGGCTAGTATATGAGGCAGATTTCTAACCTGGTGGTGGCTAGTATATGAGGCAGATTTCTAACCTGGTGGCTAGTATATGAGGCAGATTTCTAACCTGGTGGTGGCTAGTATATGAGGCAGATTTCTAACCTGGTGGCTAGTATATGAGGCAGATTTCTAACCTAGTGGCTAGTATATGAGGCAGATTTCTAACCTGGTGGTGGCTAGTATATGAGGCAGATTTCTAACCTGGTGGCTAGTATATCAGGCAGATTTCTAACCTGGTGGATAGTATATGAGGCAGATTTCTAACCTGGTGGTGGCTAGTATATGAGGCAGATTTCTAACCTGGTGGCTAGTATATGAGGCAGATTTCTAACCTGGTGGTGGCTAGTATATGAGGCAGATTTCTAACCTGGAGGTGGCTAGTATATGAGGCAGATTTCTGACCTGGTGGCTAGTATATGAGGCAGATTTCTAACCTGGTGGCTAGTATATTAGGCAGATTTCTAACCTGGTGGTGGCTAGTATATGAGGCAGATTTCTAACCTGGTGGTGGCTAGTATATGAGGCAGATTTCTAACTTGGTGGCTAGTATATGAGGCAGATTTCTAACCTGGAGGTGGCTAGTATATGAGGCAGATTTCTAACCTGGTGGCTAGTATATGAGGCAGATTTCTAACCTGGTGGCTAGTATATGAGGCAGATTTCTAACCTGGTTGCTAGTATATGAGGCAGATTTCTAACCTGGTGGCTAGTATATGAGGCAGATTTCTAACCTGGTGGCTAGTATATGAGGCAGATTTCTAACCTGGTGGCTAGTATATGAGGCAGATTTTTAACCTGGTGGCTAGTATATGAGGCAGATTTCTAACCTGGTGGCTAGTATATGAGGCAGATTTTTGACCTGGTGGCTAGTATATGAGGCAGATTTCTAACCTGGTGGCTAGTATATTAGGCAGATTTCTAACCTGGTGGTGGCTAGTATATGAGGCAGATTTCTAACCTGGTGGTGGCTATTACATGAGGCAGATTTCTAACCTGGTGGCTAGTATATGAGGCAGATTTCTAACCTTGTGGTGGCTAGTATATGAGGCAGATTTGTAACCTGGTGGCTAGTATATGAGGCAGATTTCTAACCTGGTGGTGGCTAGTATATGAGGCAGATTTCTAACCTGGTGGCTAGTATATGAGGCAGATTTTTGACCTGGTGGCTAGTATATGAGGCAGATTTCTAACCTGGTGGCTAGTATATTAGGCAGATTTCTAACCTGGTGGTGGCTAGTATATGAGGCAGATTTCTAACCAGGTGGTGGCTAGTATATGAGGCAGATTTCTAACCTGGTGGCTAGTATATGAGGCAGATTTCTAACCGGGAGGTGGCTAGTATATGAGGCAGATTTCTAACCTGGTGACTAGTATATGAGGCAGAATTCTAACCTGGTGGCTAGTATATGAGGCAGATTTCTAACCTGGTGGCTAGTATATGAGGCAGATTTCTAACCTGGTGGCTAGTATATGAGGTAGATTTCTAACCTGGTGGCTAGTATATGAGGCAGATTTCTAACCTAGTGGCTAGTATATGAGGCAGATTTCTAACCTGGTGGCTAGTATATGAGGCAGATTTCTGACCTGGTGGCTAGTATATGAGGCAGATTTCTGACCTGGTGGCTAGTATATGAGGCAGATTTCTGACCTGGTGGCTAGTATATGAGGCAGATTTCTAACCTGGTGGCTAGTATATTAGGCAGATTTCTAACCTGGTGGTGGCTAGTAAATGAGGCAGATTTCTATCCTGGTGGTGGCTAGTACATGAGGCTGATTTCTCACCTGGTGGCTAGTATATGAGGCAGATTTCTAACCTGGAGGTAGCTAGTATATGAGGCAGATTTCTAACCTGGTGGCTAGTATATGAGGCAGATTTCTAACCTGGTGGCTAGTATATGAGGCAGATTTCTAACCTGGTGGTGGCTAGTATATGAGGCAGATTTCTAACCTGGTGGCTAGTATATGAGGCAGATTTCTAACCTGGTGGTGGCTAGTATATGAGGCAGATTTCTAACCTGGTGGCTAGTATATGAGGCAGATTTCTAACCTAGTGGCTAGTATATGAGGCAGATTTCTAACCTGGTGGCTAGAATATGAGGCAGATTTCTAACCTGGTAGTGGCTAGTATATGACGCAGATTTCTAACCTGGTGGCTAGTATATGACGCAGATTTCTAACCTGGTGGCTAGTATATGAGGCAGATTTCTAACCTGGTGGTGGCTAGTATATGAGGCAGATTTCTAACCTGGTGGCTAGTATATGAGGCAGATTTCTTACCTGGTGGCTAGTATATGAGGCAGATTTCTAACCTGGTGGCTAGTATATGAGGTAGATTTCTAACCTGGTGGCTAGTATATGAGGCAGATTTCTAACCTGGTGGCTAGTATATGAGGCAGATTTCTAACCTGGTGGCTAGTATATGAGGCAGATTTCTAACCTGGTGGTGGCTAGTAAATGAGGCAGATTTCTATCCTGGTGGTGGCTAGTACATGAGGCAGATTTCTAACCTGGTGGCTAGTATATGAGGCAGATTTCTAACCTGGAGGTGGCTAGTATATGAGGCCGATTTCTAACCTGGTGGCTAGTATATGAGGCAGATTTCTAACCTGGTGATGGCTAGTATATGAGGCAGATTTCTAACCTGGTGGCTAGTATATGAGGCAGATTTCTAACCTGGTGGTGGCTAGTATATGAGGCAGATTTCTAACCTGGTGGCTAGTATATGAGGCAGATTTCTAACCTAGTGGCTAGTATATGAGGCAGATTTCTAACCTGGTGGCTAGAATATGAGGCAGATTTCTAACCTGGTGGTGGCTAGTATATGAGGCAGATTTCTAACCTGGTGGCTAGTATATGAGGCAGATTTCTAACCTGGTGGCAAGTATATGAGGCAGATTTCTAACCTGGTGGTGGCTAGTATATGAGGCAGATTTCTAACCTGGTGGCTAGTATATGAGGCAGATTTCTAACCTGGTGGCTAGTATATGAGGCAGATTTCTAACCTGGTGGCTAGTATATGAGGTAGATTTCTAACCTGGTGGCTAGTATATGAGGCAGATTTCTAACCTGGTGGCTAGTATATGAGGCAGATTTCTAACCTGGTGGCTAGTATATGAGGCAGATTTCTAACCTGGTGGTGGCTAGTAAATGAGGCAGATTTCTATCCTGGTGGTGGCTAGTACATGAGGCAGATTTCTAACCTGGTGGCTAGTATATGAGGCAGATATCTAACCTGGAGGTGGCTAGTATATGAGGCAGATTTCTAACCTGGTGGCTAGTATATGAGGCAGATTTCTAACCTGGTGGCTAGTATATGAGGCAGATTTCTAACCTGGTGGCTAGTATATGAGGCAGATTTCTAACCTGGTGGCTAGTATATTAGGCAGATTTCTAACCTGGTGGTGGCTAGTAAATGAGGCAGATTTCTATCCTGGTGGTGGCTAGTACTTGAGGCAGATTTCTAACCTGGTGGCTAGTATATGAGGCAGATTTCTAACCTGGAGGTGGCTAGTATATGAGGCAGATCTCTAACCTGGTGGCTTGTATATGAGGCAGATTTCTAACCTGGTGGCTAGTATATGAGGCAGATTTCTAACCTGGTGGCTAGTATATTAGGCAGATTTCTAACCTGGTGGTGGCTAGTATATGAGGCAGATTTCTAACCTGGTGGCTAGTATATGAGGCAGATTTCTAACCTGGTGGCTAGTATATGAGGCAGATTTCTAACCTGGTGGCTAGTATATGAGGTAGATTTCTAACCTGGTGGCTAGTATATGAGGCAGATTTCTAACCTGGTGGCTAGTATATTAGGCAGATTTCTAACCTGGTGGTGGCTAGTATATGAGGCAGATTTCTAACCTGGTGGTGGCTAGTACATGAGGCAGATTTCTAACCTGGTGGCTAGTATATGAGGCAGATTTCTAACCTGGTGGTGGCTAGTATATGAGACAGATTTGTAACCTGGTGGCCAGTATATGAGGCAGATTTCTGACCGGGTGGTGGCTAGTATATGAGGCAGATTTCTAACCTGGTGGCTAGTATATGTGGCAGATTTCTAACCTGGTGGTGGCTAGTATATGAGGCAGATTTCTAACCTGGTGGCTAGTAAATGAGGCAGATTTCTAACCTGGTGGCTAGTATATGAGGCAGATTTCTAACCTGGTGGCTAGTATACGAGGTAGATTTCTAACCTGGTGGCTAGTATATTAGGCAGATTTCTAACCTGGTGGTGGCTAGTATATGAGGCAGATTTCTAACCTGGTGGTGGCTAGTACATGAGGCAGATTTCTAACCTGGTGGCTAGTATATGAGGCAGATTTCTAACCTGGTGGTGGCTAGTATATGAGGCAGATTTCTAACCGGGTGGTGGCTAGTATATGAGGCAGATTTCTAACCTGGTGGTGGCTAGTATATGAGGCAGATTTCTAACCTGGTGGTGGCTAGTATATGAGGCAGATTTCTAACCTGGTGGCTAGTATATGAGGCAGATTTCTAATCTAGTGGCTAGTATATGAGGCAGATTTCTAACCTGGTGGCTAGAATATGAGGCAGATTTCTAACCTGGTGGTGGCTAGTATATGAGGCAGATTTCTAACCTGGTGGCTAGTATATGAGGCAGATTTCTAACCTGGTGGCTAGTATATGAGGCAGATTTCTAACCTGGTGGCTAGTATATGAGGTAGATTTCTAACCTGGTGGCTAGTATATGAGGCAGATTTCTAACCTGGTGGCTAGTATATTAGGCAGATTTCTAACCTGGTGGTGGCTAGTATATGAGGCAGAATTCTAACCTGGTGGTGGCTAGTACATGAGGCAGATTTCTAACCTAGTGGCTAGTATATGAGGCAGATTTCTAACCTGGTGGCTAGTATATGAGGCAGATTTCTAACCTGGTGGTGGCTAGTATATGAGGCAGATTTCTAACCTGGTGGCTAGTAAATGAGGCAGATTTCTAACCTGGTGGCTAGTATATGAGGCAGATTTCTAACCTGGTGGCTAGTATATGAGGTAGATTTCTAACCTGGTGGCTAGTATATGAGGCATATTTCTAACCTGGTGGCTAGTATATGAGGCAGATTTCTAACCTGGTGGCTAGTATATGAGGCAGATTTCTAACCTGGTGGTGGCTAGTACATGAGGCAGATTTCTATCCTGGTGGTGGCTAGTACATGAGGCAGATTTCTAACCTGGTGGCTAGTATATGAGGCAGATTTCTAACCTGGTGGTGGCTAGTATATGAGGCAGATTTCTAACCTGGTGGCTAGTATATGAGGCAGATTTCTAACCTGGTGGCTAGTATATGAGGCAGATTTCTAACCTGGTGGAGGCTAGTATATGAGGCAGATTTCTAACCTGGTGGCTAGTATATGAGGCAGATTTCTAACCTGGTGGTGGCTAGTATATGAGGCAGATTTCTAACCTGGTGGCTAGTATATGAGGCAGATTTCTAACCTAGTGGCTAGTATATGAGGCAGATTTCTAACCTGGTGGCTAGTATATTAGGCAGATTTCTAACCTGGTGGTGGCTAGTATATGAGGCAGATTTGAAACCTGGTGGCTAGTATATGAGGCAGATTTTTGACCTGGTGGCTAGTATATGAGGCAGATTTCTAACCTGGTGGTGGCTAGTATATGAGGCAGATTTCTAACCTGGAGGTGGCTAGTATATGAGGCAGATTTCTGACCTGGTGGCTAGTATATGAGGCAGATTTCTAACCTGGTGGCTAGTATATTAGGCAGATTTCTAACCTGGTGGTGGCTAGTATATGAGGCAGATTTCTAACCTGGTGGTGGCTAGTATATGAGGCAGATTTCTAACTTGGTGGCTAGTATATGAGGCAGATTTCTAACCTGGAGGTGGCTAGTATATGAGGCAGATTTCTAACCTGGTGGCTAGTATATGAGGCAGATTTCTAACCTGGTGGCTAGTATATGAGGCAGATTTCTAACCTGGTTGCTAGTATATGAGGCAGATTTCTAACCTGGTGGCTAGTATATGAGGCAGATTTCTAACCTGGTGGCTAGTATATGAGGCAGATTTCTAACCTGGTGGCTAGTATATGAGGCAGATTTTTAACCTGGTGGCTAGTATATGAGGCAGATTTCTAACCTGGTGGCTAGTATATGAGGCAGATTTTTGACCTGGTGGCTAGTATATGAGGCAGATTTCTAACCTGGTGGCTAGTATATTAGGCAGATTTCTAACCTGGTGGTGGCTAGTATATGAGGCAGATTTCTAACCTGGTGGTGGCTATTACATGAGGCAGATTTCTAACCTGGTGGCTAGTATATGAGGCAGATTTCTAACCTTGTGGTGGCTAGTATATGAGGCAGATTTGTAACCTGGTGGCTAGTATATGAGGCAGATTTCTAACCTGGTGGTGGCTAGTATATGAGGCAGATTTCTAACCTGGTGGCTAGTATATGAGGCAGATTTTTGACCTGGTGGCTAGTATATGAGGCAGATTTCTAACCTGGTGGCTAGTATATTAGGCAGATTTCTAACCTGGTGGTGGCTAGTATATGAGGCAGATTTCTAACCAGGTGGTGGCTAGTATATGAGGCAGATTTCTAACCTGGTGGCTAGTATATGAGGCAGATTTCTAACCGGGAGGTGGCTAGTATATGAGGCAGATTTCTAACCTGGTGACTAGTATATGAGGCAGAATTCTAACCTGGTGGCTAGTATATGAGGCAGATTTCTAACCTGGTGGCTAGTATATGAGGCAGATTTCTAACCTGGTGGCTAGTATATGAGGTAGATTTCTAACCTGGTGGCTAGTATATGAGGCAGATTTCTAACCTGGTGGCTAGTATATGAGGCAGATTTCTAACCTGGTGGCTAGTATATGAGGCAGATTTCTGACCTGGTGGCTAGTATATGAGGCAGATTTCTGACCTGGTGGCTAGTATATGAGGCAGATTTCTGACCTGGTGGCTAGTATATGAGGCAGATTTCTAACCTGGTGGCTAGTATATTAGGCAGATTTCTAACCTGGTGGTGGCTAGTAAATGAGGCAGATTTCTATCCTGGTGGTGGCTAGTACATGAGGCTGATTTCTCACCTGGTGGCTAGTATATGAGGCAGATTTCTAACCTGGAGGTAGCTAGTATATGAGGCAGATTTCTAACCTGGTGGCTAGTATATGAGGCAGATTTCTAACCTGGTGGCTAGTATATGAGGCAGATTTCTAACCTGGTGGTGGCTAGTATATGAGGCAGATTTCTAACCTGGTGGCTAGTATATGAGGCAGATTTCTAACCTGGTGGTGGCTAGTATATGAGGCAGATTTCTAACCTGGTGGCTAGTATATGAGGCAGATTTCTAACCTAGTGGCTAGTATATGAGGCAGATTTCTAACCTGGTGGCTAGAATATGAGGCAGATTTCTAACCTGGTAGTGGCTAGTATATGACGCAGATTTCTAACCTGGTGGCTAGTATATGAGGCAGATTTCTAACCTGGTGGCTAGTATATGAGGCAGATTTCTAACCTGGTGGTGGCTAGTATATGAGGCAGATTTCTAACCTGGTGGCT